>CM055064.1:53525514-53758014 GCA_029204045.2 Tillandsia leiboldiana
TAACTTATTAGTCTCCTGGACCTATTGTCACGGGACAGAAAGTTAGACCTATTTTAATTCATACATAAATAGCCAACAGGATGAAGAGTAGAGATACCAAATTCATACCATTGTTTTAAACAATCTAAGCGTAAGCACAACGGAGTCCCGACACCTGCAAAGTTGGACGATGAAGTATCATGAGTTAACAGTCCGGCATAAAAGCGAGGTGGCCAAATTCTACAGAAATTCACCTTTTATGTGAAGCATCTAAATATGGAAGCTAAAGGAGAATAGAACTAAGATGAACGGCCGGACGCCATTACTTATTACTAAGAAAACTAACAGGAAAACTGTAAAAACCCACCCTCAGTGCTAAAACCTCCGAATATAGAAATAGAACAAAATATTACAAGAAAATAGTACTCGCAAAATGTAAGAATTTATTCAACACGCAAGAAAAGAGAGAGTGGCAGGAAAAATTCAAACTTACAGGCCATTATCTGGCGTCTTTAAAACATAGTCACCACTATCGGCAGACAGGATTGTAAACTCATTCGGTTGTCCATATGGAACTGTAATCTGCGTAAGTATGCTATCGTTAGCGACTATTATAGCACTTAAGAGTAGTATAGAGCAGACTCCGGAAAACTGTACAAAAGCAATTAAGTGAGAGAAATTCTGAACAAAAAAAAAAAGAGTTAGAAAAAGTATTCTTATATCATCCATAATGCTGTCAGAGAAAATTTTTTTTGTCCGTATGCACATGCGCATTAGTGCATATATATATATATATATATATATATATATATAGACTTGTGTGCTTTTAGAAGCACGGTGGCCTCCATACTATCAAAGTTGTTTTCGCTGTTAGGACTTCCAAATCAACGATTAACTCCGTCAGACTTTATCTAAAATTTTTAAACTTTAAAGCAAGGTTCGAAGTGCCGTGGCACGGGGGCGTGCCGCTCGCCGCCTGGCACGGTACGGTACCGGCACGCTTGCGTGCCGACACGTGGCACGCTTGCGTGCCGATGGATACGCATGACCTCCCAGTGGCACGCTCTGGCACGGTTTTTTTTTATTTTTTTTGTTCCCAATAAGCTCTTATAATATTGTTTTGAAATGTTTAGTCAAAAAATTATGAATATTGACTATATATAGCTTACTATACTCACCAATTAACATATTGGTATTTTTTTTATAATTAACATATTGATATTCTTTTTTATATATAAAGTACAATGGAGTTATTTTTTAAAATAACCTTCTAAAATTTTATAATTTGCGAAATAATCTTATCGAAATTTTATTTGTAAAACTAATCCTATTATTGCCATATCAGCTTGCCATATCAGCGCCACATACAGAAGGCTCACCGCCTTCTAAAGACGGTGGACCGCCTTTAGCTATAGTTTTCATGATTAAGTTAATTCTATACGTAAATAAAATAGAAATGTGAGTACGAGTCAGATTTTTAAGAGATTTAGATTGTTATTGTAGAAAGATAAGATAAAATGAGAATGTGGTACCGATTAGATTTTTAAAATATTTAAATTGTTATTATTTATTAACTAATATAAGAAGGAAAAGAGATAAAAAATATTTTTAATCATAAAACCTAAATCTTTTAGATTGCTATTAGTTAGTAAATAATAACAACTTAAATCTTTTAAAAATCTGATTTATAACCACATTCTCATTTTATCTTTATCTCTTTACTTTTTATAACCTAAATTAGTTATAACCTAAATTAGTTATAACAACCTAAATTATTAACAACCTAAATTAACAACCTAAATTAGTTAGTGAACAAAATAACCTAAATCTCTTAAAGATTAAAACAAAAAAATATGTATTTTAAAAAAATAATAATAAAAAATATTCTACGGATGTGATTAAAAAAAAAAAAAAAAAAAACGTGTCGGGCGCTATTAGTTAGTAAATAATAACAACTTAAATCTTTTAAAAATCTAATTTATAACAACATTCTCATTTTATCTTTATCTCTTTACTTTTTATAACCTAAATTATTAACAACCTAAATTAACAACCTAAATTAGTTAGTGAACAAAATAACCTAAATCTCTGAACAAAATAACCTAAATCTCTTAAAGATTAAAACAAAAAAATATGTACCGTACAATATGTGATTTTTTTTTTAAAATAATAATAAAAAATATTCTACGCATGTGATTAAAAAAAAAAAACAAAAAAAAAATAAAAAATTTGAAAACAGGCCGTGCCGGTCGGCACGGCACGCGATACCCCCTCGGGTATCGCTCTGTCTCGAGCGATACCCTGGGGTATCGCTCGAGACAGGGGGGTGCGAGACCCCCCCTGTACCGTGCCCCTCTTTGAGGGGCACGGTACGTGCCGCCCGTGCCGCCGCGGCACGGGGGGCACGGTACGTGCCGCCCGTGCCGCCGCGGCACGGGCGGCACTTGATTCCCTGCTTTAAAGTATCTAGAAAATAAATTTCGCAATTTTTCAATATCATTTACCTTGCAATCGAAGGGACCCAAAATCAACAATTTTAATGATATTAGTGAACCGTTTGCAAGTTTAACGGTGTAAAGAATATCCAAATCACGTAAAATTTTGATAAAAAATTCTTTACACTATATAAAATAAGATCAATATCTTCGATCTAAAATTTTAGTATCATATCATCACTTTTTGTGATAATTTATTTTTAGCCGTTAATTTTGAGCCCTTTTGATTACTAGGTAAATGAAATCGAAAAATTGTGAAATTTATATTTTAGGCACTTTAAATACAATAAGATCAAATCTAACAGAGTTGATCGTCAATTCGGAAGTCCGGAAACGACTTGATAGCATGGAGGCCTCTATGCTTCTAAAAGAACACAAGCCAAACTCTCTCTTTATATATATATATATATATATATAGCTAGGCTCCTATACTATCGATAGTACCAAAGCTCCGGCACTATAGTCTCATTTTCAATCTTAGGGTATTCAAATCAACGATCCACACCGTTAAATATGATCTAGGGTTTATGCAGTTCTAAGAAATAAAATTTTAATTCTTTTCGACATCATTTACTTAGTAAATAAATCATGTCAAAATAAACGGTGAAAATTGAATAATCTTTAAAATTTGAGAATAGGACTTTTGAATTCAAAATCAAGGATGCTGATCTTGATTTAAATAGTTTGAAGTATTTTCTATCAAAATTTGAATAAATTTAGATTCTTCTACGCTGTTAAATTACAAACTCACCATAGTAGCCATTGAAAATTAACAATTTTGAAATAGCTTGATCATAAAGTAAACTATGTCTAAAAAATATAAAAAAAAATTTTAAAAGACTTTAAATATCTTAGATCATTTTTAATGGAGTGGATCGTTGATTTGAACACCCTAAGATCAAAAACGAGATGGAACTCCGGTACTATATATATATATATATATATATATAGCGTAGGGCTACTATACTCTTATGAGTATAAACCCCTTTGTACTCATAACTTTTTCATCCTTGGATGAAGGAATGTGCGGTTAGGATGATAATGGTCCCCCTAGGGTTTACTAGGTTGTTGGGAAAATAGTAAAAATCTTAGGAACTACTATAATCCTAACCGCACATTCCTTCATCCAAGGGATGAAAACTTATGAGTACAAAAAAATTTTACTTATAAGAGTATATTAGCCGGACCCTATATATATATATATATATATATATATATATATATATATATATATATAGAGAGAGAGAGAGAGAGAGAGAGAGAGAGAGAGAGAGAGAGAGTCCGGCTAGAATACTATCGATAGCACCAAGCAATTGGTGCTATCAAGTTTTCTGCCGTTGGATGAAAAGATATGCGGTTGGGATTATATTGGTCCCCTAAAATTTTTACTATTCAACCAACCACCTAGTAAACCCTAGGGGACCACTATCATCTTAACCACACATTTTTTAATCCAAAGGTTAAAAACTTGATAGCACCAATGACTTGTTGCTATCGATAGTATTCTAGCCTAATTCTATATATATATATAAGTTCATGAAAAATCAGCTGAGACAAGACAGAATATAGAAAAGGAATAAATGATAAATTGACTAGCAAAAAACATTTGCAGCCATCTGTTTATTAGTGAAGTGCCTATTATGAAGAGATAAAAATCATACTGTTGTTGCTTGCTGAAATTTCTCTGTGACAACAACACCACGTGGACTATTGCACTTAATGCTGTAGCCTTCCTTCTTGATTGCCAAAACAGCAGGATCCCATATATCTAGAAATCTAGCCTGCAATTTCAGCAATTTAACATTTTTGTATAGGTATTATTACACAAAATGTCATATTATGATTGTTTTATGCTGACAAGTGAGAAACACATAAAGGCGATAGAATCTGACATACAGATAATAAGAAAACTTCATAAGATGTATGCCCAACTGAAAGAGTTCTCTTAATCTGCTCTTGCATTTCAGGATCTGCAGAAAAAATGGCAAGGTTGAATGCACAAAATTTAAATGAAGAATTCAGTAGGGTTTTGGAGAAACAAATATATAATGCCAAAAATTTTATGCAGAGCTGATTATGTTCATTTGACTCACCACAAGTGATCTTTCCTTGCTCATTAGCAAAATGCTTTACAAGTTCGCCCTACAGTAAGAAAAGAGAACACATAGCAGCTGACTTTGTGGACTAGCAGTTTGATTCTCCTCAAAACAACAAAGTAGCTTTCTTAGTTATTTGCCGTAATTGTCCGCTAATAAATTTCGTACAACAATATTAGCTTGCTTTTCTACGCTAACATGATCGAAGTTTCAAAAGCTCAAAAAAAAAAAACATGTAGATGGTTTATTTCTAATTTGGGGAAAAAAAACAAAAAAACCAAGTATTCTCAAACTTTTATGTGTCTAATTTGAGGTATTGTGAATCTGTTTGAATTTCAGTTTAAAAGAATCTAACTGAACAAGGTGATGGGTTTTACTTTATAAGAGAACTTCAAATTATCAGAAAAATAGTCACTAATAAATTAAATGATCAAACAAAAAATATTATACCTTCCGCTTCCTGTCATCCAGGGGTTGGACTTCAATGGCTAGGTAACACTCCACGTCATCAGCGGTAACAAGATAACTGGGTTGCTTGGCACCTACCATAGGAAGATTGTTAATTTCCAAATTTTCCAGAAGATACAGAAATAACAGGTAACATTAATAGCAAAGAAAATTTTCAGGTTGGGAAATAGATATACCATCGATATAATTCACTGACCCGTCTTCCAAATAGCGTACCCACTAGATAGATAAAAGAAACTGTAAGTCTAGAATGTACGAGAAAAAAAAAAAAAAAAAGTGGTCACCAAGCCAGTCAGCACAATGCAGCACATATATGCCGACAAGGTATCTACACGATACAAACACTATGCCAACGGTATGGCCCAAAATATTCCTTTTCTAATTATTTTTTCCGTAAAAGAAAAGCTCTAAATTTCGTGCTGAGAACTTTATCGCTCAAGAATGACTCAATCTGATGAAATTAAGAATTAATTTGGAAAAGATTGATCTCCCCAACTTATAACCATCAATTTTCATAAGCCAAGTTTCAATAAAATTAAATGAAATTAGTAACAAATAATCGTTAGGATTTACCATTGTAAGTATCACAAATTCATTTGCATCAAAAATTTCAATGGCAGTGAGAGTCGAGTGGTGAAAATTTGGTTCTCCCTGTAGTTGATCCTCAATTTAATGAATTATACGATATCATTTTCAAGAGTCTTTTGAAGCAATTCCATTAATGCGGTAGAAAGACTAATGTAAGAACACATCTGAGAACAAGTAGAACAAATACTTAACCAAAAAAAAAAAAAAAAAAACAAAAGAACATAAAGGGAAGTTTATTCCAAGAACTATCGACACCAAAATAGCAAGCCAATGTAGTGAAGCACAACGGTGGCTGCTAAGAGGTATGGTGATTTTAACATGCACCGAGGAAAATATCTGAAACCAAGCACAACAATAGCAGTGAAACATACCTCAAAGTTACAAGTGGTTGTTCCATTTATGGAGTAACCACTTGCCTCAAGTACTCTTCCTGGATAAGCTTCACCAGAAATTCGAAGCCCTTCTATAGCTGGCAAAGGATCATCTTCTGCGGCTACAGATGTAGAACATAGAAAGCATCACCATCAAAGAAAATCCCAAAAAGATTTTTGCACATATAGCCCTAAAAATACATATATTTGCATGTATTTCCTGATAATTTGCATATTTGCACATATGCTAATAATCTAGTTTACATGAACGCCACTCGACATGTATGATATGAACAGCGATTTTGACCAGAGTCAAACCATGGGTAACTTTAACTAACAACAAATATGGGCTATTTCTAAGGATATGAACAATAAATTTAACAGTAGAGGGGCATACAAGCAATAAGGGGTTATAAATGCAACAAACAACTGATTTTATACGAAACATAACAAACTACCAATATGATCCAAACCTTCAGAAAATGAAGAGTTAGGCTCCTCAAGAACAGTCGGAAGGTAAGGGTAGGAGTTGGGATCATCATGCGCAGGAGTCAAATTCGGCGAGGTTCCGGGACCCACCCAATGAGTAGAAGTTTCACTACCAGGCTGAACTCCGGAAACCTCAGCTTCTTCCAATTCGCCACCCCTAACAAGATCCTTGGATTCAACATTAAAACGTACTACATGAGAATCGCCTTGAGTTGCTTGAGCTGAAATGTCTTGTGAAACAAGGTTCCTGGAAAGATATACGAAGCTCTTTAACTGGAAAAAAGATAAAGCGGTAGTACCATTTTAATGCATTTCATGAAAGGACTATTGTAATATTATCAGAAACCCCACCAACAATGTTGGTAAAATTGCCTGGTATAATCAATCTACAAACTTTACCTGCCTTTTGAAGGCGAGCTCCTACCCAAATTATAATGGTCCACATTCCTCACTGTAACCCCAGTTGGACCGCCTTGGTGACTTTGGTTTCCTAATACCTCCCAGTCCCCTCTAGTTTGCACATTAGGAGAAGAGATCGGAGATTGTGCATGTGAATATGCTGGCTGTGGTACAATTTCAAGGCTATTTTTGGTCTGGCACAAACACAAGACATTAGTCAAAGAACTAATAACCTTCATAAGACATGTATCTACATGTACACCCCTCAATTACAATTTGCACATATTCCCTAAGAAATTGCCTATATTTGCATGTATACCCCTCAGAAGTTGCAAATTACACCCCTCATAGAAATAGACCATCTTTACAAGTTTGTATCTCCATTTGAGAGGGTTTCATGTTGGAGAGGTAAAGTATCACATGCTACGAAATAGTCAATGAATTAAAATGTTACGGGGTACCACAATTTTAACCCAATACTAACATTTTCTGCAAAAAAGCTCTCAAACGGGGGAAATACATGCAAATATGGCTATTTCTAACGGTATAGGCACAACTGAGTTTAAAGGGTGTATAAATGAAACTATGAACTACTTTTAAGAGTATAGAGGACAATTATAATTTTTGAGAGGTATGCATGCAAGTATATGCATTTTGAGGCGTAGATATGAAAAAAAAAAAAAAAAAAGCCTGCTAAGTGTTAAAAAAACAGAAGAAAGAATAGAATCATACAGGGGTAATAAATGCTGCTCCAGGAGGATGAGAAGGTGATTGTGGAGGAAAGCCTGTATTGTTTGAAATTTCTGGCTGCCAAGGAGTTATCTGATACTGAGACTCCTTCAATTTCTCCTGCATCAGCCAAGTTTGTACACAAGGCAACTTTAAATTCTATTGGAAAATATCAGCACTAATAGTGCAATGATAACAAGCTCGCTACCACACAGATTTATTCAATCTCTACACAAGGAAAAGACGCATGGATACCCCCTCAACAATAGATCATTTTGATATAAGAACCCACCATTTTTTTGGGGGGGGGGGGGGGGGGGACCCATGAACTTTGCAAATTGTGATTTGAGTTATATCAATCAGCTGAAAGGTTAAAAAATGAAAAAGAAAAAAAGGAAAACAAAATGTATAGACTTTGCCAGAACTATAGCACATTTAAAAAAAAAAAAAAAAAAAAATCGCTTGAGAAAAACCATCCTGCAAGATGGGGAAATTTGGCCATACTCCTACCTGTATATTTGACCTTTTGAAACAGGTACTTCACTTTAAAAGATTTGATTTTGCTGCATAACCATGCATTCCTCGTGATTTCCGAAATTTGGGCAAATTCTCTTCAAATATAATTATTTTCATCAAAAAGTTTATAAAGTATTCCATCTAATAGAAGAATATTCCATTACAACAAAAAACTTTGTAACAACAAAAAAAAAGCCAAAAATAGTCAAAAATATTATTGTGTGTGTGTGTGTTAGGTGGGGAGAGTGGAGTGGAGGGGAGGTAGGGGATATTTTCCTGACGAAAATAACTCAAGGCAAGCAAAAGTTGGAAAAAATAAATAAAAAAGACTCCGTGCATTTTTAACCCAAAAAGAGGAATTCCATAATCTATTATTTAAAGAAAGTGTACAGTGAATGCATGAATCACACCACGCCTAGATCAATATAGCATACCTCAGTGATTGTAAGCTTCTCCTGCAAATGCCTAAACAAAATCTGCACGAAAAAAGTGTACCAAAATAAAAACGACAACTAAAAGTCTAACTTCTTCCAAGTCTACACTAAAAGCAATATTATCAACTATAACATCTAAAAATTTCAATTCAAAGTTAAGTCGAATGGCAAGCAACATCAATATCTTTAATTCTCCTTTGCAGAATTTGAGGAATTAAGGAACGTAGAACAACAGAAATTGAACAATGTTTAGCTATTCTCAAGCTTGACTCTAAATTATAGTAAAAAACACTACAATGAACTATGGATGTGCTTTGATGTAATTATATGGAAACACAAGAAAATTTATCGGATTATATTTCTATTTAAGAGATTGGTATAAAACGAAAATGGATCCATGTTTCAAAAACTTTATTTATTTAATATATTAACTGTTAATTAATGCTTATATACCACATAATGCTAACCAGTCAAATTTGCATTATAAACAGTATCTATGAGTTCGACTCAAAATAATGCTCACGAAGCATTGCATAGGGGTGTAATGTGGGTCGTGCTAGACTGGCATGGCCCACATTTTTCGGGCCGAAATAGGCCAGGGGTCGACCCGGCCCGGCTTCAAATCCGGGCCGGGTCGTGCCGGGCCGGAGCTACGAGGCCTCCGGCTCTGCACGGCCCGTGATGGGTCGGCCTGGCCCCTTAAAATTTTTATTTTAAAATTTTTTAAAAAATATATAAAATTTAAAAATATAAATAATAAATTATTTCTACTTAAATTTATATTTTCATAAAAAAAATAAAATTTTAAAAAATAATTATAAAATAATAAATATTTAAATTTCTTAAAAAATATTTATAAATTTTTGTTATTTTTTTTTGAAAAAAAAAATTGGGTTAGGGTTTTGGTCCAATGGACAAAAATTATTTGGTTCATTGGACCAAAACCACTCCTCCCAAGGTATGCCACTGCAGACCTTGGGAGGAGAGCTCCTGGGGCCTTGGCCCTTCTCCCTAGAAGCTCATACCTCAAGGCCCAAGGCAAGCCCTTGCCTTGGCCTTGGGGTTCGGGCCGTGCTGACCCGGCTGGCACGACCCAAGCGGGTCGGGCCGTGCCGGGCCGCCGGGCTCTCTTAGGCCCGGCACGGCCCAGGCCTGCTTCGGGCCAGGCCGTGCCAGGTCGTCGGGCCTCAAAGTAGAGGCCCAACACGGCCCGAAATATCGGGCCGGGCCGGGCCAGCATGGGTGCTACAGCACCCGTGCCGTGCTAAAGCCCGGCCCAGCCGGGTGGCGCCCGGCCCGTTTTACATCCCTAGCATTGCACCAACACTAATAATTTATATATCAAATATTTTCCTAAAAAGTATCAACTTTAAGAGCGAACTTGACCCAGACTTTAAAAGTCAAAATAAGTAAATTTGGATCCAATTAGTACGAAGTTACAACGGACTGATCTGTTTGGTCAATCTGAAACCTACTTATAGTCAAAACAACCTGAAAATGATACAGCCCCAACCAGCTAATTGCCACCTCTTTTGTTCAGCTGTCAAAGTAAAACTTAACTAATCACCATTTGATAATTAAACAGTAAGGTAATATACACACACGAAGAGGATTTTAAATTCTTCTAATAATTATTTCATATCATTCAAGATGATCACCACTAACATAACTTGTCTACCTCGTCAATGCATCTCATACACCCTTAAAAGGCACAAAAGCAAGGTTACTCCGATGATTGATATGCTAGCATGTTAGAATAAACATAAATTGTTTGTGTCTAAATAGAAAAGGCAACGGTAAATCTACTAACAATGATCATGACATGATTTTTTTATCTAAGATTCACCACCCAACTCAAGTTTCACCAAGCATATATTTTAAAAAATAAAAATACATAAACAATAAACAAGGAAAAATTACAAAAGGCTCCCAAGTCAGTTTAAGGAATAATTTTCCTTCTGAACAGTAAAAATGTGAAACAATATGTTCTATTGTATCAGAATCAAGAAAAGCACTAATATTTACCATCATCATTTATGAGACATAGATTAAAACAGAAAAGCTTCTTTGATTTTATAAGCATCAGAAAAACCAACCTTCAGTTTACTAATGATTGATTGGGCATCAAGTACAGGAGGCTGCATACCATATTCTGAAAGAATAGGCACCAAAGATGATATGAAGGTCGATCTCTCCTGCTGTGCTGCCTGAAGAGGAGCAAGAGCTGAGTTTAGAAGTTTCATAAATGTTTCAATAATCACATAATGACTAGGAAATACACATGGTATTAAACACTTATAGGTAAACCGTAAACCTATATAAGAGAAGAAAACTAAAGAAGTTTGAGGATAGCAAACATTTTGTATTGCATGCCTCAGGATAACATGGATATATTGACTACAACAAATCCAAGGGAAGCAACATACCCTACATGTTCCCTAATAATGAAGTTCAATAACAAAGGTGCCTATAATATCATTGCCATAGTGATACTGGTAAAAAAAAACAATGCTAATATGGATGCAGAACAAAATGTAATAAGAAAGAAGAAGTCTGGCATGTCAAGCAATAGATTTTAAGCCTCCTTTCGCCCCTAAATATCAATTTCTAGGTCTGAGCAGTGCCTAACATCTACGTTATGCAAAATCATGGATCAGCTTCTACTGTCAAAGCAAAAGTTAATAAAATAAGGTTCCCACCATCCAGAATCTACAGCTTACCAACTTGGTCATGCTCGAATAATGTATAGCTTATTCACAGGATATTCACAGTTAGATCAATTATAATTTTCTTTGCCTGTCTATTGACCAAGATGCAAGTTAAGAAAACATCAAATACTTAGATACAACGTGGTTAGCTTGAATCAGCTGAAATCTGATGTTGTGCATGACACCAAAAAGAATACTGATCATAATAACTGGGAAGTCTGGAGTTACCAGCCAACCTAACACAAAATCGTTCCAACTATCAGATGTCAATACCAAGTATGGAACCTGAATAGCTTTCACAAATTTAAATACCAAGTATCACACCATTGTAACTCTCTACTTCTGCTTAGAACCAAGGAATTAAGTGCCGTGGCACGGGGCGTGCCGCTCTCCGCCTGGCACGGTACGGTACGAGCACGTTTTCGAGCCGACACGCAGCACGCTTGCGTGCCGATGGATACGCATGACCTCCCAGTGGCACGCTCTGGTACGATTTTTTTTTACTTTTTTTGTTCCCAATAAGCTCTTATAATATTATTTTGAAATGCTTAGTCAAAAAATTATGAATATTGGCTATATATAGTCTATCATACTCACCAATTAACATATTGATAACTTTTTTTATATATAAAGTACAACTATACCTGATAGAAAATAGAAATAACAATATAATAATAAAATTCACAAGTATAATAAGTATTTAACTATGTGTTTACTGTAAAACCATTTATAAAAAAAAAAAAAAAACTTGGCACGCTCGGCACGGCATGGGCGATACCCATTGGGTATCGCTGTCTCGAGCGATACCCATTACGGAGAGGGTAACCCCCCCCCCCCCCCTAGGGGCACTGTACATGCCGGCCCGTGCCGCGCGGCACGGGCGGCACTTAATTCCCAGCTTAGAACCCAGAAGCAGATATGCTTTTAGTTCCATTGGCAGAAGCAAATCCCCAAAAAAAAAAAAAAAAAAAAAAAAATTACCAAGTAGAACCCAGTTGTCAAATACAGTTGATAAAATATAAAGTGATTATAGTTAAGGAAAGTTCACGGAACCGCAACACCTTAGTCTAAATACTTTCCTACGTACTCCTCAAAAATCCCATAATGTTTTCTATCCACCTCTTTTTCAACCAAATTAGAACAAGCAAGTCTTATACACTTTAGCCTACTACACAGCATAAGCAAGCAGTAAATGCAACATAATGTTACTTTATGGCCAAAATATCAATTACCAATCTAAAGATGGTTAATTAAGGAAAAAAAATGAACACAGTAGCCAAGACAAAAGAACTAAGTTAGATTTGTACAGCGCCATTTAAACTACCAGACACAAAGAAGCTAAGGTTTAACAAACAAAGAGAGCAATATATAAAATAAGCCTTCCTAGAAAAGATAAAAGAACCACGAACATAAAGAAAAGAACTGCAAAGACATCTAATGAATTAATTGAGAAACCATACGATAACGACATATCCACATAAATTCTGTAAATAATGAAATAAACAAAACTGAAGGCATCTTGAAGCCAACTTAGGGTTGTTTAAAAATATTCAATTATGCACAATACTACTGGAAAAGCTAAGTTCCAATAAATCTTTCACAACTGCAATGAATATGGGAGTTTAAATAACGGATATTTAATCTGTCCTATGGAAAGCCATGAAAATTGTAACATCAGCAAGAAATAGTACTTGCAATGCATATGTTAGCCGAATGTTTTCCTCAATAATATCTTGTCTGTAGGATAAAGCTTTCGATGCAGCGTCAATCAAGTCTTGCTGTTGCTGATCGAATGCCTGAGGAAAAAAGTACCTCATACATGAGATAACAAAGAAATGTTAGAATAGTAAAGAAGAAATAGGGAGACAAGACAGCTTTCTTACTCTACGCATATAAGCAATGCGCTTTTCAAGAACCAACTTCCCGTTACGTAATTGTGCTTCCTAAAAGAGGGGAGAGGGGGAGGGGAGAGAATCAGTCATATATTACAGAAAAAAAAAACAAAAAGGGACAGTTGAATGAGAGAGATCCATTATTCCTTGAGATCCTTACCTTCTTTGAGTATTCACCAAGATGTTTTCTTAACTGAGCAATCTCTTCTTCGTGCTGCCTAACCTTTACAATAAGATCCTACAACAGGAAGAGACCATCATTAAAGCAAGTAATAACATGATAGCTAGCAACCTAAGCATGTATACATTACCTGCTTCCAAAGGATGTTCGAGTTAATTTCAGAGACTGGCATTAACCCCTGCCCAGATAAGTTCGCTCTAGGTTCATACTCTCCTTCTTTTCGATGCCTATTAAAAAATAATAATAACAATGAAAAGGTCACCTCCTCTCATGATTTCTCCAGGAGAAAGCTGAAACTACGTATAGATGCACTATAGTTGAATATAAATAACAAATCACAGTTCTCTAACAGCTTTAAACTTCTAGAGAAATCGGTTGATTCACACGGTATCAGAACAAGAAGACCTAAGTTCAAAGTTCAAACATCATCAAGCCCATCCGCCATCTAATTCAAAAGACAAAACCACATAACATTGATCAAATGTTTATGTGTTGGGCCTTTAAAACTCTTGCACTGACTGCATGTGTTGAATATATATTATATAGTCATAAATTGAGTCTTTCAAAGGTTACTCGAACTTGAATTCTGTCCTCAAATTTTCAATTTGGTCCCTGAAACTTTATTTCTGCTTCATCTCAAAGTTTTTCTTCTGATAAAGGAAAGGCTGACAATGGTGCAGAGGTGACACTTTTTCAGAAAGCAGATTTCAAGGACTTAATTGTAATGCAGAACAAAGTTCAAGAACTAAATTGCTACATTAGTGGGCATGTAGGGATGAGACCGAAATCAAGTACAAAGTTCAGAGACTAAATTTGTGATTTACCTAATATAAAAAAAGCATACCCGAACAACTTGAGCTTCTAAAGAATTTGGTTGTTTCACAGTGTGATATGTAGTATATCAAAAACTTACCTGGTGGGAGAAAGCGATCTAGACGATGGCGTGGAACGTTGAGATGGACCAGCACTATCAACATTGGATAGTCCTCCGTGTAATTTTTTCAGAGTTCCATTCATCCTGTTGCTTTCAGAGTAGTGCTGATTCCCTGCACTAGTCTGTAAAGAAGGCTCGTCACTCTCAGGAACTCTGACAAGAGTACCTTGAGGATTCACTGAAGGACCATTATCAAGAAATCTGGACCTATCAGCTTCATTTAATATTGGATAATTTGAGAGATTGGCTTTGTGGGGTTCCACTGTATGGTCATCTCCGACAACATTGGCAGAAGGCCGAAAAGATGTAGCCTCTAACTTCTACAGTAAAATGAGAAACATCATAGCTTCATAATTTAAGTAAACATGAAAATCAACTAAAACATAAGTGCTTTTATGGTTTCAAATTTGTAATGGCATCTTACTATTTCTTCAAGTTTACCTATGGAATAACAGAAAAACAGAAATGTTTACCATTTATATTTATAGTTAACTAATTTTAACTGAATAAATATGAGAATAGTTGGAAAAAAAAAGGTTAATGCAGATGCAACATGCTGCCCCATTCTACAGCATGTCTACAACATATCTCGAGCTATGTTAATAAGATATCCTGCTATTGGAATAACAAGCAAAACATACCGTTACGTATGGAAATTCATAAGAAGTTGCATAAAACAGGTATGCATCCAACACATAAGGAGTTTTAAAAACATGTCTTTCATGAGTATACCAACTAATGGGCTATCATGAATGAAATCTCGATACTTAAACTAGCACATATATAGTTTCGGTAGCATTTATCACCTAAAGACTAAGAGTGACTTCAAGCATATTACCATTTATTTGCAAATTAATATTTGCACAAACTAATTAAGTATTCTAATCATCACTGACATAAAGAGTTCATGCAATGAGAAAGAAAGAAAGGTACGTAATTTTGCTAAAGAATGCACTGAAAAAATAGTAACAATAGAAATGCAATTTTGAAAATGTTGTAGATAAGAGGCACCAATAGCAGACAATAATCTCAGAAAAAAAAAAAAAAAAAAAAAAAATGAAGTGCATGGGAATGGAAAGGAAGGCCTACAATTCTTTCTAGTTCTCGTGTTTTTCGCCAGAGTTCATCCTTTAATAGGTTATTCTCTTCCATCTAAAAATAGTAACAACAAAAGGGCAAGATTAGAAGTTGCTACTTGCCTGAGAGCATGCATCATGTGATTAGAAGATTATCTGATACGGAAAGCAATAATTTAACTACAAATACAAATAACCAAAATAGAAGTAGAAGCTAGACTTCTATCAATCACCTACTCACTTTCCAGTTAAGGGGATTCGTCTTCTTCTACGCTTAATCTTAGGTAGAAGACTAGAAGTCTAAGAACTTTTCTCTTTATTGATGAAATAGGTGGAGCATGCTACAAAGTAGGGGTCCAACCTCTAATAAGAATCATAATAGTACAAAATAAAAGATAAACTCATAAAAGTTAATCATCTTCATAATGTTGGAACAGTACTCCGCATCTTCACAGTAACATATTTTCCTTCCATATTCTTTAATATAACACTCTTCCGGCAAGAATTCTAAATTACAAAACAGATTAATAGAAGGAAAATACATAAATAAGTCTGTTTCTATTCAAAGTCCGTAGCTTGAACAAAACTATTGCTTGTGCCACCAAAGTTTACATATCAAAATTTTGTATCGATTTGACTATCAAATCGAATTCATTTCCGGGAATCTCCTAACAATGCTCTATCAATCATCAAATATAGCATTCACAGTAAAGGAATAACAAGTAAACTGAACATCAAGAAGTGCTTTCACGATTCCAGAAATAACCTCCTGGTTTTTTCATGTTTTTTTCCTCAACATATAATGTCCAATAACATATCAAAATAATTCGTCCCCACGAACTAAAAGGGACAATTTAGATGCGTAAAACTAATCCATTATTCCTGTTCACCAAACCATTAAGGCTAATAAATACCAAATAAGCACTTGCCCAAATAATCAACTACACAAACGTCAACATACTTAAAAAGAAATCTTTATAGAACTATCAGATTCAGCACTTACAAAAGTGCTTAATCCCTAGTAACACGTAAAGAACTGCTAACATGTGATCGAAAAAGCAGATAATTTACTTTAAAAAGTAAATTGACCCAAAAGAAGACATAAATTTTAGATCCAAAAGTAGCAAATTTAGCACATACACATCCAATCCCCAACCTCTAGAAACTAATCAAAACTTATCTAAAATTAGAAGGAAAAAAAAAAAAAAAAAATCATGCAATTGGTCACCTGCCGCTTAAACCCTAACATTAAGAGACTAATCAAAACATATTCGAAATTAAGAGTGGAAAAGCAAAAATCATACGATTGAGGAGTAAATAAGAGATCACGAACTGGTCACCTGCTGCTTGATCGTGTTCTCGGCGTCTTCGACGGCCTTGATTACCTGGTACAAGTTATCGTTCGAGGAGTCCCTCACGCCGAGGCCGGAGAACCGATCGGCCAGGTCCCCACTACCACCTCCTCCTCCTCCTCCGCCGCCGCCGCCGCCGCCGCCGCCCACGCCGACGCCTACCACCTCCGGCGGCGGTAGCCACAGCTTCCTAGCGTTGGAATCGTCGGCGCCCATGGGGCTGAGGGTGGGGGTGTGGGAGGCTCAGATCCGGGTCGGAGGAGGGGCCTAAAGGGCTCGAATTGGAGAGGAAGGTAGGGGGAAAACCCTAGGAAATGGGGAGGAAGGAGAGGAGCTTGAATGGTGGAAAGGGAAAGGGAAAGGGAAAGGGAAAGCGAAAGGGGAGAAGTGTAGGAGACAGAGAGAGAGAGCTCGATCTCTCGCTATGTTTGTTTCCTCGTCTCTTCTTGTGTAGAGAGAGAGAGACGCGCTAGTAGGGATGCTAATGGATACGGATGCCGAAATTTTACCCCAAATCAAATCCGAATTTCAAATCCAAAACCCGACCCGAAGTATTTATCCGACACTAAATATAAAAAATAATAATTATTATTGTATATACATATTTCTACAAAATTTAAATTTTTATTTTTATTTTATATTTATTTTACTTATTTTTTCAGTAAATATATATATTTATATAAATATAATATCTAAAAATAAAAAAATAAATTTAATTTATTTATTAATCAAAGTTAAATACTTAATCAATGATTAACTGTATTCACGGGTTATTTATATAACACCCGTGGTGACCACATTTCGCCTCACCACCTCCTCCTCCTCCTCCCCACAAAAAAAAAAAAAAAAAAAAAAAATCTCTATCCCTTTGGAGCGGAGCGAAGCGAAGGGCGATAATGGCCGCGGCGAACGCGTGGGGGGTGGCGGCGCCGCCGCCTCCGCCGCTTCAGCAGGTGGCGGCGCTCCACCTCCTCCGATGCCCCTCGGTGGCGGCGCCGACCGATCGCCTTACCCTCGGCGGCGGTGCGGTGCTCCGGCGCCGCGCGGTTGCGCTGAGGAACGAGAGGAACCCTAGCTCCTCTCTCTGTTGCCGATGTAGCGCCGCATCCTCCGCCGCCTCCGGCGGCGGAGGTCGCGGCGGGAGCGGCTTCGCCGACTGGGACTGGAGCAGGTGGAACCGACACTTCTCGGTGATCGACCAGGCGGAGAACTACGCCTCGGTGCTTAAGGTGTGACATCTCTATCTCTCTCTCTAGTAATGGAAATTGGGGATTTGTGCCTAATTGAGAAGCTCTAGGGTTCATAGGGCTTTATCTTGGTAGTTGATTCTGATTAATTTCATTCTTTTGTTAGTTATTGTTAATTTGGTTCGTAGTAGTATTCAATTCGCAACTTCCCATTTTAAACACCTGTAATCATCTTAGCATTTAACATGAATGTTGCTATTATGCATTTAAAGTGAAAAGTTAGCTTTTTGTAGAGTAATACTACAAGAGCTGAGAAACTTTTGGATTTTAGATCAAATTTTCACTCCCTTGTTCAATTTCCAAAACAAGGTAAGGAGACTGGTTTTGTTATTATTGTTGCTATTGTGAGTATTATTCTTCCGTAGCATGTAGATGAATGGTATTTAAACTGAGTTAGAATTAAGCTGACAGTACTGTTGGATCCATTTGTTGGATCATTTCAGTCCTGTAGTTTGATCATCTGGATCCGATTTGTATGTCAGTCAGTCATTTCTTGAGCCGCTAGGAGTTCTGTTGTGTCAAGCGTAGGTTTTTAGTTGGATTGATTTTAATTTGCTGTTTAAGTTGAATTTCTAAGTTTAGGAATTTCCTGGTGGTAGTTTGAGAGTCCTCACTGAAGTGAAATTCCTTTTAATTAAGTGTCGGTTGACTATAATGGGAAAAGCTAATTAGCAAGAAATCTATCCAACATAAAAATCCGAAGAGAGAGAAACTCTTGCATGATAATAATATGGGAGCAGAAATCCCCTATTGAATTAGATTTTACTTCAGTCTTTTCACTAGGAACGGATGTGAAGGACTATAGTTCTCGAAGCTGGCTCCAAGGTTTTTTTTACTTCTATCCAAGGTTTTAAGTATCCATCAGCACGGGCCGTATCTACCGTGCCGTACCGTGCCAACAAGATACCGGCACGATACAGCTCCCGTGCCGATGACACAGTTCAAAACCTTTTTTTCTTAAAATTACTAAATAATTTTCTTAATAAAGTTCAAAATATTTAATAAAGATGCATAATAAGCAATTAAAAAAATTTGTTGCTAAAGAAATTAAATATTTCATGCCATTATGTGTTGGCACGCATGTATTTTTTGTGACCGGCACTCATCGGCACGGCTCGGCACGCACTGTGCCGTACCGTGCCGGCAAGTTTTTGGCACGACCCCGTGCCACGGCACTTAAATCCTTGCTTCTATCTCATCTGTTTCGACCTCTCTACATTCTTCCTCTTTTCTACTCGTTTTACTGTAGGAGATTAAAACAACTGTTGTCCTATTTCTGCCAGTTTGTGAAAGTTGTTGATGGAAAAACTTTTGATTTCTTCTTCAGAAATGAAATTGTTGCAAAAACCCTCACTCTGGTTGCAACAGAAACAATTTTATATTAAGTGAGTGTGGACTTTAGATAGTTTTTTAACTTATAACAAATAATTGTACAGCCTAAGAGTCAACAAGCTTAATGCATTCTTGAGTTTTCAATTCTAGGGTTTGTTTTCTTAATCTCTCCATTTTTTTTTGGTTAGTTTCAACTCGAAGAAGCTATTGAGAAAGAAGACTTTTCAGAAGCTGCTAAGTTGAAAAGGGCCATTACTGAAGCAACATCAAAGGACACCGTAGCTGAAGTTATGTCTGAATTGAAGGTCAGGTCTTTTTTCTTCTTAAATATCAACTTGTTGAATTAGGACTCTGAAATACTTACAGAATGCTACATCATCCTTCAGAATGCAATAGAAGAACAGCGGTACCATGATGCATCAAGATTGAGGAGAGTTGCTGGAACTGGGTTGGTAAGATACGAATATGTGATCATCATATTTTATTAATTTCGTATTTATCATTCTCTCATACCTATTTTTGCTTCCCCAATCTTGTCATTTTCTGTAAGCAGCTCATTATATTTTTCTTTTATTTTCAGTAGTATTTTCCAGCCCACCCCTTTAGCTTATTGGAATTAATTGAAAGTACTATCAGATGGCTTGCATTTAAATTAGGGGAACTAGCTTCTTATAAATCTTTATGATTATTGTTCTTTCACCTAAACTCCTACTGGTTCTTGTTGTAAAGCAATTGTTATTATTATTCTTATCATTGTTGCTTTGCGTCCTTCTAACAAGTTGCCGCGTGTGGGGGAAATTCTTCCAAATTTTATAGAGGCTGAGCTAAAAGTTCATTACTACCTTTTCTTTTCACTAGGTGATTTGAGATGTTCCATAACATGGTTAGTGGTAACTTTAATGGTTGCTAAAATGATATTAGTTTTGGTGATACCAGGCTTATCATCTACTATAGAAGCAAATGTGCTTTTGGACTGATGTGTAGTACCAAAGATAATGAAAGCTGAGGAAAATATATGACTGATTAATTTCTGTTGTTGATTAATTACTGGAGAGATATCACTTTGCGACCAAAGTAACTTTTGGAAACACATCCACTGTAACTCGTGGAAACACATCCGCTGCACATTCTTTATGCATGAGACTTGGTTTTAGCAGCACATTAGACTTGGTGGGAAGCTTGAACTGTATTTAGCCTAACTGGGCTTTATGCATTCACTTGTTCACTGCATAAATCATTTTCATCTTTTTGTTATGTATGATATTGTGTTTATGATTCTTACAAGAGTATGACATGAATAATGCAAGTACTAAATGTACACTTAGCATTTTGAATATGAGTACTATGTGATAGCTGAAAAATCAAGTTTTATTTATCATCTTGAGTTTATTTTCATTCTTTTTATCAGAAGATCAATTGTATTTTCATTCTATACCCAAACTCTTATATTATTGCTCTCATCAGCTATATGTTGATGATCTTTGTTTTCTTGAGCCATATAATGTGCCTCGATCTCAAGCAATTTTGCATTACTTCTTATCTCAGGTAGGTTGGTGGGTAGGGTATGCAGAAGATTCTGACGACCCTTTCGGCAGAATAGTACGGATAACCCCATCAGTTGGGAGATATGTAGCCAGGAGTTACAGTCCAAGGTAAATACATGCAAATGTAGTCCTGTGATTTTTCATCTTGGCCCTAAGACCCTTATAACTTACTTTACTCTTTGCAGGCAACTTCTCACTGAATCTTCAGGGACCCCATTATTCGAAATCTTTCTTATCAAAGATGATGATGGGACATACACAATGCAGGTAGGCTGATGCAATATGTAATTATTTTCTAGAGATATTTACATATATACCCCCGCAAAATCATCTTTTGATATATTTATAAAATTCAGATTTTACCAGGGATATATAAGTAAGTGATTATGCAGGATGTGCATACGTAAAAGCTCTTATATTGCACCTCAAAATTTGTCTATTCTGGCCTACATGATCTGGGTAGATCTTCTTTGGAAATGTTATTTGAGTAGAGCTGCTTGAAGAAGAACTACTAGTTTTTTCATTCAACATAATCAACAACTTCTTATAGGAGCAGAAGCAGAAACTTCCAATTGGTAGCTTCTGCTTTTGCACCAAACAACTCATTTTAGCTTCCCTTCGCCACAGAAGCTATTCTAGAACCAGGCCAAGCATGCGCAAAGCTGTTTTGGCATTTAGCTCTGATGCCTGAACTTTAGACAGGTAGTATCCTTGCAATCAGTCAAAGGAAATTCGACTCTTTCTGCTTCATCACCATCAAAGTCAACAGAAGACTCAACTAAAGTTGAAGTGGAAAATCCTTCTATTGAAAGCCATATGAGTAATGAAGCTACTAAAGAGAAAGGCAATGATGGTGCAACAGCAAAAACAAATGAAGAAATCTCAGAGAAAGGCGGTGATGAAAAAGGAGGTGATGCTGTAAACAGTAAGGATAATAGTGAGGAAGGACTAAAAAGCGTTATAAAGTTTTTCAAGGAGAGAATTCCTGGGTTCAAAGTTCAAGTACTAAATGTTTCTGTCCCTGAGGAAATCAAAGTGGAAACAGAGATCGTAGAACAATTAGTGCAGGAAAATGACGAGCAAGCTGCTTCTTCTGAGGATTCAGCTGATAAAACCACTGATTTGGAAAATGACCAGCAAGAAGAAGAAAAACATCAGGTTGACGAGGCTTCTGAGGAAGCTGGTAAGGATTCCAAAGTGAAGCTTTTTATTGGAGGAGTGCTTCACAACAAAGAGGATGTGTCACCGAAAGCGTATGCAAGAGTTCCAGCGGAAATGAAGAGCATGGAGAAAGATTCTTTTGTGCTGCATATTTCTTGGAGAAATTCCAATGCTGATACAGGGGAAGCAAAAGCTGCAAAAATTAAAGTTGCGGCTATTGCTGCTCAAGTAGCCTCGGACCTTATGCCTTCTGAAGTTGCAAAGGCTTTTTGGGGTACAAGTAAGGCAACCTCAAAGGTAAGAACTGTTTACGGACATAATATTTATAGCTTAGAGATTTTTCCATAAATACGCTTAACAAAAGTTTCTATCAACACAAAAACTTCACTGGCATATATTCCTATGAAATTGGAATTTTCATTTATGCCCTTCAAACCAAGGATTTAAGTGTCGTGGCATGGGGTCGTGCCGAAAACTTGCCGGCACGGTACGGCACGGTGCGTGCCGAGCCGTGCCGATGAGTGCCGGTCACAAAAAATACATGCGTGCCGACACATAATGGCATGAAATATTTAATTTTTTTAGCAACAAAATTTTTTAATTGCTTATTATATATCTTTATCAAATATTTTGAACTTTATTAAGAAAATTACTTAGTAATTTTAAGAAAAAAGGGTTTTGAACTGTGTCATCGGCACGGGAGCTGTATCGTGCCTGTATCTTGTTGGCACGGTACGGTACGGTAGATACGGCCCGTGCCGATGGATACTTAAAACCTTGCTTCAAACACTTAATTTCTTGCATATATTCCATTCTTCTTACAAATGTGCCGCTGTTTTGAATCTTTTTCTAATTCAGACCCAACTACGGTCCATGAGTTGGATTCACTCCCCAATTTTAGGTACACCTTTTCAAGGGGATATGTGAAAATTCAGATTGCCACTTTACAAAAGCATATAAGCTATAGCCCTCATATTCAATGAGTTCAACGGCCTTGTAGAATAGGTTATTTTTCCTCATTTAATCAGTTTTTTTTCCAATAAATAGAAGAATTACTCGCACCTACTAAATTGCACGATGAATTTATGTTTCACGGGAAGTGACTGTTCGTACTCTTTCAGGTTACCAAGGATGTTCAAGAGGTTTTAAAGCTTGCACTTAGCCAAGCTCAGAGAAGAAACCGACTCTCTAATACCACTGTCTTTAATCGAATCATCATGGACAATAATGGCCGAGATCCCTTTGATGGTGCGCTTATTTTGGAAAATTGATTTATGTTTTTTGTTTAGATTTTGCAATATCGGTCCACATTTTTTTTCCTTCGGCAACTTTGCTTCTTAATATCTTTTCATATACTGGCATCTCCTCCCAAACATTACAATGAATTTATGCATTAGTTCTCAGCTAGGGATATCTCAATCTGTGAGAAACAGAAAAAGGTCCAGGAAAAAGAAAAGAAGAAAAACATGTATAAGTCTTGCAAAATAGCTGATTGATTTTGATTAATTGCATTTGGAAAATTGCAAATTATCTTTCGGTCCCTATGCAGGTTTGTATGTGGGGGCATTTGGTCCATATGGTCCAGAGGTGGTACAGCTGCGGCGAAAATATGGTCACTGGAATGATTCAAATGAAATGGATTCAGAAATAGAGTTCTTTGAATACGTTGAAGCAGTGAAGTTAACTGGGGATTTAAATGTTCCAGCTGGACAGGCATGTAAATATTAGACTCATATCTACTTTGCACTGTTTGTGGGAATAATTTTGGCCCTATTTCTTATACTATTTGAGTGAGCAGGTGACTTTTCGTGCTAAAATTGGGAAGGGGAATCGCCTCCTAAATCGTGGCATCTACCCTGAAGAGCTTGGTGTGGTAATTTTTTCTGGCCTATAGCTCAATGTCATTTTGAAGAAATAAAAAAAAAATAAATAAAAAAGGCTTTTCATTTGGCAACTTTGATCCTCTTCTTTTTACGACTTTGTAGTTTTGAGCTGAAGTATCTTTCTTTTATGGACCAAAAATGCATCTGGCTGAAATCTCTAATGCATATATTGTAACGACCCGGCCCACTAGCAATAATAACTTGTTGGGTCAAACCACAGCCTAAAATGCTTAAACTCAGTTATTATTACTAGTGTCCATGTCTCATATAAACGCAATCACAATTCCATCCACATCCGATGTGGGACTATTGGGGGCGTCATAGACTCCCCCCGTTTAGGCCTGACATCCCCGTCAGCCCAAACACACACACACAGCAGCCCAAGATCACCAGGCGGTGTGAGACTTGTCTCGCTAGCCCTGCCATCTAGACCCAGGCTCAGCCGAGACTCGCCGCACACTTCCGGCTGGTTATTGGCTCTGATACCAAATGTAACGACCCGGCCCACTAGCAATAATAACTTGTTGGGTCAAACCACAGCCCAAAATGCTTAAGCCCAGTTATTATTACTAGTGTCCATGTCTTATATAAACGCAATCACAATTTCATCCACATCCGATGTGGGACTATTGGGGGCGTCATATATATTCACCATCAGGAGTGCTAGGAGTATTTTTGTACATAGAAATCATCATGGTGACAATCAATAATGTGATTACAAATTCGCTTATCATTTATGTTTATTTGTTTTGGACTATTTCGCTAATGTCTCTCATAGTGCTTTTCCGAATGTGATATCTTCTGTATGATGCAGGTCAGCAGTTTCAAAGGGCAAGGAAGAATTGCCGAACCTGGATTTAAGAATCCTCGGTGGGTTGATGGCGAACTGCTCCAGCTCAATGGCAAGGTAAAAATACGATCTCCGATAGCTTCTTTTAGCGGTGATGCGAGGAAGTACAAAACATGCACTTAGTTTGTAAGAGACTTACAACATGCTCCATCGAGATCATGATTCGGGCTTTAAACATGTAATACTCCTCTCCTGCAGGGTATGGGTCCGCACGTCAGAGGTGCAGAGCTCGGCTTTCTATACATCGTACCCGAGCAGAGCTTCCTGGTTTTGTTCGACCGGTTAAAGCTTCCAGAATAATGCAGTTGCTTTACCCAAATCAAATTCACGCCCCTGAGAAGTTATTATTAGCCTCTGCAGGAATGCCGAGCGCCATTTCCCTGAGATTTTCGAGCTCCCGTTAACGACCTCAACTTAGTCGCGCTCTTCCTTCGACTCCGGACTTACGGTAATCAGAAGTTAACTTAATGCTTCTTTTATCATGTAGAGATAAATCTAAAGCCGATTCGCTGCTTCTGGCATAACTTGTTACTGGTCTTGTTTGTAAGCTGTTGGAAGTAACACCAACTGGCTGACTTTTATGGATTTAAGATTGTAAGGTACTGCTATGTTTGATGCATTAAGTTTCACTTAACATATGCATGCGAAAATTCTTGGATAAAATATTTTGATTAATTGTACAGTGGGGCTATCAGATATAGCAAATCTGAAGAACACCAACTTCACTCATTTTGCACTTTTGGTTTAAACATGTAACGACCCGGCCCACTAGCAATAATAGCTCATTGGCCAAAATCACAGTCTAAAATATTTAAATTCAGTTATTATTATTAGTGTTCATGTTTTTTATATACTCAATCACAACTTCATTCTCATCCGATATGAAATTATTGGGGTGTCAGCGACTCTTCTCATTTAGGCCTGATGTTCTCGTCAATTCAAACACGCATACAGCGGTCACTAGTCTTGTCATTCAGACTCTGGCATAGTCCGTCACTTTGTCTTTCATATTCTGGCTTAATCGAGGCTCGTCACACACTTCCGTTTGGTAATTGGCTTCGATACCAAATGTAACGAATCCGGTCCACTAGTAATAATAACTCGTTGAGTTCAAATCACAGTATAAAATACTTAAGTTTAGTTATTATTATTAGTGTTCATGTCTCTTATATACTGAATCACAATCACATTTTCATCCGATTTGGAACTATTGGAATGTCACAAAACACTTTCACATATATTTTAAAAAAAAATTGAGTATTTTATACCTTTCATTTATAGGTATTTTCTACAATTTTTACTTATAACTTTTTCTTTTATTAAGGGGTTTTAAACAATTTAGTGCCTGAGTTTTTATCAGGAAATCCCTAAACACCGAGTTAAATTTTTTGTCAGAGGAAAAACAGATAAAATGATTCACTTGAAAAAATAAAATTAAATTAAATATAACTTTATTTCTTTACCCTTAAGAACTAAAATGCAATGTATATGAATGGTCAAGTACTTGGGACTTAAAAGTTGTTTAGATGAGAAATTACAGAAACCCTCAATCACAGTGTCAACATGGAGAGAGTAACAACAACAACAACAACAACAAAAGAAACAAAAAAAAAAAAAAACATCTCTCCAGCAACTTTTTCACATCTTATTTGCTCAAACATTCTACACAAAAAAAAAAATAAATAAATAAAAAAAAAAAAAATAAAAAAAAAATGTATATCTTAGATTTACAGGATTTCTAGGCTGGATCCAACTTTAGCTGTTCTAGCCTTCTATTTCTTTCTCATCTGCAAAGTTTGAACAACCAATATTTTGAGTAACATGTGATAGGTTTTCGTACTAATACCCTTGATCAACTCCTAAGTAAAGAAGATTATTATACTTTCACCAGAAAAAGGGCAACCGACATCACGCCACGAGATTGAAAGTCATAAGAGATGTAAAACGGGCGAAATAAGAACAGCAGATTCATACCAACACTGAATCTAACACTTGACGAAACATTCATTCGACCAATGTACCGAGTAACAGATAGATGATGATTCGGAAGATAGATTTCATACCTGCAGCAAACCTTAGTATCTGTATATTTCTGTTCTATCCTTCTCCCCAACTCCCGAAACATCCGATATTAGTGTACTCAAAACAATCTCACTAAATTTTCGAACAATATTGGATCCGAAGTGTCTACTGGACTTTCAAATTGTTGAGCCTACTGAACCAAATGGAGTGCAATATCATGTAAAATACATCATACTTCACGGGCTTCGCATGCCATAGAAAATGCCTCTGCAACCTCTTCACATTTGTCTGCATAGCTATATATTTTCTTAAAGGGATTTCTGTTAAAATCTCCTTTAACCTTGGGATGTCCTTTTCGGCGACAACCACCGCGAAAGCACTCCAGTTAAGAACATCTTCGAAAGGGAGCACGAAATTATCGGCTATTATAACCGGAACACACTCATAATATATAGCTTCAACGATCCTAGGGCTATTAACCTCATAACCCATAGGGCAAATACAATACTTGCTCGATTTCATGTGTTGGGCATAAGACATCTTTCTCGAGATTCTACGAGGAAGCGGGCTGTAAATTCGGATATCTTCGTCTTTGCCACTCCAATAATTGACGAGGATGGGTCGAACACGGCCATGCATTTGTCCAGCGAAGAAGGCAAGAATTGATCTCTGAGAAACCGGTTTACCCCCGACATCTCGAAGAGGTTTTTTGGGTATTTTTATGTATGTTTCGGGGAGAGAAACGTCTTTTCCGCGGACGAAAACATCCTCAGATACATCAGCATTGCATAAGGCCTTGATGGTGTTCTTTCGCAGCTCATCATGGAGTTTAGTGGTGTAAGGGCCCTAATTAGATGAAAAGTAAAGGAGACTTCAGAGAGTTAAAATTTAAGAAATAAAGTAGACTAATAAAGAATTTTAGAAATAATTTACCTGTGTACCCCTGAAATATGAAGAAATATCTGATTTATCCCTCTTATTTTTTTCTTTCCAATATACCCTTCATACGTTCCACCGTTATTAAAAATACCCCTACCATTTCCCTTTGTTAAGTTAACTAGGGTTAAACTAGAGTTAAATAATAATCGGAGTTGAAAACTATCAGATATACCTATTTTGTCCCTATCTACCAAAACTATTGAAAATTTTAAGGGTATATAAGAAAAATTGGTTATGCTAGAAGGGTATATTTGAAAGGGCAAAATAGTAATTTCACACAGATAACGGCAGCTCTAACCGGTACACTAACAGAGTTTAACTTCAGGAGTATTTTAGAAAGAAGTTGGAACGTAAGAAGGGTAGTTTTAATATTAGCCTTCTAAGAGGGATAAATCTAAAAACAGGAAAATTTTTAGGGGTATATAGGAAATTGCCCCAAGATTTTAATATCAAAGAATGGAAATAATGAACTGGTTTCATTAACAGCATTAGAGAAAGTTTCTGCAAACAGAGTTCAAGTAACATGAGGAAGATTCAATTCAATGGCAGAAGACAATCCTGACACTTGAATTCAATGCCTGACTAGTTGCAAAGGTATGATCTTAACTGAAAAGACATGATGGATGTAGGATCGTTGGCGCTAACCATTAATCCCAAAAGCTCGAGCTGTTAGAAATACGCAACCAATTCACTTAAAGCGTACAGACACAGCGCCCACGGGTCTCGACCGGACTCAACCCACCTGGACGTTGGGTCTATTGTTGGGCCTCTTGCCGTTAGGTCTATTGTGGACCGCAGCCCTACTCAACTTATTGGGCTCACCCAACTCAACTTATTAGTCTCCTGGGCCTATTGTCACGGGCAGGAGTTGGACCTATTTTTAACCCATAAATAAATAGCCAACAATCTAATCAAACAATTTCATATTAATGCACGCTTTTGTGAGATGCAGAACTAAGCTGGCGCATCGCATTATGACAATTGCTAATAACAATGCAGTTAAGACGGTAAACATATAAACGATAGAGACAATAAAAGGCTCGACGAAATGGTAAAGTGTATATATATATTACCCAATCATGGCAAGCAACGAAAAAATGATCCGCCCCCTTTATCCGGTTCCAGAAGGGATACTTAGCGGCGATCATGTTCACGTAATTCTTCAAAAAGATCGACAACGGTATTATAGTATGAGAGTCGGGCACATAGAGAGCGTGCTCTAGCTGGCGCGAGCTGTAAGGAAGATAGAACAGATGCGCCTTGGTCGGATCCTTCACAACGAATCGCTTATTTCCCTCCAGCAACTTCATGAACCACCCTTCCGAAGCATAAATGCCTTTTAATTCTGGAGTATGGAAGATCGGTTTATCTCCATCTTTGTAGATATAGACTTTAAGAACTCTTTCCATCAATTCATAGCTCCTGCAATTGCCCGATTTTAAGATATTATGCAAGCGACTCGCGCTCTACCCTACGAGCTCTAGATGTTTCGAGCCCCGTAAATGTTGAAAAAGTTAAAGATAGTATTACACTATGCTGAAACACTACTACTAGCAGATAAATGCATATGAAGGTGTCTTTCAATCTGTCTACACAAAAGACAGTGTAACAATGACTAGGTTAGCTATGCATCAAATGAACATTTTAAGAATTGGGTTAATTGCATACATGTCCCTACAAATATGTCGAATTACAAATATATCCCTACAAAATTTAACTTTTCATATTTATCCCTTCAAAAATCCAAAGTTCTTCAAATATGCCCCTCTGATTAATCCCTGTTTGGAATCGGTTTATTTTTTAACAGATTCGATGTGAAATGATTTTTTTGCCTCCTTACAAATATATCCCTCCAAAAGCAATACCATTATACTTGTTACAAAAATGTCTCTCTCCAAAAATTATAAAATTCTATCATCAAAATAATTCTTTTTTTCCTTTTTTTTTTTTTTTTTGTTTTTTTGAGGTATAATATGGAAAGGGTAAATATGTAAATTCAATTTTTAATCTAACCAAGGTTAACCATTTAACCTAGGGTTAAATCAACTTTTTTAACAGAGATGGACGGTAGGGGCATATTTGAATAATGGTGAATTTTTGAAGGGATAAATATGAAAAATTGAATTTTACAGAAATATATTTGTAATTCGACATATTTGCAGGGACATGTATGTAATTAACCCTTATTTACACATCAAATGGAGCCATTGTGATCCCTCTTTGTGCCCAGTAAATAGTTAAATATATCATATTGCACAATAGTTCGAGTAGAGAAACTATTAAAAACTGCGAGATGAAGCTTTCTTTGTGATGTAAGTCGGAAAGAATCCGCATGTCAATAATCCTGAAGCAATACTGACTCTGAAACCCTAATTCCCTTCAATTCAAGGTCTTGTTTGGTATGGGTACAAAGGGGGATATCCCCCCTTTGTACCCAAACACATTTGAACAAGGTGGGATTACTTATTCACTCCATTTGCCCCTTGTTCCGGTTTAACCCGGGACAACTCTCTCCCACCCCCGAATTAACATTCTATCTCTCTCTCTTATACCTTTCATTTATTCTATCTTATACTCAACTTTATACTTATACCTGGTACTACAAATTCTCACTAATCCCCGAACCAAACGATACTTGTAGAAGAGAACTAGAACTACTTCAATCGTACCTCTTGAAGACCGACACGTTCCGGAACAAAGGGGCATAGAGATCAGGATCATCCAGCACAGGAGGGGCGTGCTCGACCTCGTTCTTAGCATATATAAGCTCTTGATCAGTAGGTGTCAGCCGAGTCGATATCTAATAAATTATAAAAGAAAAGCCATCAAAATTCCTCAAAAATTTACCCCCCCAAAATCCCCAATAAGCTACTATGTTACCAACCTCCGGCTGCAAAGGTGCGACCTGGACCGGATCGTTACATTTGATATCAGAGCCAATCAAGGATTTAAGTGCCGTGGCACGGGGTTGTGCCGAAAACTTGCCGGCACGGTACGGCACGGTGCCTGCCGAGCCGTGCCGATTAGTGCCGGTCACATGCGTGCCGACACATAATGACATAAAATATTTATTTTCTTTAGCAACAAAATTTTTTAATTGCTTATTATGTATCTTTATCAAATATTTTGAACTTTATTGAAAAAATTACCTAGTAAATTTAAGAAAAAAGGGTTTTGAACTGTGCCATCGGCACGGGGGCTGTATCGTGCCGGTATCTTGTTGGCACGGTACGGCACGGTGGATACGGCACGTGCCGATGGATACTTAAATCCTTGGAGCCAATCAACAGCCGGAAGTGCGTAACGAGTCTTGACTGAGCCAGGGTCTGAATGACAAAGTGACGTGCTATACTAGGGTCTGAATAACAAGATGACAGGCTATGCCAAGGTCTGAATGACAAGGTGACAGGCTATACTAGAATCTAAATGACAAGACTAGCGAGACAAGTCTCACATCGTCCGGTAATTTTGGGTTGTGTGTGATTGGGCAGACGAAGACGTCAGGTCTAAACGGGGGAGTCTGTAACACCCCAATAGTCCCACATTGGATGGAAATTGAATTGTGATTAGGTATATAAGAGAATATGGTACTTAAGCATTTTGAGCCGGTGGTTTAGGCCCAACGAGTTATTATTGCTAAGGGGGTTGGGCGAAGTGTTCGCAATAGGCTACGCGATCAAAAACCAAAAATCACAGTAATTACTTCAAACAAATCGGCGATCCAAACCCTTAAACATGATATACAAGTATATGAAAATATTTCAATTTTGAACCACAATTTGTTCCAAACAATAGATTTGAATCCCAGATCAAATTCATTTGAACTCATTGAACTTCAAATTGGTTCAATTGCATGTTCATTTGGAACATGGAACCAAGTAGAGTGGAGAATCTGAGAGAGAGAGTATACCTCCGAATTTGAAGGGACAAAGAGGGGTGAATCGGCCTGCAGAAATCGAGAAACTAAATAAAGATTATTTCTTTCTATATGTCGAACGAAGATTCTAGAAGATTCTGGGAGATTCCCGGTGGAGAGATCTACCTGTAGAACAAAGGGCGGCGCATCCACGTCACGGGCTGTAGAAGACTCCTCCACCACGTCGTCGAAGCTCTCCGACGGGGCGGGCGCCGGCGCCGGCGCCACCACCTCCCCCGCCACCGCCACCGCCTCCGCCGGTGGCGGAGGAGGAGACGGAGCCGAGGAATGCGCGTCGGAGAGGGGCCGATCGAGTGCGGCGGTGGAGGGGGCGGAGAAGTAGAGCGACTCGCTGCGGCGGGGGGCGACGGCGGAGCCGGAGGTGAGGAGGAGCGCCGCCGCCGCGGCGAGCGCCAATACCGCGGCGGCGGCGATGCGCCGCCACCACCCCGCCGCGGCGGCGGCGGCGGCGGCGGCGGCGGCGCCGGCGAGGTGGGTGGAGCGCATGTGGCGGAAGAGGAGGAGGAGGAGGAGGCTAGGGTTAGGGTTAGGGTTAGGGTTTCGAGGGCGATCTCCGCCGAGGATTTTGGTCGAAGAAAAAGAGCGGGGAACCAAAGCGGCGGTGGTGGGGTAAGTTTACGTTATGACGGTTTTACCCCTGAACATTCTTATTTATTACGGTCGTTTTATACAGCAAATTCGTTGGGACTGCTAAATTAGAGAGGGGTAGTTTTGGAAAAATAAGCATGATGAGTAAGTGAGAGTATATATGTATATGGTAAGTTATCAAAGAAAAAAAAAAATTACAGAAAATTTCTGAAAATATTTTTTTTTTACTTTACCCTCTCATTTTTTAAAATTTATATTTTATTTTCTAAAAAATTTAAATTAATGTATTTCGCCACTATTTGGTTTATTTTTTTTAATTTATATCAAAAATATTTTTAAAATAATAAAAATATATTAAAAATTAATTTTTTTAAAAAATAGTAAGTAAGATAATTTGGTCATTTCACTCTCTCCATTAATAACGTAACTCTAAAAAAATATTTTTTGAAATTTTAAGGAAGTGAATTATATGTTTGAAAGTGCAAAGTAAATATTTACAAGAATTTTTTTATATTTTACCCAAAAAAAAAATAAAAATAAAAATAATAACTGCACCTTATAATTACCCAAAAATAACTACTTATCTCAACTATAAATTATTTTGAATTGATCGCTTAATTTTTTAAAATATTAATTTTACTTTTCAACTTTTTAATTTATCTCTTCAAAAGTCTGGTTAAGTATAATATCTGCATGAATAAAAAAATAAATTTATTTCACTCAATAACTAAGGTTAAATATTTAATCTATGGTTAACTATATTTTTCTAACAGACAGAGACCAATAGGGTCATATATAAACAATTTAGAATTTTTAAAATATAAATAGAAAAAATTAAACTTTGTAGAGATATATATTTGGTATTCGATATGTTTACAAAAAAAAACTATATAAAATTAACTCTTAACAAAATTAAGAATGTAATCAAATATTTAGAAGAAAATAGTATGCCTGGCTTTCAAATTATTTTTTTTAAATAAGATAAATTATTTCGTAAGTGAGATATGTTGTTCTATAAAATCGCTGAGACTTTTTAAATTGCAAATTCAAATTCTTACTTTCAAATTACATAAGAAATATTTGAGTAGGGGGAGTTTGATGGTATTACATTCCATTTGTAACGATCCGACCCACTAATAATAATAACCCGTTGGGCCCACACCGCAGCCCAAAATGCTTAAGCCCGATTATTATTAATCGTGTCCAAGTCTCATATAAATTCAATTACAATTCCATCAACATTCGATGTGGGGCTATTGGGGGCAGTCCAAACGCCGAAACTCGCCGCACACTTCCGGCTGGTTATTAACTCTGATACCAAATGTAACGACCCGGCCCATTAGTAATAATAATTCGTTGGTCCCACACCACAGCCCAAAATACTTAAGCCCGATTATTATTACTAGTGTCCAAATCTCATATAAACCCAATTACAATTTCATCCACATCTGATGTGGGACTATTAGGGGAGAGGCGTCACACCATTCCTTTTTCTAAGGATGTAATCGGTTTGATTTGGTTTAATTTCTTTACAAATTTGAAGTTGAACTGAATTTTTCGATTTGGAAAAAATTTACAATCGAACTGAACTGATTTATAATCAGAACCAGTTCAACCAAACCGAATTAATTCAGTTTAGTTTCGATTTTGCAATTAATTTTAATTTTTTATTTTCTTAATAATTAATTTATAATTTAGGACTCAAGACTAATCATTATGAAATCAAGCACAAAAAAAAATAATTATGAACATAAAATTTTGAAAAATGTGTTGATATATAATCTGATCGTAAATATAAAATTTTAATAAATAGTTTAGATTAAAAAAAGTGTAAAAATATATTTATTACTATTTAGTTTTCGGTTTGGTCTAATTAAAAATGTGTTCAAATCGAATCGAAACTGAAAATCAAATTTAGTAAATTTTAAAATCAAATCGAAAACCATACTATTGATAGTATTTCATATAAAACTCATAATAATAATAATAATAATAATAATAATAATTGTTACTCAAATTCAATTTACTCGATTCGAACTCAAAATAAACCCGATCACAAAAGCAAAAATCTAAAACTAGATCTTATTTAATTAAAGAAAATAAATATTAAGTTTCTTAAATTTAGTTGGTTCTCTGTCATGTCAATAATCAACAAATGCACATAATTTTATTATATAATTTTTTTGTTTTACAAACAAATGTGTCTTATTAATCACTCCATGTTCTCATGTGCTCTTTTGGTGTCACATGTGAGGAGAAAAAAAGTTTGGAGTAGTACATATGCATGTGATATTTGACTTTTTAATAAGAAAATTGGGTTCATACAATGACCAAGCTAAAATGATAGCATGTGCAAATGGCCCATCTTTTATGGATGTAAATGGATACGGATACTCGAAATTTTATTCGAATTCGACTTCGAACGAAATGAATTTATCTGATATTAAATGGATATGGATTCGAATATAAATATAAAAAATGAAAACTCGACGTATTTGAATTTGGATATCGATTTTGATTGTATTCGATCCGAACCCGAACCTGAATTGATTTTATGTTATGTAATATATGTGTATATAAATATTTGATATTATATTTAAATTTATATTTTAAAATTTTAAATTTAATCTAATATATTTTGAAATATTGTAAAGAAAAAAAGAAAAATAATTATTTCGGATTTGGATATTTTCGGATTCGGGTTTTGAATTTTTTGTCGGGTTCGGATTTGGATATGAATTTTTAAAATTCGTCGAATTCATATTCGAATTCGGATTTGGTAGTCGGATTCGGATTTGGATTCGAATTTTTAAAAATTCGCCTCAAATCCGACCGTTGACATTCCTACCTATCTTTGCTCCCTAATTTTTCTTTTTCTTTTTCCTTTTTTTTGCTTTTTTGGGATTATAATTTTCTTCTTATCACAAGAAAATAATTATTTTTAAATAAAAACATATATAACTTATATGAATCATTGATTGTACACCTCAACGTTTTAATTTTTTTTATTTGAATCAGACAACGATACTTGAACTTCAAAATTTAAGCTAATTATTTGTTTTAATAAATTTATAGTCACAAAAATTATATGAAATATATTAACTAAATCTGTAAAGATAAAAATACATTCAAATTTTAAAGTAAATACTGCTGATTAACTCTAATCAAAACATTAGATATCTAAATTAAAATAATATATCATTCAGATAAATTATGTATGTTTTTACATTATTTTTAGGACATTATTTCTCTTTTAACTAATAGTGCATTATTAACCTAATCTATACAAACTATAATTTGCCGGTTTCTAAAAGCATACGTGGCGTCCTCTTGCGCATTTCGTCGACGTGCCATTGTGTCGCGCTTTGTTGCTCCGAGCCTAGCGCCGAACCGCCCTCCCTCTTTCTCTTTCTTTCCGAACCTACCCAGCTCTTTCTTCCCAAACCTACCCAACACCTTTTTTTCTTCCCAAACCTACCCCACACCTTTTTTTTCTCCACACAAGCACCAAATGGGAAGCTCTCACCCTCTCTCTCTCTCTCTCTCTCTCTCTGAGGTCCCTTAAAGACCCAAAAAAAAAAGGAAAAACCCTTCTCTCTCTCTTCACCGGCGGAGCGCTCCCGTAGCGTGGATCGCCGGTGCGGCGAGGCGCTCTCTCTCCCTCTCTCTCCCTGAGATCCTGCGATTGCCGGCCGAGAAAAAATAAGGGAAGCTCTCTCTCTCTCTCTCTCTCTCTCTCTCTCTCTCTCCCTCCCTCTCTCTCTATCCCTCTCTCTCTGAGGTCCCTTAAAGACCCAAAAAAGAACCCTTCTCTCTCTCTTCGCCGGCGAAGCGCTCCCGTAGCGCGGATCGCCGGTGCGGCGAGGCGCTCTCTCTCCCTCTCTCTCCCTGAGATCCTGCGATTGTGGGTTTCGTCCGGCCCTCGCCGGCCGAGAAAAAATAAGGGAAGTCCCTCTCTCTCTCTATCTCTCTCTCTCTGAGGTCCCTTAAAGACCCAAAAAAAAAACAGGAAAAAAAGGGATTAAGGTGGGAATTAAAATCCCTAAAGTGGTTATATTCTGTTTTTATTTTTCCTGTTTTTTTTTAAAAAAAAACTTTCAATTAGGTATCTCTCTATCTCTCTATCTTCCTCATTGTGGCTGTCGTCCGGCTCTCGCCGGTCGTCTCATGTCGCCTTTTCATTATGATGCAGTATCAGTCTCCTACTGAAGTTGGGAATCTGATTTTTTCTGCTTTTTGAACTTTTTGGCTTTTTTGCTCAAGTTATTACACACTCCTTTTTTTGTTTCTGCCGAAATGCCTTATGCAAAAAGCTTTTTATGAGGTGCTATCATGAGGCTCAGAGAACTGAAAATAAAATGGTGGGATATAGATGTACTTTTGCAAGCTAATTACGAGTAACAAATGAGCCATGGAGGAGATCCATGTATGAAATGTTCATTTGGTTGGTCTTTTTTCCCAGAAAATTAAATGATCAGGTAAAGCATGTTTTGCAGTTAATGATCCTTCAAATAAACAATTCTGTTTGCTTCTTTTGCAATCGCGCAAAATCAAAAACAATGAATGTTTTTACTCAGGTCTGCACAGGAGCTAAGAAGACTGAAGAGCTTTCAAAATTGGCAGCAAGAAAGTTAAGCAATTCCTTCAATAATTCTGAGAATAACTTTTTGTAATATCTTAAGATTTTTCTCTTTTTTTTCTTTGAAATATTTGTGCTTCACATCTGATATATGTTTCTTCTTATTCAGTTTGCCCGTATTGTTCAGAAGATTGGTTTCCCAGTACAGTTCATGGTAATCATATTTCTACATAATATCCAATCTCAGAACTCTGCACTTAAGCCTGCCAACTCTTTGTGCCATTTTTCTGTTCTTTACGGCTGGAAGGACTCCAATCCGTACGCAGACAATTCTTCACTGTAAGTTTCACTATATTCATATTAGGGCCTTCAGCTTGGCTGAAGGTGAAATGTTTATTAGAGTGAGGGAAAGGTGATTAAAGAAACAAAATACATTACTCTTTTGAGTAATGGAGAAAACATTAGTTTAATGTTTGCTTAATATGTATAATAATATAGACACCTACTTAATTAACTAATTAAGATCCGGTTTATCTTTCTCTCACCTTGCTCATCCTGTGGCCAATTTTTCTGGGTATATCACTCTTTGAAGTTGTGAAATTGATAGGGGAAATATTGTTTTCGAGTGATTCTAATTCCATTTGCTTTTTCACGTCAATTTATTTGTTTATCTTAGTTTAATTATAATTCAGTTGTAAACTAAGTCAAGCGAGAATAAAAACGTACAATAAATTCAGAAAATATTTGAATTAATTAATTATACATAGTGGATTAAATTTTTTTTAGCTATTAAATTCAACTATTGATCATAAAATACCGACTAGATATATTCTCTAATTTTGCGATATATTCTCTAATTTTGCGTTCTTAAAAACAGCCAGTTCTTAAATTAATTTAAATCTATTATTTATGAAAAATTTTAAAAATATATATAACTGATGATTTAATAACGAATTATTACAGCATTAGCTAAATTTATGGAAATTAAATTTAAGAACTTAATCATAAGCTATATATATATATATATATATATATATATATATATATATATATATATATATATATATATATATATATATATATATATATATATATATATATATATATATATATATATATATATAATTATTATGTCAAGTTTTAAAAGGTGAATTAAACAGGCTCAACTATGTTGTCGACAGGATCAAAGAGCTCATAAAATACAAGGTTTATCAGGTATTAATTTTGAGGCCAGGATTCTACACAAGGCTAGCCATGCTAAGATGAGCTTTTAATGTTGGGCGAGATCCTCTCCTCCCATTCTAATATTCTGGATGTTGCTGTGTTTTTACACCATTTTAAGTATATACTATCGAGCAATAAAATCCTTGTGGGTTTTTCTTCATCAAATTGCCACAAGTTAATTAACAATAATTTTGTTGGTACATTACTTAAGCATTCCCTAATCAAATCTGTTTCTTAACAGGTTGCACTTCAGCGGCCGCCTCAGTATGCTTGCGGGTGCCTGTTCATACTCTCTGAGGTTCTTAAAGCAAAGCTGCTTCTATGGTAAGGTATTTGATAAAATTATTCTTTTTAACTCCAGCAAATTAATGTTAGGCCGAGGACCTGTTTGGCCTATCTATAACTTTTGCAGTAGTGCTATTTTAGCGTAGCTATTCGTAGAAGCGCTGGGAACTTTTTCTTTAAAATCCACTCAACATCTTTCAACTGTAACAAAAACGGATGATGTAAGTTGGAGGTCTTGCTTTTGAGATGACTGCAAATCTCAGCTTTGGTTTCAGTTTTGGGTCCTCGGCTAAAATGAAATTTGAACTAAAAAGAGATTGGCCTCAATTTTGCTTTCTAATTTGGCCTCAATTTTAGTTTGGCCTCAATTTTCGCTTACTATATATATATTAGCTTTGCCATAATTTGAATAAAATGGTTTTAAAAAAGAAATTTGAACTAAAAAGAGATTGGCTGCGGGAACTAAAAAGAAATTGAAACCCCGAGGAGTAGGTTCAGTCTTTTGCTCTTATACATTCCTATCTATAATATAAATTCCTACTCTGTTTCTCTCTCTCTGTGCCTGTGTGTGTGTGCCTGTGAGTGTGTGTGCATATATTTTTTATCTCATATATTATTAAGCCACGAATTTCTCATGTAGAGTTTGTGGTCACAAACTTGCTTGCAATCAGATTAAGTATATATGCCTGTGTGTGTGTGTGCATATATTTTTTAACAGTATATACTTATGCTTATATACTTATATACTTATACTCATATACTTATTGATCAACAGTATATATATATATATATATATATGTGTGTGTGTGTGTGTGTGTGTGTGCGCTTATTGATCAACAGGTAGGTCAACCTTAGTTAAACTTTTAAATTATTATTATTCAAAATATTAACATAGTAAGCTAACTTTTAAATTATTATTATTAACTGATTTTATCCTACTATGCAATCTCATAATTACTAAATTTTCTTTGTAATACTACAAGATTTGCTTTTAGATTGATGTGACAACTGTAGATTTCCTATCATGTCACTAAAGATTTGCTTTCAGATTGGCTTACTGTTGAATTCCATAATTACTAAATCCTCTTTATAACATTACAATATTTGCTTTGTGATTGATGTGACCATGGGAGATTTTCTATCATGTCACTAAATTTGGAAATGATGTTAGTGTATTCATAATTATTAGATTTAGATTTAGTATCTATACAATATTTGCTATCATATTATTTCGAACATTGTGCCAGCTTCTTTTAGGATATATATTATGATGCAAATCTACTAATAAAATTTGCTATCATTTGGCTATCATCCTATTAAATTCTATAGATAATATATATCTATTTAATAAAAAATTAGATTACTATCAGAATTATTAATAGATTCTATTTGGAGATTTCCATGTTGTATATATATATTCATTAGTCATTCCAGCTCATAATTACTACTTTAAACTGATGTGACACCTGGAGATATTCTGTCCTGCCACTAAATTTGAAAGTGATAAAGTACTAATTATAATTTAAAGATTAGATTAAGATAAAATTTATTAAGTTCATAAATTTAATCTTTTTCTTATATATATATATATATATATATATATATATATATATATATATATATATATATATATATATATATATATATATATATATATATATATATATATATCTATTTTATGGTATATTCTGATCTAAATCTACTAATAAGATTTGGTATCATTTGAGTAAGTCATTCCATCTTACATATATATTTTAAAAAATGATACGATATTAGTAAATATTAGCAGACTTTTTATCATAATAGTTATTAAATGTGTGTCGTTTGGAGATTTACTATTATGTTGTATATGTTTACTCATTTAATCTCATAATTACTATCTTTTTAATTGATGTTACACCTGAAGATCTCCTATCATAATTATGTATTGGATAATGTGCCAGATTCTTTCACCTAACATAGTAAGCTAACTTTTAAATTATTATTATTACCTGATTTTATCCTACTATGCAATCTCATAATTACTAAATTTTCTTTCTAATCTATACAAGATTTGCTTTTAGATTGATGTGACAACTGTACCTTTCCTATCATGTCTTTAGATTCAATTTTCTTTGTAATACTACAAGATTTCCTTTCAGATTGACCTACTGTTGAATTCCATAATTATTAAATCCTCTTTGTAATATTACAAGATTTGCTTTGTGATTGATGTGACCATTGGAGATTTCCTATCATGAACAAGAGCATATTTTTCAAATTATTTCCGACACACAACGATTTAGATCAAGTGCTATATCTTTTAAAGTACTAAAAATTTTTCCTCTTAATTGTAATGCCAAAGGGGAGTCTCATGTAGTCAAAAATTGCAGTCTCCTACTACTCACAAAAAAATTAATAGAGATTTATTTACAGAAATATCACCAGATGTAGAAATTTCTTCTAGATATTTTTTCTATTATTTATATTAAGTAATATTTTAGATAAATTTGTATAAATATATTTTTTCCATTCTTTTAACTTTAGACAATATTTTTATGAGCAGCTCAAGCCATTTTGTCGATGATATATCTGAAATACATCATCGTAAAAAATTTCGCCTTACGTAAGATATCTAATCTAAATTATTTTTCTTAATTATTTATTTACAATTTATGATTATATATATATAATTATAATTCATTTATAACATTAAATTTTTTTCATTAATTGTAGGTTTACTAATATAATATTTGTGTGCAGTATATAATATATGTTGTTTAATATTTAATACTTAGTTTAATATTTAGTATTTCCAATTTTTTTTTATAATTTTGAACTATAAAGTATTTTAATTTCAGTGATGGATACTTTGTTATACAAATGATATTTAGTAATTTTTAAAAATATTGTCGAAATTTTATATTTCTGACTTTACAAAATATATTGACATATTTGTAATTGTATAAGATCTTTGTAACCCTTCAAAGAAACTTTAAATTAAATATAGTATGTCTAATTATTTTTATCTTTCAAATATAATAAATTTTTATATATTTTTTTAAAAAACTAATTGAAAACTATTTCTAATTTTTAAATTTAATAAATTACGTTTAATGTTTAATTATTTTTTAATTACCGCAGCGAAGCGCGGGTATTTAACTAGTTTTTGTGTCAAAGGTTAGGGTTTGGGTTCTTGTTTGTGTGTTCACAAATTTTGGAACTCGTGTCTCTGGCTTTTTAGAAAATAAAAAATTAAAATAAAAGTTTGCGTTAAAAAAATAGGGTTAATCATACGGCTTTTTATAAATACATCGAATAACAGATATATTTTTATAAAATTTAACTTTTTCATATTTATTCCTTCAAAAGTTCAAAATTATTTATATATATTCCTTCGATTTCTTACTGTTAATTTATTATTTATTTTTTAAGAGACTATATATGAAATAATAATTTTTCTTTTTTAAAAATGTCCCTCCAAAAGTTCTAACTGTTAAAATAATACAAAAATATCTGGAAGGGTAAAAAAATAAATTTACCTCACTAACTAAGATTAAGTATTTAACATATAGTTAACTAGATTTTTCTAACAGAAATAGATGATAGGAATATATATGAATAACGTCGAATTTTTTAAAAAATAAATATAAAAAGTTGAATTTTGTAGGAATATATTTGCTATTCGATATATTTACAGAAATTCGTATACAATTAATCCTAAAAAATAATAATAATAATAATAATAATAATAATAATAATAATAATAATAATAATAAAACACATCCTATCATACCATTAAATTTAGTTAAAATTAGCCTGTGAATAATGACCACATTTAATAAATACATCTATCACTAAAAATTTAACATATTGATAATGCAAGCTTATTTTCGTACTAACTAAGAGGTTCATATATTTTTATTATTTTAAATAAATATATTTTTGCTAGGTTCAGTATGTCCGATTTAGGATTTATTTAAAAATAATTAAGTTGATATCATTTTCAGAAAATTATTTTTTTTTTTAAAAAAAAGGTCAAACATGTTTTTTTAAAATATTACTGCTTGAGATTTTTATATTTTTTTTCTGACTAAAGTTTTTGACTAAATCAAACTTAGGCTCTGTTTGCGACCTCCAAATGAATACATTTGGTATCGGGCGAAAGTAGGGATGTAAATGGATATGGGTTGGTGGAGCTCCCGCTCCAATCCGTTCCAAAAAGGTACGCGGGAATTAAAAATGCAAAAAATATAATTCATTGCGAATTCGTCGTAATTTGTCGGAGATTATTTTCTTTCTTTAATCCGTTCTGATCCGTCAAAAATTCATCAAAATCTTACTTTCAACCTAATCTGCTCCGAATTGAGTGACAAGTGAAAGCCAAAAATATGATTAAAATTAATTCGTCTTAAATCCATACCGATCCGGCGAAAAAAGGAGCCATAAGTAATTCAAGTTTCGCATATTGTGACAAGATAGTTACAACATAATTTCTGAAGTACTCTGTTACATCCAAAATTGGGTCGATCGATGATGTAACAACCTGACTCGCTAGCCAAAATGCTTAAATTCATCTCATTCTCATTCGATGTGAGGTGTTACAGACTCCGACGGCCCATTTAGGCCCGATCTCACATATATATATATATATATATATATATATATATATATATATATATATATATATATATATATATATCCAATCGTAAGTCTATTTTTATTTGACGTCTGACTATTGGGTCTATTCGATATGGGTGTCACAAATTTTTCTCGTTTAGGTCTGACGTACTCATCAGTCCAATCACATACACAGACAATATGAGACTAGTCTCGCTAGTTTTATCATTCAGACTCTGGCATAATCGAGACTCGTCATATACTTCAAACTAGTGATTAGCTCTGATACTGAATTTAACGATCCGACCCGCTAACAATAATAATTTATTGGGCTCAAATCACCGGCCCAAAATATTTAAATCAAATTATTATTATCAGGTCTCTTGTATATATATTCAATTATAATTTTATTCTTATCGCGGGACTATTCATCTTTAATACCAAACTAACCCTAAGAACAGGTTTAGAATATGATTTACTATATCTAAATCCAACTGTAAATTCAAGCTAAGCTTTTGGAACATATGTAAAGTCACTAACCAAGGAACTATATTTAGAAAAAAAAAAATACGTAGATTATTTAAAAATGGAAATATAGATTGAGCATCAGAACAAAGTCAACAAACTCATAGCCTTGGGAATGAGGAAAAGAATGCAATGCCTGCTTGCCCTACCAACTTCTATCTATTTCCTATTCCACACTTCATTCTTCCCTTCACTTTTTTACTAGAAAAATTATTGGTCATACCTAGTGCACGCTGAATATACAGAATTTATCTGAATTATAGATCATTTTGATTTAAAATTTTGATTTTAGTGTGACGCCCCTAATAGCCCCACATCAAATGTGGATGGAATTGTGATTGATTTATATGAGACATGGACACTAGCAATAATAACGGGGCTTAAGTATTTTGGGCTGTGGTTTAGGCCCAACGAGTTATTATTGCTAGTAGGCCGGGTCGTTACATTTGGTATCAGAGCTAATAACCAGCCGGAAGTGTGCGGCGAGTCTCGGCTGAGTCTGAATCTAGATGACAGGACTAGCGAGACGAGTCTCACATCGCCTGGTGATCTTGGGCTGCTGTGTGTGTTTGGGCTGACGAGAATGTCATGCCTAAACGGGAGGAGTCTGTGACGCCCCCAATAGTCCCACATCGGATGTGGATTGAATTGTGATTGGGTTTATATGAGACATGGACACTAGTAATAATAACAGGGCTTAAGCATTTTGGGCTGTGGTTTAGGCCCAACGAGTTATTATTGTTAGTGGGCCGGTCGTTATATTTAGTATCTAATATTTCTACTAATTTGATTTGAATTAGTGAATGATACTTTAAATTTAAAATTTAAATGTGTCGTTTATTTTTATAAATTTAGTTAGTATAAATTTATTAAAATAAATAATTAGTTTAAATTTTAAAATTAAAATGTAATTTACTGGCTCAAATTAAATGAATTGAAATATTAGATAGTAAAATTAAAATTTTAAAACGGTGAATAACTAAATCAAAATTGTCTATAATTTATATAAGTTATGTACCTTTTTATCTATATAGTATTATTAACACCATTATTTGATAGATCATACTTTTGGTAAATAATAGTTGTTTCACAGTTTAAACGGTTGTGCACTGTATTTGATTTTTAATAATTAATGTCTCAAAAGTAAGCTTTAATTTTATACAGGTTTCATTAGTAAATATAGTTTTATAAAATTTAATTTTTTATATTTATTTATTCAAAAATCTTAAATTATTTATATATATATATATATATATATATATATTTACTGTCCATATTTGTAAGAAAAATATAATTAATCATAAATTAAATATTTAATCTTAATTAGTGAGTGAGATAAATTTACTTTTTTAATCATTCAGATATTATATTTAATAATAAAGGAATATATTTGTAAGAACAAAATTGACATTTCACTTATCTTAAAATTTATAATATATATATAAAATTAAACTGTAATAATTTTTGATCCTAGGATGTAGGAATGCACGATGATGATGATAGTTGTCCTTAAAATTTAATGAGTGATTGAAAAAATAGTATAATTTAAGAGATGAAAATGATCAAATTGATAGATCTAACGGTAAAAAATTTGATAGTACCGAACGTTGTACGTTCGAATGAATCTTTTGTAATGTAAAAGCGAGAAAGCTGCGATTTCAAAATTAGTTCTGAGACACCAGGTGCAAGCAATAATTGACGATAAATGCTTTTTGTACATTCCATTTGGGTGTACATTTTACATCCGATTTATTTTAGAATGGAATAAATTTTATTCATCATTTCAAAATGACGAGTGATGAGTGTCCACCTTAAAATAAATATGATGTAAAATGTACACCCTAAATAGAGATGTACAGATAGTATTGTTTATAATTGACCCCTTAAAAAAGCTCCAATCTTTTACAAAAAGATCCCCAAATCACAATTCAAGAAGAAGATACTCCTTCCTCTTCTTCTCCTTCTCCTTCTTCTTCTTCTTCTTATACAGTAGTTTTTATTTTTTTAACAACTACTCTAATTTTTTGAAATCCCGAGGACTTAATAGCAAAAAAAAAAAAAAAACCAAGGGCCAATGCACCCGTCACTCCCGCTCCTCCTCAAGCTGTGCGCCGCCGCGGCGGGCGCCGCCGCCGCGCTCCTCGCCGCGCGCCGCCTCCGCCGCGCCGCCGCCGTCGCCGCCCTCCGCCGCCGCGTCCGCGCCGCCGCCGCTTCCCTCCCCGGCGGCGGCGCCGCTGCCGCCGCCACCGTGCTCGTCGCCGGGTTCCCCGGCCACGGCAAGAGCTCGCTCCTCAACACCGCGTGCCGCGCCCTCGCCGCCGAGTCGGGCCCGCTCCTCCTCCGCGCCGAGGCGGCCCCGCCGTGCTCCGCCGGCGCCGGAGCGGCGGCGCGGCGGGCGGTGAGGGCGGTGGTGGCGGCGGAGGAGGAGGGAGATGAGGAGGAGGAGGAGGAGGAGGAGGAGGAGGAGGTGGCGGTGGAGATGGTGGAAGCGCCGGCGCTGCCGGAGCCGTGGCGGATGACGCGGGAGGACGCGGCGGCAGCGCTCGCAGACTCCGACGGCGCCGCCGCTGCAGAGTGCGTGGTGGTGGCACTCTGGTGCGGGGGGCCGTGCGAGGACCGCGAAGCGGCCGTCGGAAAGCTAGCGGACGTCGCCTCCGCCGTGCGCGAGAAAGGTGCGAAATACAACCAAAACGTAGAATTGAGTTACAATACTTTCAAAAGAGGGATGCTAGGTGTACACTCTTTGGCGGTGTACATCGGTGTACATCCTACATCCCATCCTATTTCGGGGTAGGTATTATTTTATGGACAATGCTATATATATATTTCAAAACGGGTGTACATCTTACACCCCACCCATCCAATGGGTGGGATGTCTTTGGGGTCATTTGATGTGACTCTTTCTCACACTCCACTTCAGAATAAGATGGGATGAATCTCACCCATTTGATGTGACCCCTTCTCACACATAGAATTTTTTGTTGGCGCCAGGTCTTCATTTGATTGTTGTACTGACCCACAAGAAAGCCCTAAAAACGAAAACACAAGCGGAAGAGCTCCGTCGCGAAGCCGCCTTCCGAGCAAACACCGATTGCGTCTTCTTCATCGAGAACTACACGCTGAGCGGCGTGTCGAACCTCCGTCGCCCCACGGCGGTCAAGAACGACTTCGACACGCACTTCACGATCCTCACGATCGTCCGGCAGTGCCTCGAGTTCGTCAAGCTGCACCGAAGCAGCTCGACGGCGCAGCAAAAGTCGAGTGCTCCGGCAAAAACTACTACCCATGTTACATTGGAATATCCAAAGGAATAGTGAGAGAGTAAGAACCAGAAACTTACTAACATTTGATCAGTCCATTAATATTGTTAGTGATGTTGCAATAACAAATCAAACTTACGAATATGTATATTTATATATAGAGATAATTGTCTGTGTACTCCTAAAATCTGAAGAAATATCTGATTTATTCCTCTTATTTTTCTCTTTTCAATATACCCTTCATACGTTCCACCGTTATTAAAAATACTCCTACCGTTTCCCTTTATTAAGTTAACTAGGGTTAAACTAGAGTTAAATAATAATCGGAGTTGAAAACTATCAGATATACCTATTTTGTCCCTATCTACCAAAACTATTGAAAATTTTAAAGGTACGTAAGAAAAGTTGGTTATGGTAGAAGGATATATTTAAAAGGGCAAAATAGTAAATTCATACAGATAACGGCAGCTCCAAACGGTACACTAACAGAGTTTAACTTTAGGGGTATTTTAGAAAAAAATTGGAACGTAAGAAGGGTAGTTTTAATATTAGCCTTCTAAGAGGGGTAAATCTAAAAACGGGAAAATTTTTAGGGATATATAGAAAATTGCCCCTTATATATATGTGACACCGTATTTTTCAAAGCTGTATATTTTGAAGTTACTTTAACTCTAGCATGTTTAATTCCTTTAAATTTTTTGGACATATTCACCGCTTAAAATATTATATCCGAATTATGAGATTTTAGCTTTATTATATCCTTATATACTACTAATTTATATTCTGGAGATGTCACATTCACACGTTTCTTTCGTCAAGCTCAGATACACTCACAAATACCGAGCGATGTGAGACTTATCTCGCTAGCCGATCTTGTGGGGAGTCGTGAAGCATCCACAATGGTTATCAGCCAAAAAGCTGCACTCTACTTATTGTATAACTCTGATTCAGTAGAGACTTATCTCATACTTTCGATTTGTGATTGGTTCTGATACCAATTGAATCATTCATTTGAGAGCTACTATAGCTTTAGTATGTTTAACTCTCTTAATTTTTTTAATCTATCCACTGCCCGGAATATAATATCCGGAATAAGAGGTTTTAACCCAATTATATCCTTTTGGGAGGATTATTTCATATCCATGAGATATCACAATATATGTACAAAATCATACACTAAAAAGAAGAATACTAAATTTTTTTTTAATTTTTTTTTCTCACTATTTAAGTAGAATTATTATATACTAGATATGAAAAGGAAAACACTTTCTTCCTATTACAAACTATCTCAACCTATCACATTTTTATTTTTTTTTTCTTATATTAGGCTTGCGGTAGAAATCGAACGGTACTGATCAATTCGGCAAATTAATTTGTTTTGTTCGTATTTGTTTGAAAAAAAAATTGAATGTATGATTACCAATTGGGATCACACCACTTATATACACTAGAATAGATCAAGCCACAAGGTGGTTCAACCAATTGGGTCTACATGGTCCACACTAGGGGTGTCAACGAGCCGAACACGAGCGAGCTGGGGTCGGCTCGTGTTCGGCTCGTTTAATAAACGAGCCGAACACGAGCTGGCTCGTTTAAATATCGAGCTGAAAAATTTGGCTCGTGTTCGGCTCGTTAATAAACGAGCCGAACACGAGCTAGCTCGCGAACAACAAGTTTGATTTTCATTCTTACTATTAAGTGTAAAGTTGAAAGAAAATTAAAAAATTAAAATTTTAATCTAATAATTAAAATTCACAAAAAATTAATAGCCTAAAATTTAAATAGTAATATATATATATATATATATATATATATATATATATATATATATATATATATATATATATATACACGAGCTGTTATCGAACCGAACACGAGCGAGCTGACCCCGGCTCGTGTTCGGCTCGTTTATTAAACGAGCTGAAAAATTCAGCTCGTGTTCAGCTAGTTTACTAAACGAGCGATTCGATCTCGAGCTCATTTTGAGCCGAACACGAGCTGGCTCGCGAACAACGAGCTGAATTGCCACCCCTAGTCCACACTAACCCACTTGCACCATAAGTAGGGATATCAACGGGTCGAATTCGGGGCGGATTTTCAAAAATCCGAACCCGACTACCAAACCCGAATCCGAACCCGAACCCGAATCCGACGGATTTTAAAAATCCATATCCAAATCTGAATCCGACCAAAAATCTAAAATCCGAACCGGAACCCGAACCCGAAAATTCAAACCCGAAACAATTATTTTTCTTTTTCTCTTACAATATTTCAAAATATATTATATTAAATTTAAATTTTTAAAATATAAATTTAAATATAATATTAAATATTTATATACACATATATTATATAATATAAAATTAAATCGGGTTCGGATTCGGATCGGATACAATCAAAATTCATATTCAAATTTAAATTTGTCGGATTTTTATTTTTTATATCCATATCCGAATCCATATCCGTTTAACATCGGATAAATTCATTCCGTTCGGATTCAGGTTCAGATAAATTTTTGAGTATTCATACCCATTAACATCTCTAACCACAAGTCACAATTGAATGTGGTCCCTTATATTTTTGAAAACAAAAACAAAGAGGTTCCAATTGAGAGGGGCACATAGATAAGATGGAGCCTCCTAATTGTTGTTGATCTCTAAAAAATTTTTTAACATTTTTAAGAAATATTTAACTTATTAAAATACGAATTTTCTAAATTAAGAAAATTTACAGAAACACCATATAATATATATATTTTTTTTAAAAATAAAATAATAATAATGATAATACTTTTTAAAATTTGTAATGAAATGGATGAATCCAACATAGTACTAATCACTCACACAAGTGACACAATTGGCATAGAAAAAAACAAAATCATATACATTAGTTTGTGCACATTTAATTGGTGGGACCCAAACTTTTATTCTCACCACTTGCCACACCCTTGTGACAGGTGATATTTCCCCACCACATCTCTTCATTGCTCAATCTTGTGAGAGGTGATATAGACACACCAAACTTTTCTATTTTCAATTTTCTAATTATTATTATAGCTAAGATTGTAATATTTCTAAATCTAAATAGGGGTATTCACCTTTTTGAGTTAATTACATACAGACTGTGTTTGGTTCGGATATAGGCGAAAACTGATTATTTCGGGGATATGTATAAGTTCAGGTACAAGCAAGAATTATAGTAATTTTATGTTTGGTTGAGTATAAGAGTTGTACCGGGATAAGAAAAATTATGTTTGGTAAATTAAAAGAGGAATAAGAATAATAAACGAGATTAAAATTTATAAATAAAATAAAAAAAATTAAAATTTTATAAATTTAAATATCTTATAATTTAAAAAATTTTAATTTTAAAAAAATAATAATAATTAGCAACAGGTGGAACAGCTGTTCCACCTGTGGGCTGGAACAGCTGTTCCACCCTTATACCGGAATAATTTGGTATGGGGGGAACATCTGTTCCCCCATACTTAAATGCTGTTTGGGTACAAAGAGGGAATAATTCCCTTATCTCCTCTTATACCGATTGCCAAACGAGTCCTAAAGATATGCCAAAATTTAGGAAGAAAATTTTTGATGGGATAGTTATCCAACAACATATAAGATAATCTCACATTAAAGGCTACCACCCACCTCCCCTCCCAACCTAATTTTATTTAAAAAAATTTAGGGGGTGACCATATCAAGCATTTTGTCATTTTCCATTACATCACATGTGTTCTCCTTTAAAAAACCAACACCTCATCATGCCAGAGAAACTCTTCTTTACAACAATCATGTCACATGAAATATTATTCTAAAAAAAAAAAAAAAAAAAAAAGTAATTAGGAGTACACTAAGGACAGTTTGGTTACGCAATAAGGCAGAATTAGCTATTCTACGGATAAGTATAAAATACGAAACTAGTATAAAAAAGCATTTGGAATGATTCCAGAAATAAGAGATTTTATGTTTGGTATGATAATGAAGAATAAGAAGAATAAAAAATATTAGTTATTTTAAATGATTTTTTTACCTTAAATTTTATTATGTAATAATGAGGTGAGAAATGATGACTCGGGAGACGTAAAAGGGTATTTAAGAAAAAAAAAAAGAGGATGGTTGGGAAAGTGAGAAGAGTTATTTTCACTTATTCTAGTTGTACTGGAATAAAATATTCTCGTAGTTTCTGATGTGTTTGAGGAATAAGAGAGATATTTCTTTTATCCCCTAAATAATTCCAATACCAAACGGGCCCTAAATAATAGTGTATTATATTTTTTTATAATACAGAGATATTTGATTGGACATTATAAATTTTGCATAAAATAAATAAAATAATTAATTAAAAAAAAATTTAATTGTGATAGAAAAGACTTTCTCCACACTGACCTCAACTGCAGAGCCCATGCCTCAGGGTACATTTATGGGTAAGTTTTGGAAATGCAAGTTGTGGGTGATACTTTGTTTTATAGGTAAAAGGACAAGGTGGGTGAGAGTAATGGTTTTTTGTTATTCTAAGGAGGAAATGCTTATTTTTGTATGGCTAAATTACATAAAATTTTTTTCTAATATTCTATTTTTTTATTTTATTCTTCTATTTTTTGAAAGTCGACAATCTGCCCCCTCGTAATTACCGAAATATTTTTAGAAGGCAACACCGTTAACGGAGGGGATAAAATGACCATTATGCCCTTATCTTACATTGGAGAGAGAATGTCTTTTAACTTGTTTCCCGCCATTTATTGAGGGTATTTTGGGTATATTAATTTTTTTTTTTCAAAAACTTGACGGTTCACTCACGGTTTCGTGACGGCGGGGGTAACTGTATATTTCGGTAATTACGAGGGAGCAGATTGTCGACTTTTAAAAGACAGGGAGATAAAGTGAAAAAGCGGGATATTAGAGGAGAGTTTTCTGTAATTTAGCCTTTTTGTATTGGTATATTTTGTGCATAAATCAATAAAATTATGGGGAGATTTAATTTGCATAATTAATCTCGAAGTATTTTCAGAGTATTTTTGACGATGAGAAATGATTGGAGACCCTCAAAATTATTACTACTATGATATGATCGGTTTAAAAGTCATAATAAATTATTTAATAATAACTCGTTCGGTTTGATTGGAAGCAAGTAGTTTAAGTTTTGCTCATTGATAGGTCTTGACATTCGCGGTTAACCCGCAAGCTTATTTATTTTATGGGTTAATTGCATACGGCTCCCTGCAAACATATCGAATAGCAGATATATTCCTATAAAATTTAACTTTTTATATTTATTCCTTCAAAAGTCCTAAGTTATTCATATATATCTCTCCGATTTACTATCGTTAGTTCACTGTTTATTTTTTAACAGATTATATGTCAAATGACAGTTTTGCCCTTTCAAAAATGTCCCTCCAAAAAATAATACAAAAATATCTGGAAGGGTATAAAGATAAATTTACCTCACTAACTAACCAAGATTAAATATTTAACCTATGGTTAACTAGATTTTTCTAACAGAGATAGACGGTAGGGATATATATGAATAATGTTGGATTTTTGAAGAGATAAATATGAAAAGTTGAACTTTGTAGGGATATATCTGCTATTCGATATGTTTGCAGGTAGCCGTATGCAATTAACCCTTATTTTATTCACTACAACAAAATTAGATTATAACGACATATTTTTGTGACATATTTTTAAAAGTGTCATATTTATATTTCATCTATATTCAAAATTAAATTATAGGAATACATTTTTAGAATACATTACAGTAATGTGTCGCTATACACCCTAACGACGATAGATATAGCGACACTAATAACAAGTGTTGGTATTTTTTTCAGCAATATATTTTTTTTAGATTTTAGGAACACTTAAAAATATCGCTATAGCATAATTTTATTGTAGTAATTAAAGATATTTTATTTTAGACATTTAATCAGGCATAACTCATCTATCAAACATTATAATTTTGGCTAAATTACAGAAAACCCTCTTGTAATATCCCGCTTTTTCACTTTGTCCCCTTGTCTTTTAAAATGCTACATTTTGCCCCTTTGTAATTACGGAATTATCTTTAGGGGGGGCAACGGCGTTAACGGATGAGGTAAATTGACGAAAATATTCTTATCTTATATTGGAGGGAAAAGGTAATGGAGAGAAGAGAAAGGGGTTTAGACTTATTTCCCGCCATTCTTGAAGGGTATTTTGAATATATTCAATAATATTTTTAAAAAAACTGACGGCTCACTCACGGAATGGTGACGGCGGGGGTAAATGCATATTTCGATAATTACGATGGGACAAAATATAGGCTTTTAAAAGATAGGGGAGCAAAATAAAAAAACGGAATATTACAGAAAAGTTTTATATAATTTAGCCTATAATTTTTTTAAGTATATATATATATATATATATATATATATATATATATATATATATATATATATATATATATATATTATATATATATATATATATATATCAAACAAAATTAATGTTCTTGCATATAAATAAAATTTATAGATTATTGATATATTGGCAGTATTCTACATGCGCTATGTAATCAAATTCAAAAGTGTTAAGAATGTCGACACATAAATAGTTAAACACCAAATTAAAGATATATTTTAGAGGAATAATTGTCTGTGTACATCTGAAATCTGAAAAATATCTAATTTATTCCTTTTATTTTTTTCTTTCCAATATACCCCACATACATTCTACCGTTATTAAAAATACCCATACCGTTTCCCTTTGTTAAGTTAACTAGGGTTAAACTAGAGTTAGATAATAATCGGAGTTGAAAACTATCAGATATACCTATTTTGTCCGGATTTAGAGTTTAGGGTTTTAGGGTTTAGGATTTTTTAGGGTTTTAGGGTTTAGGGTTTTAGAGTTTAGGGTATATTTGAAATGGCAAAATAGTAATTTCACACCGATAACGGCAACTCCAAGGGGTATTTTGAAAAGAAGTTAGAACGTAAGAAAGGTAGTTTTAATATTAGCCTTCTAAAAAAATAAATCTGAAAACAGAAAAATTTTTAGGAGTATATAAAAAATTGCCCTTATTTTAGAATACCTTTAGGGAAAAAAAAAAAAAAAAATACCGTATAAGATTTTAACGTATCGTGTACGGCGTATCTAACCAGAACCTATAAATTATTGACACGTTAGCAATTTCATATGATAGTATCAAATTTAACCACATTATTACACAAGGGCAACATTTTAGAGGACTTTGGGGTACATGTAGGGGTACGCATAAGGAAGGGACCGTATACGGAAGAGCCCATACGGCTTTGTCCGACAAGTCCTCGGAGGACGCACCCCGCTGTGGGTACCCACCACGTACCCACCGCCTCACCCCCCACCTGCCGTACTGCGAGAAAAGATCCCTCCCCCAGCACCCTTGTCCCTTAGCTAACCTTAAAATTACCAAAATGCCACTCCTTCATCAACATGTTAGCACTGCTTTAAAAATCGGGACCAAATAGCAATATGAAAGTATTACTGGGTCAATATTCATTAGTTCAACTAATAAGTCAACTACTATTGAGCTAATGGTATTATTGTGACGACGACAATTCGACCTGCTAACAATAATAACTCGTTAGATTTAAACACTGACGTTAAATTCTTAAGTTTAATTATTTATTAGAGTTAATTGTATACGGCTCCCTACAAATATATCGAATAGCAGATATATCCCTACAAAGTTCAACTTTTTATATTTATCCATTCAAAATTCTAACGTTATTCATATATATCCCTACCGTCTATCTCTGTTAGAAAAATCTAGTTAACCATAGGTTAAATATTTAATCTTGGTTAGTTAGTGAGGTAAATTTATTTTTTTACCCTTCCAGATATTTCTTTATTATTTTTTGGAGGGACATTTTTGAAAGGGCAAAACTGTCATTTCACATATAATCTGTTAAAAAATAAACAGTGAACTAACGATAGTAAATCGGAGGGATATATATGAATAACTTAGGACTTTTGAAGGGATAAATATGAAAAGTTAAACTTTTTAGGGATATATCTGCTATTCGATATATTTGCAGGGAGCCGTATGTAATTAACCCTATTTATTACTAGTATGTATGATCTCATATATTCAATCAGAATCTTAATTTTATGTGGGATTTCCATCCGATGTGGAATGTAACACTTTATTTGTTACAATCCGATCCGCTAACAATAATAACTCGGTGGATTCAAACACTTATGCTAAATTCTTAAATTTAATTATTTATTACTAGTATGTATGATTTCATATATTCAATCAGAATCTTAATTTTATATGGGATTTCCATCCGATGTGGAATGTAACACTTCATTTGTCACAATCCGATCCACTAACAATAATAATTCGTTGGATCCAAACACTGATGCTAAATTTTTAAATTTAATTATTTATTACTAGTATGTATGATCTCATATATTCAATCAGAATCTTAATTTTATGTGGGATTTCCATCCGATGTGGAATGTAACACTTCATGTGTCACAATCCGATCCGCTAACAATAATAACTCGTTGGATCCAAACACTGACGCTAAATTCTTAAATCTAATTATTTATTACTAGTATGTATGATATCATATATTCAATCAGAATCTTAATTTTATATGAGATTTCCATCCGATGTGGAATGTAACACTCCCTATCTTGAGTGATCAGAATTATCAGACGATGTGTTTCATATATCCAATCAGAATCTCAATCCTATGTGATGTGTTTCATATATCCAATCAGAATCTCAATCCCATGTGAAACTATTGGGATGTTACAAACTCACATCAGACCTAATCCCATGTGGGACTATTGGGCTATTAGGGTGTTACAAACTCACATCGGACTCAATCCTGACATCCTCGACACATAACATATCAGAATTACCAGGCGATGTGAGATTTTAGATGTGATTCCTACGGTAACCCATGGTGTAGCATTTTGCCCCACATAGCACTTAACTCTCACACTTTCGACTGGTATTCGTGCCACAACCTTACCCACTAGCAAAAATGGCCTGGTATTCATGTCACAACCTGACCTACTAGCAATAATAGTTTAAAATATTTAAGTCCAATTATTATTAATTGGGTGTATGATCTAATCATAATCTCAATTCCATCCGATGTGGGACTATTAGGGTGTTACAATTATATAATAATCCGATCCACCAAAAATAATAATCCAAAAATACTTAAATTCAGTTATTATTATTAGTATCTATATTCTCTTATATACTCAATCACAATCACATTTCCATGAAAGATTATTAGAGTGCCACATATTAACATAACGTTATAAATATTTAATTATTTTTGTAAAATTTTATTATATAGAAATAAATAATTAATTTTAAACAGTTTTATATAAATATATCGAATAGTATATATATTTTTATAAAATTCGACTTTTTATATTTATTATAAAAATATATGTATAACATTATAAATATATCAATTATTTATTATAAAAATATAAAAATAAATATGTTCCTACAAAATAAATATTAATTACTTATTATAAAAATTATAATAAATTGAAGTTTGAGTACTACAGCGTCACTCTGGTCATAGTTTGAGGACAAACGTGCAATTTATCTAAGGAAGGGTATTTTCGTCTTTTGAGTGGCTCAGAAAACGAACTCGGCGTTGCCACCCACGTTACTCTCTTTATTATTATGAAACCGCTGTAACCTCCGCATGCGCCCTCCTCTCACCACCTCCTCTCTCTCTCTCTCTCTCTCGTGTAAACCCTAACCCTAACCCTAACCCTAACCCTAACCCTAGCAAAGAGGGAGAGGGAGAGGGAGAGGGTGAGGGTGCTCGACCTCTCTCTCTCTTTGACCATATCATCTCGCTCCTTCCAGTTTGATCCCTCGGGCGAGGAAAACGGAGCTCCTGCGAGGGATTTCTCGAGGGAATTTGGGGTTTCTTCCTGCGTCTGTTGATCTCGCTTTCGCTGTCTTTTGTTGTATGTATGCTTTAGTTCTAATCTAATCTATCGTAAATCGAGTTGTTCGGGAGGTTTTTGAGGGTTTTTGGTTGGAAAATCGTGCGACTTGGCGAAATGTAGGCGAAATGGGGAGGGTTTCGGCTCCGAGATCGCCCCTGCTTGGCCAAATTCAGCTTTTGAATAGTTAAAATGATGTTCTGGGAGCTTTGTGGGTGAAATTTTTGCTAAATTAGCAAGATTTGGATCAGAGTAGTGCATTCTAGGGTTTCGATCGATGAAGAACTTGGAATTGCATTGCTTTAAGAACAAACAGCACAGGGGAAGCGGATCTGAGAGGAGGCTTTCTCTCGGGGAGTATCGGAAAGCGGTTTCATGGTCTAAGTACTTAGTTTCGTCCGGCGCAAAGATCAGAGGGGGAGAAGAGAAATGGAGCGCCGATATGTCGCAATTACTTGTCGGGACTAAGTTTGCGTCGGGTCGGCATAGTCGAATTTACCATGGGATATATAAGGAGAAGGAGGTGGCCATTAAGATGATAAGCCAACCCGAAGAGGATCCGACGCTTGCCGTGTTGTTGGAGCAGCAGTTCATCTCTGAAGTTTCTTTGCTGTTTCGGCTCCGCCATCCGAATATCATCACGGTAATCGCTGCGCACTCCATTCATTTGATGCTACGCATGTGTATATTAGTCGCGAGAAATGCACTAGTAGTAGTAGTAGTTGCGCTATTCTATAACAAGGATTTAAGTATCCATCGGCACGGGCCGTATCTACCGTGCCGTACCGTGCCAACAAGATACCGGCACGATACAGCCCCCGTGCCGATGGCACAATTCAAAACCCTTTTTTCTTAAAATTATTAAGTAATTTTCTTAATAAAGTTCAAAATATTTGATAAAGATACATAATAAGCAATTAAAAAGTTTTGTTGCTAAAGAAAATAAATATTTCATGCCATTATGTGTCGGCACGCATGTATTTTTTGTGACCGGCACTCATTGGCACAGTTCGGCACGCACCGTGCCGTACCGTGCCGGCAAGTTTTCGGCACGACCCCGTGCCACGGCACTTAAATCCTTGATTCTATTATTTGATTCCTATATGCGAAATGTAAATAGATTAAATAGCCCCTTATCTTACCCAATTGTTCGCAATGTCGTCGCTAGGTTCATTTTTCGGCCGTAATACGTGGTTTTTAGCAGGGATTGTGCATAGCAAGGAGTGATATTATACTAATTGACGATTTTATCTATTCGTTATCTTAAAACAAGTCGCTTTCTAAATGATGGACAACTTAGTCATTTTGCCCGGCGTTCAACGAGACAACCTTGTGTTCTCTATTGGAGTAATAGTGAATGGTGGATTTTATGAAAGACATCTCCTCAGATCAAGATTTGTGAAACTAAGAGATAAGTAGATTAGGGGAGCATAGCGATGCCTATCGACTCCTGCCTTTCGTTTCTGAGTAGGGATTTGCATTGATCTCTCATCGCTTTTTATTTAGAGTTCCGAGGACAGTAAAATCCCTAAACAGAATCTGTGTGACAAGCCTGTTACTTGCTGTACCTAGCAATACGAATGATGAAATTTTCATATATGTGATGATTTTCTTATTAAAATAGTACTGGTTTAAAATCCCTAAGCAGGACCAACATGTATCACAAAGAATCAAAATTTCCTAAGCAGAACCAACATGTATCACAAAGAATCAAAATTACCGTTCTTCTCGTTATTAGAAGAAGAAATGTACCAGCCTTACCAAGAAGCAGAGGAATGTATACTTTCCCAACAAGAGGTAATGAATGAACTGGTTAAGTTTCAAAAATACTTCCACTTATGAATTTGGTCCCTGAATTCTTATCCAAGTTTTGATTATGTCTTCAGAGATTCTGACCATTTTAATCCCTACATGACACTTACGTCCGTCCATTAATCTACCATCTGAAAAAAAAAAAGAGGAAAGCATTTCAGAATAAAAAATGTTGTATCAGCTGCAGATGGTAAACTGATGGGAGTGTTTAATTCTTACATGTAAGAAACTTCAGGAACTAAGTTTGTTAGATCGAATTTTCCAGGGCATGTATGCATGATTGAAATCGAGGCTGACCTTCAAAGACCAAATTTGTAATTAACAATTAACCTTACAATTCATATCTTCTTTCATTGCTTTTGCTACTTGCAGAATTTGTTATTTCTTCCATTTTACAGTTTGTTGCAGCATGCAAGAAACCCCCGGTCTTCTGCATAATCACGGAATACATGTCGGGCGGCTCTCTTAGAAAATACCTCCACAAGCAAGAGCCACACTCACTCCCCCTCAGGCTAGTCCTAAAACTGGCCCTCGACATTGCTCGTGGAATGAACTACCTCCACTCCCAGGGAATACTTCACAGGGACCTCAAATCGGAAAACATACTTCTCGGGGAGGACCTTTCTGTAAAAGTAGCTGACTTTGGGATCTCATGCTTGGAATCGCAGTGCGGGAGTGGGAAGGGGTTCACGAGCACTTATAGGTGGATGGCGCCCGAAATGATTAAAGAAAAGAGTCACACGAGGAAAGTCGATGTGTATAGTTTCGGCATCGTTCTTTGGGAGCTCTTGACAGCTTTGATTCCTTTCAGCGAGATGACTCCTGAACAGGCTGCTTTTGCCGTTTCCCAGAAGGTATGACAATATGTAGAGTAATATGTTTGGATATTCCCTGCGCTATGCTAGTATTATGATTTAGTTGCTGAGAACACTTAGTCCTTGAACTTTGCACATATTGCAAATTTGACAATCATAATTTTTTTTTCCCCAAGTTTTTCCTATAGAATGATCATTTAGCTGTTCTCCTGTGAAATGATTCTTTGTTTCAGTGTACTCAAAACAGAGCTTGCAAGGTCATTTTATAGGAAAACTCAAATATTGTTAGTTTCTTTTTTTCTTTTTATCAGGGACGGAATTCCAATTAGTGACAAAGGTTACGGTCAAGTCCAGGAATTTGTTGCTGCAATATCAGAATAGTATAGGAACTATCAACAAATTTTACCCTAATATATGTAGGTGACTTGTGTCTTCGGATAGAGTATGACCCCAGTGCTTTCAAAAGCACGGAGGCCTTCGCTCTTGTACGTTGTTTTCGATAATGAGACAGTCGATTCAACGATTGGCTCTATTAGGCATTATCTACGCTATTTGAACTATCTAGAAACCAAATTTCCAAATTTTTCATTTACAGTTGATCTCAAAAATAACTATTTTAATGATTATTGTGATACGCTTGTAAGTTCAACGGTGTAGAACAATTCAAATTAGGTGAAATTTTAATAGAAAATTCTATTTACCATCAAGAGCAAGATCAATAATTTCGATTTGAAATTTAAGTCTTTTATCACTATTTTTATAGAATTTTTATTTTCGGCGGTTATTTTGTGGTCATTCGTTCACTACACAAACAAAGCCAAAAAATTATGAATTTGGGTTTCCAGATAGTTCCAACACTGTAGATTATGTCTAACGAAATCGATTGCCGAATCGGATGTTTTATCACCGAAAACAACTTAGAAGTACATGTGCTATTGACTTAACTAGTAGACAATAATAATTTGCCGTGGTACTGGTTTTTCTTTTTACTGTTGAATGTAACACTAGTCCTTTAACTTTCGCGTGATTGCTGTTTGACCTATTATGTTTTTAAGTTTCGCAATTAGGCCCTAAAGTTTGTGAACCATGCAATCCAATCCTCAATTTTACTTTCTGTCCAAGGGCTATATTAGCTGTTCGAGCATGTTGTAGCGATATGATCTCTTAAATTTGCGAAATGGCAAATAAACCGAGTGTGGAACAGATCGTCTTACTTGTGCACGTTAAATGATCAGCATGAAAGTTCAAGGGCCGACTACGGATTTACAATCATTTTGATGATATATCAGGAATGATAATGCTGATGTTGTTTCACTATGCTGCAGAATGCTAGGCCGCCTTTGCCCGCGACTTGTCCTCCAGCACTTAGCCATCTCATCTCGCAGTGCTGGGCGACCAACCCAGAAAAAAGGCCTCAGTTCGAGGACATCGTCACGATTCTCGAGAACTACAAGGACTGTTTCAGAAACAACCCATCCTTCTTCCTATCCTACAAGCCGGTTCAACCTCAGGCTCTTCTCCGTTGCTTTCCGCGATGCATCGCCCTAAGAAGGTCCGCATCTCTCGAAGCATAAACACTTTTTTAAGTCATGTATGTCTATTATGTAGAGTGTATCATATATTCCGCTTCGCATCAGTGTTAATGTATATTCCAGCTTAAACAATTTACTAGGATTGCATCATTTTAGGTATTGACGAGATTTAGCTAGTGGAAGTAATGTAAAAGGATAGCGAGCTTCTCTAATTGTATCTATTTTAGCTCTTTATATTCGTCGAAATTTAGTAAGGAATGCTTTAAGATCCGAAGCATTAGAGAACAATGCATTTAATCGAAAATATTCTGGGGCCAAATTTTGCAGCATGATGAAACTTAGGTACTCTACAAACTATCAACTCATCATTGTTCTTCAACTAAACATTAAACTAGTGTGACAAATCGACAAACCAACGAGTAATTTGACCGGCGTTTTCGTTCGTTTCGTTCGTTCGTTCGCATATATTAGTTATTGAGAAATCCCTTACAATTTGACCAAAAGAGCAAGTAAACATCATTGAAATTTTGAGTGTTTGCAATGGCTTTCTAGCTAGGTTGTTGTATAGTCAAAGTGATTGCATGGAAATTTTGACTAGAGAATGAATTGATGAGTACCATCACTTTTGGGTGTTTATTCATGCAAGGGATGTGAACTACTTTTTTTTTTTTTGGCTAAATTACAGAAAATTCTCCTGTCATATCCCGCTTTTCTATTTTATCCCCCTGTCATTTAAAAGTCGACAACCTGCCCTCTCGTAATTACCGAATTGTGCAATAACTCCCCCGCCGTCAGTTGACCGTCAGTTTTTTTGAAAATATATTTTCATATACCCAAAATACCCTTGGGAAATATTCCCTAAAAAAAAAAAAAGACTTCGAAAAAAAAGACTTCGAAAAAAAAAGGAAGGGCATTTTCGTCAATCAACGTCTTTGCCTCCTAAAAATAATTCGGTAATTACGAGGGGGCAGATTGTCGACTTTTAAATGACAGGGGGTAAAGTAGAAAAGCGGGATATGACAGGGAGGTTTTCTGTAATTTAGCCTCTTTTTTTTTTTTTTTTTTTTTTTTTTTTTTTTTTTTTTTTTTTTTTTTTATGTACCCTCTCCCTCAACTAATTAGTAATTAGAGGTACCAAAATAGTTGTGGTGATTGGATATAATTCTCTTCCTTCTCTACATAGTTAGTTAATTCGCAAATTATTCGCGAATTATTGAGAATTCGAATTAAACGTGCCGTTTCCGACTTTTTCCAAAAATTCGGAATAATTCGTAAATTTTTGAATAAAAAAGTATTATTCGCGAATTATTCACGAATTACGAATTTTTGGGTGGAAAATTCGTTCTTTTTCAAAGCATAGTTAGTTAATTCGCGAATTATTCGCGAATTATTGAGAATCCGAATTAAAATTATTTGTCGGGAATAATTTAAAATTATATATTTTTTTTTTGTTCTAAATGAATATTTTATTTATTTCTAAAATAAATTGATTAAATTATTTTAAAAAATTATAATTGTTTATACTAATAGTATAAATTTTTTAATTTTTTTTTAATTTAATAGCTGAATTTTTTATTCCGATTTTTAATTAGTGAACGTATTATTTTCGTATAAATCACGTATCCGAATAATTGACGAGCCTGTTTTTTAGCCGAATTTTTCAACGAATTTTAAAATTATGATACGAATTTTATTCGTATTATATCCGTACCGAATTTTTGCCGAATCCGAATTAACTAACTATGCTTCTATAGGAAGTTTCTATTTTTGCAAAAAAAAAAAAAAAGAAAAAAAAAGAAGTACTAGGCATTTTTTTTATACATATATTGTTAATAAATGCTGTATAGTTGAAAATTCAACATTTGTAGTTGCATCTATTTTGTTTGATTTTGTGCTCTACTACTACTGCAGCTACATTTCTTCTGATTGGTTGCTTGAATATACCTTCATTTTCCTTTTCCTTTTCCTTTTCCTTAAATTGGGTGATTTAATGTTTTTAGTTAGCTGTTGCAGTTGAAATTATAACCATTTTGGATTTTACTTCAACTTCAGGATCCGAATCTCCTGTAACAATGAACTCTAATTCGATAATAATTACATGGAGTGTTTTTTTTTTAGAGTAAGTGGTAGCGGTAGCAATAATAGTAGCGGTAAGAGGAGTTGAGCTGGAATGCTATCGATAGTAAACGGGCTCTGTTATTATTCATTTATTTTCGATGATAGAGTTTCAAATTGACAATCAGTATCGTCGAATATGATCTAAATTATTCGATCTAAATTATTTAAACTAGTTAGAAATTAAATTTCAATTTTTTTCGGTATTATTTACCTAATGAACAAATGATTGTAAAATTTATAATTTTAATAGTAGATATGAGTATTTTGCTAGTTTAATAATATAAAGAGTTATAAATAAATTAAATTTTAATTAGAAAATTGTTTAAATTATTTAAAATAAGATTTATATTCTTGATTTTAATTATAAGATTTTTATCATTATTTTATAAAGAATATTTATTTTCAGTCGTTTATTTTTATGTCCACTCGATGGACAAGAAAAATATGAAATTTAATTTTCTGATAGTTTAAATAATTTAGATCATATTTACCGTTATAGATCTTCGTTTTGGAAGCTGTTAGAAAAAATAATCGTATTAAATTTGATTGTGACTAAATCATCTAATAAAATTATGAATAAATTAAAATAACAGAACTTACCGTTAAGCGCTAAAATAAATTTAGAAATGATAGAATAAAGAAATCGAAATAAGATTGATCCGGAAGCATGCGAGGCACTGCCCTAAGGCGTGTTTTCATCCTTTGTGCGGATTAATCGGAGATACCACCTCAAGGTACGACCGGAACTCCCCTTCCTACGAGCACGACCGTGGAAGAGGTTGATGGAGACTCTTTCAACACCCGATAGTAAAACAATATAAGAAAATAAAATCGAAATAATAATCAATTGCTTGTGTATGTGTATGAGTGTGTGTATATATTTGTAAACATATATATAGCACTATATATATAGGTGTAAGGTGAATGTTTTTCAACATTCACATCACTATGATGAGAGCAATTAAAGTCCACATTAAGTGCAAAAAAACGTTCAAAATTAATTAGAAAATTAATAAGAATTAAATGATAATAAATAAGAATCAATAGAATTAAAAAAATTAAAATTAACAATAAAATAATAAAAATAATTATTGACGATTTTAGAAATTTTGAATATTATTCTAACAGAAGCTCCATCATTTGCTATCGATAGCATTCCAGCTCAACTTGTGGTAAGAGATACATTCAACATCCCTCGTAACATTTTCTTGATAACATAATTCATATAATAATAATAATTATATGAAAGAAAAACTCCAAACTAGTGGTCTCAGTATTAGAACATAAGATAACTATATATCAACTCCTTGGAAGACCTTCCATTTGCTTAGAAATATATATATATATATATATATATATATATAGAGTTGGGCTGGAATGCTATTGATAGCACCAACCCAACTTTGCCACCCATTTTTTAGCCTTTAGATCGCATTGAGATTTGTGCATGCTCTTTAATGAAAAAGAAAAGCTTTTTACTTTTTACTTTTTCTTTTTACTTTTTCTTTTTTCTCTTTTTCATTAAAGAGCATGCACAAATCTCAATGCGATCTAAAGGCTAAAAAATGGGTGGCAAAGTTGGGTTGGTGCTATCAATAGCATTCCAGCCCAACTCTATATATATATATATATATATATATATATATTAGTGCAAGGCATTAGTATTTCAAAGTAGTGGATTCTAACTTCTAAAGTCCAATTAATGTGCCAAGCTCTTACTCTTCTGTTCAAAGTGGTACTAATTTGAACAGCTGTTCCTACTTGTAATAGTAAAAGAATCAAACCCTATTTTTATCATTATCTTGTTGTTGTGTTGTGTGCACTCTTTTTTTACTGTCCCTCCACTTAGTTTTTAGTGCTTTATATTGTAGCCCATGACCTAAATGCATGACAACATCAACATGCACCCTCCACTAGTCAATGTTGGCTCAAATGGGTCAGAGTGATATTCGAAATAGCGTGAGACCGAATTGAGCTTGGTCATATTCGAAATGGCGTGAGTCTGATTGGACCGAATTATAATTGATTGTGTATTACTAACCGTTCGAGTTTTTAGAATTAATGATTAGGGTCAATGATTCAAGAGTTAAGATTGTCGGATCGTTGGCGCTAACCATTAATCCCAAAAGCCCTGAGCTATTAGAAATACGCAACCAATTCACTTAAAGCCTATAGACACAGTGCACACGGGTCTCGACCGGATTCAACCCATCTGGACGTTGGGTCTATTGTTGCGCCTCTTGCCGTTAGGTCTATTGTGGACCGCAGCCCCACTCAACTTATTGGGCTCACCCAACTCAACTTATTAGTCTCCTGGGTCTATTGTCACGAGGCAGGAAGTTAGACCTATTTAACCCATAAATAAATAGCCAACAAATATTTGGATCCTTGGGCTGCGTTTGGTTTAGGTATAAGTTAGAACTGCTTATTTCAGAGATAAGTATAAGTTTAGGAATAAGATTAATTTTACGTTTGAATGAAAATTGGGTTGTTCCTAAGAATAAAAAAAAATAATGTTGGATAGTTAGATTAAAATAGTAAGAATAAAAATAATTATAATTTTAAAATAATAATATTTTATCTAAATAATTAATATAAAATATTAATTAAATAATAATTTAACTTATTTAATTAACTATTATCAGATAACTCTGAATATTAATTAATAAAAATAATTAATAATAATGAGTATTATTAATAAATTAATTAGTTAATTATTTAATAGTTAGATAATTAGTTAATAAAATAATTATTTTTTTAAAAAAAAATTAGATTAATTAAAAAGTTAATACAATAATTAAAATTATATATTTATTTTAATTAAGTTTATTTTTAATAAAATAATTAATAATAATGAAGATTATTATTAATTAATAATTTAATTAGTTCATTTAATTAAATTTATTTTTAAATATAAATAAATTAGACTGAAACAGTAATTTTAGTCTTATACCGAGCGAACTCTTTTGGCATTGGAATCCGAAACCGAGAACACGAAGCCTTAGTATAAGCTTTTCGGGTCGGGTCGGATCGGATCATATTCTAGGTTAGTTAGCGGGTTAGCGGGTTTAAACAGGTATATACCTACTACTGCTAATAATGCCCAACATGTTTTTTTTGGGAGTGGAATATTTAGTCAAAGCCACACTAAATACAACTACTTAACTACGGCACTGCAAAATTTAGTCAAAGTAAAAGACTCCTCTTTCTCATTTATTAGTTCAAAATTTAGTCTAAGTGAGAGACACCTCTTTCTCTCTTATTATTCTCATGAACAAAATTTTATTGGAAAATTTGATTTTTCATAAAAAATAATAATTTTTTAGTTGAAAAAAATATATTTCATTATTTTATGAGAGTTTATTTTCTCGTTTTTTTAACCTTATTTTTTCTTTCCAAAAACAAAAACTACGAAAAAAAAAGAAGTATTTTTTTATGAAATCTTTTTATTTCTTTAATTCATATGGTATTAGAGTGAAAAATTATGAGTTCAAATTGTTCAGAATAAATAAAAAAAAAAAACCAATGAAATAAGAATTTATTGCTCTATGAGAAGATCTATGAATTGTGATAATTAAGAATAGAGTTAATTGCATACACGTCCATCCAAATAGGCTAAAATACAAAAAATTTCTATTTCATGTTGTGACACTTTAATAATTCTACATCGGATGAGATTGGAATTGTGATGGGATATATAGAGACATGGACACTAGTAATAATAACTAAGCTTAAGCATTTTGAGCTTAAGTATTTTAGCCTGTGGTTTGGATCCAACGAGTTATTATTACTAGTGGGTCGGATCGTGACACACTTTTTTTCCTGACTTTTAAAAATTTACATATTATTCCCTTAAATAACATAAAATATTTTCAAAAAAGGTGAAATAATTATATTGCTCTTGTTTTATAAAAAAATTAACAGAATTCTCACGAAAGGATCAAATGCATCAACTTAAATTTTTTAAAAAATAAAATATAAATTTTTGAAAGTCATGAAAAAAAAAAAAAAAAAGAAAAACGAAATTTTGGCCTATTTTCCTTTTTATATTGATATGGAAATTGTTCACATGTGTTTCATGTGATACTGCTACGTCTTGTACTTCATCTTTGCAACCACTCTTTTTTGTTTTCTTCTTTTCAAGCTATATATATATATATATATATATATATATATATATATATATATATATATATATATATATATATTTACTTCAAATATTTGTCAATAAGACCTAAGATTGAATTAAAATTAACATTTAGTGACATTTTCGTCGTTTTTTGTTATTTACAATTATTATATACCTCTAATAAAAAAAATATATGCACGATAATTTCGTGTTCATCTTATTTATTAAACAAATAATATAATAAAAAAATAATATAAAAATTACTAATTATGTTAAATTTTATACATTTGATAATCAATATTTTTTTTAGATTTTGGATAATTTTTAGAGTTGGGTATTAATATAAAAAAAATAAAAAATTTAAATCGAGACATTTAATTATTTTTATTTCGTATTATACTTAGTTATATAAAAAAATTATTAAATCCAATTTTATTTGGCTATTAAATTTATGGAAATTATTTAATTTGATTGAGGGTCCATTTCGAAATTGAGCATAGTTGAGGGGGTCTCCGTAAATTTCTACCAATCCCATCTATGCGTACGTGGTCGTTGACTACGATGAGGCAAAAACAAAAAAGAAAAATAAAAATAAAATAATGATGACACGTGTCATCATATTATTTGATGGCCTCATAAAACGTGACACTCATTTTATTAATTCGTCCATTTCATTGTGTAGGACAATGAACCAATAAATGATGCACACGTGGCATTTTGGGTGCCACGTGTAACTTACTTGGGAGTTTGGTTTTGTATATATATGCACAAAAAAAAAGAGCAGTTTTTGTGAAAATCACATGCGAGCCCAAAATAAAAAGTTATTTTTTTTAAAAAAAAAACTAGTAAAGAAAAAAAAATATTAATATTTTTTTCTGAATAATTTTACTTTATTGAGCCAAAAAGTTATTTAAAAATAAATTCAATTACTTATATATTCCTGGTTTTCTTTTAAATTCCTTATTTACTCGTCTTAAAAGATTAATATTAAATATATATATATATATATATATATATATATATATATATATATATATATATATATATCTAAAATTAGATTATGATAGTAATCTGTTAGAGACAATTATTATTTTTATAAAATTAATATTTTGTCCTTTCGAATATATCATTCTGTCATCACTAATTTTTTTTTTATTTGATAAAAGTATTTAAATATTTCGTCTTTTCAAATATATCTTTCTATAATTAGGAGTAAAATAAATATTTTAATTTTTTTAACTCTCATAAATATATAATTTGAATTTAACTCAAGATAATTTAATAGTTACTACCAATAATTCTTGAATAACATAAATATATATATATAAATAATATATTTAAAATTAAAAATTAAAAATAAATAAAATATTTGTGAACTATTGACTATTGAGGGGTATATAGTATATTATCTCTTAAAAATAAAAGCTCCGTATAATTTGTTAATTTTAACTAGTTCATATATTGCACAAATTTAAAAAATTCAAAAAAAAAAATCATTACACTAAGGATAATAATTATGATGTTGATAAAATTTATTAAAACAAGTACTCACATGAGTGAGTTTTTTATTTTCTCTTTATATATATATATATATATATATATATATATATATATATATATATATCAATATCTTTTATATAAAATTATTTTAAATTTCGAAATTATGGCGACGTCATATACCAGACGATATGAGATTTGTATTCTTTTTCTGTATGTCCTGACGTTCTTATCAAAGCACCAGGCGATATAAGATTTGTCTGGCTAGCTTAATCAATTTTGTGAGGACTCGTATTCCATCCACAGCAATCATCAACTGGAGAGTCCCACTTTGTTCTCTATATATCTCTTGCTTAGTCAAGATTCATCTTACATTTTCGATTGATGTTTAGCTCTGATACTAACTATGACGTCAAAACTTTTCAGAAAGTTATCAATTCTAGAACTATTCTAACTCTAACACATTTAATTCTCTTAGATAGCGTTTGGTTTGGGTATAAAGGGGGGATATCCCCTATTTGTACCCAAACACAAGTGGAATGGGGGGAAATAGGTGGGTATACCTATTCCCTCCCTTACCGGTGTCCCGGTAAAATCGGGACAACCCGGTTACAGGGGGGATTTCGGTTCCCCCCCTCCCCCCCGAACAAGCTAGGATAGCGTTCCCTTTTATCCCTGCAAGACTCCCGAGCTCCCTATCGTCTTCCTTCTTCTCTCGCTCTCCTTGCTTCTTCTTCCAAACACCCAAGTCCATCTCTCTTCTTATCTCCTCGTCCGAGCTTGCCCGATCTCTCTTCCTCGTCGCCCGGCCTTCGTGGTTGCTCCGGTTGCCATCTGCTCCCCTGTACCTTCTCCTCGTCTCCCGAGGTTGGCCGATCTGCTCTTTTTCTCATCTCCTCGCCCGAGCTTGCCCGATCTCTCTTCCTCGTCGCCCGGCTTTCATGGTTGCTCCGATTGCCATCTGCTCCCCTGTACCTCCTCCTCATTGCCCGAGGTTGGCCGATCTGCTCATTTTCTCATCTCCTCGCCCGAGCTTGCAGATCACTACCAAACAATATATATTAAAATTATTGTATTAAAATAATATATATTTAAATTGTTATATTAAAAAAGTTATAATACATTTTTTAATTATCAATTTTAATATTTAACTAAAAGCAGGGGTATTTTCGTCATTTAACACAAAAGTCAACTCTCTATTTCTCTTATTCTTCAATCACTACCAAATACTATTTTTCTTATACCTGGTACTAACCTAATACCCATCCAAATACAAATTCACATTAGTTTCAGTTTGTTTCTAAATTTATACTTATTTGTGGTACTACTAATTCTCTCTAATACACGAACCAAACGAAGCCTTAATCTCTTAAATCTACTCACCATCCAAAATGGTATAGTAGTTTTGAGAGATTCAATAATGTTATATATTTTATATAAAACTATTTTAAATTTTGAAAATATCACAGTATATATTTTGGTTACTAAAATTTAATTTGTTGGTATAAATAATTGCACACACATGATAATTATAATGATTTTTTTTTTTTTTTTTTTTTGTTATTTACAATTCAAAAAATTTAAATTACATATTAAGAAACAATTTACATACAAAGTAAAAGGACCATGTTAATTTTATATTTATTATTACTTGGAAATGTTAAAATTTTTAAATGTCATTTTCTTAATATATAAATTATATTTACCAAATTTATGCTAATTCACATGTACGACAAAATTAGACCTAAAGTGCCCAACTACAAAAATTTAAAATTAAGGGATGCTTAATTTTTCAAAAAAGTATTTTTTAAAAAATAATTTTTTGATTAAAAAAATATTTTTATTTTTTAAAATTCTAAATAAATAATTTTTTTTTTCAATTTTATAAAAAAGTCACTATAAACTATTTTAATTTTACTATACTTTAATTTCAAAATTTAAACTAATTACTTTTCTTTTATTAAATTTATAGTTATAAAAATGACATAAAATTACTAATTATACCTATAAAATTTAAAATTTAAAAATAAAATGTTGCTGATCCAAATCAAAATTAAATTATTGGTTTAGTACTAAAAAATAAAAATATTAAAATATTAAATAGTGAAATCTAAGTCCATACTTTACAACATTTAGGGGCCTTTTCATAATATTTGATAGTTGAGGGTTCTATTTAAGATTTTAATGGAATGTAAAATGTAAGCCGTTTGGACGTGGGTTAGAACCGGAAATAGCGGATTTATCCCCCTTATTTTATCAAACATATCTGGAATCATCTGGTATTGCTTATCTCAGAACAACTAGAATAAGCTGGAATAACTGTTCTTACCCATTATTTTATAATTTTTTTTTTTGTACCAAACTACCCCTCCTCCCATCCTTTCTCTCTTTCCAATACACTCTCATCATCACAAATCCCTCTCTCTCCTCTCTCTCTTTTTCTTATTCCCAATACACTCTCATCATCACAAATTCCTCTCTCTCCTCTCTCTCTCTCTTTATCACATATTAACTCTTGAGGGCAAAAAGGTAATTTACCCAACTTATCCTTTTTATTCCTCCTATTCCTCATTATTAAACCAAACACAAAATCTCTTATCACTGGAACCATCCCAAACGCTTTTTCGCTTTAGTTTCGTATTTTATACTTATCCCCGGTTTAGCTAATTCTACCTTAACCCGATTCCAAACGCAGCTTATACATGATTTCGGGTGGACAAAACTATTTTTCATTTTTTAAAAACAAAACAAAATTGAGGGAGGGATGTATTTCAAAATTCGAATAGTTGGGGGGTGGTTCTCCATACATTTTTTTCTCTTCGCTCACTTCAATTGAGAGCATAAAATCCCTCCACTCCGCTCCCATTTCTCTTTGATTCCCTCTTCGTCTTTATATTTATATCTCTCTCTCTCTCTTTTAATCCCCTTCTTGGGAATAAGAAGAAGAGGAAGAGGAGGGAGATGGCGCTTAAATTCTCACTTCCGGGAGAAATTGGGGGCATTTCCTTCTTGGATTCGAGTAGAGGCACCTTTCGACAGCTCAAAGGTGGGATTTTTATTTGTTTAGGGTTTAGTGGTTTTTGTGTCCTTGGGTGATTTAGTTTATGTAAGTTGTTGTGTTGTTGAGTTGTTGAGCTCGAAATTTAGATGCCCAATTTCGATTTTAGTGGGATTTTTATGTGTTTTTTTTTGGTTCAAATTAGGGTTTGTTTCTTTTTTTTTTTTTTTTTTTTTTTTTTTTTTAAATGCCCTGTTTGATTTAGTTTATATGAGTTATGTGGTAGAGCTCGAAATTTAGATGCCCAATTTTGATTATTTGATTTTTAATTTTTTTTTTCTTCTGGAAAGGGACCTTTTGACAAGTTAAAGGTGGGATTTTTAATGTGCTTTTTGGGTTCAAATTAGGGTTTTTTTTTTTTTTCTTGTTCTTTTGGATGTGTGTGTGTGTGCCTTGGTTGATTCACATGCCCAATTAGTAACTATTTGAGTGTTTTTTGGTTCTGAATTGCTATTGTTTTGTAGTTGGGTTCAATAATTGCATTAATTTCTAGTACTTTTTTCTTTTTTACTGTAAACATATCAATTCATTTTGCTAACTGATCAAACAACCATATCAGTTTAGAGTGTTTTCATGTGTGCAGTGGTTGATTTAATCATAGAATTATCATCTAGCAATGCCACCATTGAAATTTTCATTTTGATTTCATGTTTGCAGTGGAATTTTCAGTTAAGAGGAGGGAGAGGACCGCGATTTCGTCGAAGAGAACCTGCTGCAGGATCCAGCAGAACCCGCTGCCGCCGGCGTGGCCCGGCCGAGCAGTTCCGGAGCCCGGGCGGAAGTCGTGGGACGGGCCCAAGCCGATCTCGATCGTCGGCTCGACTGGTTCGATCGGAACTCAGGTACAAGTAGTCTCGAAAAAGTATCACATGCTGCTGAATTTTGCTGAAATTCCTTTCGAAATTTCAAAAAATTCGAGTTACCTCACCATGAAATTTGCCCATTGCTGTTACTAACTCGTCAATCGAAAGGCCAATAAAAAAAAAACGCAGCGAAAATATTCGTTCGTACCTTTTAGAGGTCGATTCACGTGTCCTTAAATCAAGACTCTAGAAGTAATCGTGTTAATGGAAGATGCGGTTTATCTCTATCACGAGATGGCGCTCATGTTCTTACGAGAGAATTGATTTATGATTGCTATCCTAATATGGCTAGAATATATCTCTAATTAGCTTTCGTAGTTAAAAGCGAGATTAAATCTAATCCAATTAGACAGCATAATAACCGTCGGATCGAGTCCGATCATGGGCACATCTGATTCGATCTGACCGAATGCCGACAGACAGAAAACAAAAAGGAGAAAAGAAAAGCGCAGCCGAAGCATGTGACGCCCCCAATAGTCCCACATCGGATGTGGATGGAATTGTGATTGGGTTTATATGAGACATGGACACGAGTAATAATAACTGGGCTTAATCATTTTGGGCTGTGGTTTGGGCCCAACAAGTTATTATTGCTAGTGGGCCGGGTTGTTACATTTGGTATCAGAGCCAATAACCAACCGGAAGTGTGCGGCGAGTCTCGACTGAGCCTGGGTCTAGATGACAGGGCTAGCGAGACAAGTCTCACATCGCCTGGTGATCTTGGACTGCTGTGTGTATGTTTGGGCTGACGAGGATGTCAGGCTTAAACGAGGGGAGTCTGTGACGCCCGCCCCCAATAGTCCCACATTGGATGTGGATGGAATTGTGATTGGGTTTATATGAGACATGGACACTAGTAATAATAATTGGGCTTAAGCATTTTGGGCTGTGGTTTGGGCCCAACAAATTATTATTGCTAGTGGGCCGGGTTGTTACAAAGCATTAATGAATACTATCTAGCAATTAGAGTTCAGTTTGGTTAGATAAGTCCACAAATGTTTTGGATCTTCTTCATTTTTGTACTTTTTATATTTTTAGACTTTGGACATAGTTGCTGAGAACCCGGACAAGTTCCAAGTCGTCGCACTTGCCGCTGGATCCAATGTGACTTTATTGGCTGATCAGGTATGCCATGCCAGAGTATTTCTTTTATGTTTTTTTCGTAATTTGCTGAAAGCCGGTAAGTCGCTTGTTTGTCCGAGCTTCCAGAGTAGCTTCTCTACTCCGGCAAGCAGAAGAAGCTTCCAGAATCGAGGTGTGCGGATAAAAAGTAATCTGGAGCTTCTGCTGCTGTTGGAAGCTGAAATGGGCTGTTTTGAAGCCTTAGCTGCCATGGGAAGCTATAGAGATTTTAACAAAAGGGGCGATTGCTTTTATACCCCTGAAAAGCTTTCGACTTTTTTTATTTACCCCTCTTAGAAGGCTAATAGTTATACTCTGTTAGTGAACTGTTAGGAACAACCGTTATCTCTGTGAAATTACTATTTTGCCCTTTCAAATATACTCTTCTACCGTCGCCAATTTTTCTTATTTGTAAGTATTTTAATATTTTGCCTACCGTCATCAACTTTAGTTATTTGCCCTCAAGTTAGGGACAAAATAAGTATTTTAAATTTTGATAAAAAATTAATCCGGATTTAATCCGAGATAACTTAACGGGTACTAACAGTAGCGGTATTTTTGAATAACGGAGGAATATATGAAGGGTATATTTGAAACAAAAATAAGATATTTCTGAAGTATTAAGGGGTATATAAGATAATATCCCTTAACAAGAAAAGCTGAACAGCTTAACTCAAACAACACTTCTGTTAAAGCAATAAATGATTATCTTACTACTTTAAACTTGTTAACTAGATTAAAATAGTAACTTCATTATGCAGGTCAAAACCTTCAAGCCCAAGTTGGTTGCCGTGCGAAATGAGTCGTTGGTCGGTGAGCTAAAAGAAGCTTTAGCTGACTGTGAAGAGAAACCTGAAATTATTCCTGGGGAGCAAGGAGTCGTAGAGGTCGGTTTATTCTTCATTTTATTCGGTAAATACGCGTCGATTTTGATTGTTAGCATTTTTGAGTTTGAATTTGGATTGTTTGTCAGGTTGCTCGCCACCCAGATGCAGTCACAGTCGTTACAGGAATAGTCGGGTGTGCCGGATTGAAGGTAAATGCAGAAACATTTATTTTGCTATCAAATGTTTGGACCTAAATTTTCCTCAGTTGTTCCGATAGTTGTCTGAAATGTAGTATTTGTTTAACCCAGTTTTTCCGCTCGCGACCACAAATGATGAGTTTTGTGAACGAAATGTTTAGAGCTTATGGTTGGAAGTAGAAGCTGCAATTTAAAGCTTTTGCTTTGTGCTGCGGCGCAGTGGGAGCTGTTGTAGTGATTTTTGCGGAAAAAAGCTGTTATTATGGCACTCCAATAGTCCCACATTGGATGGGAATGAGTTTGTGATTGGGTAGATAAGAGACAATGGACACTAATAATAATAACTGGGTTTAAGCATTTTGAGTTGTGGTTTGGGTCCAACGAGTTATTATTGCTAGTGGGTCGGGTCGTTACATTGGGTATTAGAGCCAATCTCCAGCCGGAAATGTGTGACGAGCTCGGCCGAGCCTGGGTATAGATGACAGGGCTAGCGAGACAAGTCTCACATCGCCTGGTGATCTTGGGTTGTGTTTGGACTGACGAGGACGTCAGGTCTAAACGGGGGGAGTCTGGGACACTCCAATAGTCCCACATCGAATGGAAATGGGTTTGTGATTCGGTATATAAGAGATAATGGATACTAATAATAATAACTAGACTTAAGCATTTTGGGTTGCGGTTTGGGTCCAACGAGTTATTATTGCTAGTAGGCCGGGTCATTACAGTTATAACGACCCAACCCACTGGCACTGATAACTCGTTGGGTCCGAACCATCAGCTCAAAATGCTTAAGCCCAATTATTATTACAGTCCTTAGTCCTTGATTTCGTCTGGTAACATTTTTTTTTATTATTTCCTTTTTTTTGTTCAGCCTACTGTAGCTGCAATTGAGGCTGGAAAGGATATCGCACTCGCAAACAAAGAAACTCTCATCGCAGGAGGTCCTTTTGTGCTTCCGCTCGCACACAAGCACAAAGTTAAGATACTTCCTGCTGATTCTGAGCACTCTGCAATATTCCAGGTATTTCGCAAACTTCGCTATTTTCACATCGCCTTCCTGAAATTTTAGAACAAATTGTTTCACGTCCGCCACATACGAGTGAACAGAGTGAAAATCATGATGTTTATTCCGTTTTCCTGTAATTTGGCCTTCTAAACATTATGTTTACGTGGTTTATTTCCCGCTTGATTCATTAATTTCGTTTAACTCAGTGTATTCAAGGCTTACCAGAGAACGCACTTCGCCGCATCATTTTGACTGCTTCTGGAGGAGCCTTCAGGTGTGACATCATATGCGCGAAAAAATTTATTGATATTCTTTCGCGAGTCGCGAAGTAAAAGCCTCGCCTGTGAAAGGATCTAACTCTATTCATTGAAATTTATGCTTCAACTTAGAGCTTCTACTTTTTGGATCCCAAATCTCGTTTCGCCTTCTGGCCGGGTTTCCGGAAGTTTCGAAGGTTTAAACGTTGTTTATGACAGGGATTGGCCGGTTGAGAAGATGAAAGAAGCGAGAGTCGCCGATGCTTTAAAACATCCGAACTGGAATATGGGGAAAAAGATCACTGTCGATTCCGCTACTCTATTCAACAAGGTCTTATTTCTTCTCAATGTTTCGTTCTCTTCGGATACTTGTTATCGAAGGACTCGAGCAAATTCCTTTCGTTTCGTCTTATAGGGATTAGAAGTCATCGAAGCGCACTATTTATTCGGCGCCGAGTACGATAATATAGAGATTGTGATTCATCCACAGTCGATCATACACTCGATGGTCGAGACGCAGGTCAGGCTAACATTAGCTCAGGAAATGCTTAAAATGCTAAATAATCTACTAAACATATTTTGCATTTGTTTTGCAGGACTCGTCGGTTTTGGCTCAGTTGGGATGGCCGGATATGCGGCTACCGATCCTCTACACGTTATCGTGGCCGGATAGAATTTATTGCTCCGAGGTCACGTGGCCCCGACTCGACCTTTGCAAGTAAGAAACTATTTCGTTAAAATACGCGTCTTGTTATAAAGCGGGGATTTGGGTTTCCTTAAAATCCGTTTATTTTCTCGCAATTTTGTCGCAGACTCGGTTCGCTGACGTTCAAAGTCCCCGATAACGTGAAGTATCCGTCAATGGATCTCGCCTACGCGGCCGGTCGGGCCGGGGGAACCATGACGGGAGTTTTGAGCGCCGCCAACGAGAAGGCCGTGGAGTTATTCATCGATGAGAAGTAAATATTGTTGTCTTCATTTTCGCCTCGGTTATAATGCACGAATCGTTCGTCTCTACGAGCCTGTTTGGCTCGGAGGCGCTTCTGCAGAAGCGCTGTTCGAGTAGAGCTGCGTAAAGGATCACCCAAAGATCGATATTTTGGATAACATGATCGATTCGTGAGCTGAAGGGCTCATTTCAGCTTCATGCCACTGGCAAATTTTCCTCGATCTTTTGGGTTACAATACCCTTATAACTTCGCTCTGCAGCAAAACCAGAAACTCCGAAATCGAGCTTTTTCGTTTGTGAGACCCAAAAGCTCATTTCAGCTTCACGCCACAGCCAAATATTTTTTCATTTAGCCCCTTGATCTTTCAACATTTACAAATTAGTCCCTGTCCTTTTCATTTCATTTATGCTTTCAGGATCGGCTACTTGGACATCTTCAAGGTCGTCGAGCTCACGTGCGACGCGCATAGGAAGGACTTAGTCGCAAATCCGTCCCTCGAGGAGATCATACACTACGATTTATGGGCCCGAAAACACGCGGCGAGTGTACAACCGTCGACATCCGGCCTGAGTCCTGTCCCTGCTTGAACGACCTCGCCCGGCGCCTCAAATAAACGCGATGCCGCGCTCAAATCGGTGGTAAGTCGGAATTATTTACGCTCCGATTTTCATATCAAGAAGTTGCTTTGTGTACCAGCATGTAAATCACTCCTTTGTTATGAATATAAAGTAGTTCAATTTCGAAAAGAATCCAAAGTTGAGGGGGTTGGTTGTCAATCAAAAGCAAAATAGTCTAGGGATCTTTTTCAAAATGGTCTATAGTCGAGGGGCCCCTATGCACTTTTACCTCCGGAGAAAAAAAAAAACAAAAAAAAAAGAAAAAAAGAAAAAAAAAAATTATGAGAATTAATGGAGAAAAAGCTAAATCTGTGGTTTGGAAGGAACTTGAATGGATAAATTTTTGTTTGTTTTAAATAATATGTCAATCAGAAATTATTCTTTAAGGACCCGTTTGGTAACGGGTTAAGACAGAACTAGCTAATCTAGGGATAAGTATAAAGTACGGAACTAGTGTAAAAAAGCGTTTGGAATGGTTCTAGGAATAAGAGATTTTGTATTTGGTATGATAAGGAGGAATAAGATGAATAAAAGTATTAGTTGGGGTAAATTACCTTTTTGCCCTTAACTTTATTATGTAATAATGAAGTGAAAGATGGTGCCTCGGTAGACGTGAGAGGGTATTTAAGGAAAAAGTAAGAGGGTGGTTGTGAAGAGTGAGAACAGTAACTCCAGCTTATTCTAGTTATACTGGAACAAGCTATACCGATTGATTCTAGGTGCGTTTGGAAGAACAAGAGGGATATCCCCCTATTTTCTATTCTAACCCATTTCCAAACAGCCCCCAAGGCACTGTTTGGTTGGAGAATAAGATTCGAAATCAGGTCTTGTTCCAGACTTGTTGCCTTGTTTTTCAAACACGTTTGGTTATAAGTGCGAACAACAGTTTTCGTCTTCTTAAAATAAGTTGGTGGTATAAATTTGAAACTACTTTTTTTTTTTTCTTTTTTTTTCTTTTTTTGAATGAAACAAATTGTTTTCACTTCAAAACAAGATTAATTAAAGTAAATATAATTTTAATTACTGTATTGTCTTTTTAATTAATTCAATATTTTGATTAATCTAATTATCTAACTATTAAATAATTAACTAATTAATTTATTAAATTATTTGTAGTTAATTAAATTATTAATGGGAAATACTCATTGTTAACTATTTTATTAATTAATATTTAAGATTATTTAGCAATAGTTAATTAAATAAATTAAATTATTATTTAATTAATCTAATTATATTAATTAATTAGATAAAATATTATTATTTTAAAATTATAATTCTTCTTATTTTTACTATTTCAGTCTAACTATTCTAACGTTATTTTTTTTATTTTTAAAAATAATTTAATTTTTATCTGAATATAAAATTAGTTCATTCATGCTTATTCTAAAAATTATACCTAATCCTGGAATTAGTAACCAAACACAACACAAAAGATTAAGTTGGTAGGGAACATCATTCTTAATTTATATATTTAATACTTTTTATAAATCCCTTATTGTGATACTATATTATATAATGCTAAATAATTATTACTAGTGTAGTGACCCGTACGATACAGCGAAAAGATATTATTATAACTAAACTTACACCCAATCTATCACAATAATATAAACAAATTGTTCTAAGATCTCGATATAAATTAATCAAATATCAAATCACGGAATGAAATCATGCTACGACGAATTTGGGGCACTCACCAGGATTTCGCCATTTTAGAAGAAGTTGGAGTTGAGCACCAAAAATTCGGAAAGCCTCTTGGGGGTGAAAAATTTTGAGGCGAAATACCAGAACATCATTGTGTGCACGATTCCCGCCACGGTTTGCCCGAAGCCGCCCTTCGCAGCCTCCCCACTTCCGGTGCTGATGGTCATGGCCTCTGTTGCCGTGGTGGTCGCCGCCGCCACCGTCTATACTTCAAAAATTTGAATTTATCGATTTCTCTAAGAGATTAAACCTCGAAAACGTGGTAGAGAGGACATCTGGATGGGAGAGAGATAAAAGCGGGGTTTGAGAAAGAAAGAGTGGGGGAGAAAATAAGGAGATGTCGGGTGAGAAATTAAAAAGAGTGGAGAGAAGAAAATATAATGGAGTAATTAATTGGAGTTAATTAATTGAGGTAATATTTTTTTTCGTTTACTAATTATTAATTAAGCATTTAATTGGAAAGAGTGAAGATAAAAAAAATTTAAATCATGAAGAAAATATTGACATATGGCAAAAATTAGGAGGAATCGTATATAGGTATAGATTCTTAAAAAATTAAGATATTAAAGAACGGTGTTCTTAATTTGTTCTTAATTTTTGCATTTAATAAGCGGTACTATAAATTAAATTGCTAAAGAAATTATTATGAGTAATATCATTCGATAAAATGCTGTTTGGATAGCCTTTTAAAAATAATTTTTTTTAGAGCTTCTGATTTTGGAGCTCAGCGAGTATCTTATTTCAGCTTTTCGTCGCAAGAGCAGTTTCTTTTTTGTTTTTTATTCATAAAAAGTAATTTCAGCCACAAATGGACCTGGTCTCATAAACATCTTTGGATATGCCAACAACATCTCTGCTTGCCCACCAAACAATTTTTTTGGCAGCAAATGTCCATCATCTTCTGTTTAGAGTAGAGCCATAGATAACAAAAAATTTGGTGGGGAATGACACCAATATGATACTGTTCTATTCACCGTTCATCTTTAGCCCGTTTGGTAACGGATTAAGACAGAATTAGCTAATCCAGGAATAAGTATAAAGTACGGAACTAGTGTAAAAAAATGTTTGGGATGGTTCCAGGGATAAGAGATTTTGTGTTTAGTATGATAATGAGGAATAAAATGAATAAAGAGTATTAGTTGGGATAAATTACTTTTTTGCCCTCAACTTTATTATGTAATAATAAAGTGAAAGAGGGTGCCTCGGTAGACGTGAGAGGGTATTTAAGAAAAAAGTAAGAGGGTGGTTGGGAAGAGTGAGAAATGTGAGATGAGTCTCGGCTGAGCCAGGGTTATATAGCGGGTAGAGCGAGGCTCCCCGGCTGATGACCGTTGTGAGTGGAGTGCAGCTTCTCACAAGGTCGGCTAAGTTATATAGCGGGTAGAGCGAGGCTCCCCGGCTGATGACCGTTGTGAGTGGAGTGCAGCTCCTCACAAGGTCAGCTAAGGCTAGCGAGACGAGTTTCACATCGCCTGGTGCTTGTGAGTGTGCTTGAGCCTGACGTGGACGTCAGGACTTAAAGGGGGGAAGAATATGACACTCCCGGAATTTGGATTAGTTCTATATATAAATAATATAATAGGACTAAATCAGTAATTCTAGCTTATTTTAATTGTACTGAAACAAGCTATACTGGTTGATTTTCGATACGTTTGAAAGAACAAAAGGAATATCCTCCTATTTTCTACTCTAACCCATTTTCAAATCGCCCTTAATTTTAAGATGGGAAATGATACTTGTACATCCCATTTGGGGTGTATATCACACACCCCACCCATCCAATGGGTGGGGTGTGATGATGGGTCAATCGATGTGACCCGTAAAAGATATCGCCACCATTAAAATGGTGGAGGTGTATGATATACACCCCTTCGGGGTGTACATGTAGCATTGCTCTTTTAAGATTGTGTACGTGATGGATGATGGATGGGACTGTCCCATCCCCACTGAAATTTTTAGGATGGTCTTATCCGCCGTTCATAAACTTTGAGATTCGTGTTGGTCTGCGTGATGAAGACTGTCTTATCCCCCACCAAATTTCATGGTGATTACCCCCCAACCTTCAATTTAAGCTCATAAATGTGGTTACAAACTTGTGCTTGTGTATTTCTTGAATAAGAACTTAAATATATTTGACCAAGCCAATTAAATGTCGTGTAGTGCTGTTGAATAAAATACTGTTTAAATTTTATTAAAAAAAAATTATTTGAGAAATCGAAAAAAGAAAAATTATATGTACATTTTATTATAAAGTGCATATTTTACACTCTATCATCTAAAGAGTTTAAAAATTTCTTTGGAGTTTTAAGTATTAGTAAAAAAAAAAAAAAAAGTTGACAAGATAAATTAATAATATGAATATTTGATAGACTAAGCGAGTCTAGTTATTATACTATTAATAGCACTAAAAATTTGGTGCTATCAAATTTTCTTATATTAGATCTATTTTTTAACCATTTTCACTCCTTAGATCTTACTATTCTACCAATCACGTACTAAACTCTAGAGAATCACTATCATCCTAATTGCACATCTAATAACAACTTGATGCTATTATTAGTATAGTAATCTCGTTCCAAACTAGGGTCAGGGACGAAGCCAGAATTTAATTACGAGGGGGGCCAAAATATATTCAAATAAAAATTTTAGTACATCATCAATTTTTTTAAAAAAATTTATTGATTAAATAATTAATATAAAAATATTAACTTTTTTTAATTTAAAAATATTTAATATTTAATTATTTTATTTATATTATTTTATTTAAATAATTAAAAATTTTACTAAATATAACCGTAATTCAATTAGATCAATAACTTTAGCTAAAAGATCTATTAAATTTAGTATAATATTTTATTTAGTTAAATAAAATAGCTTACAAAAAATAGTTAGAAATTTAAAAATATGAAATAAAAAATTTGGAGTTAAGATATGTATTTCAAATAACTTGTAAGTACGAGACTCATAATATATTTTCATCTATTTAAAATGTATACAAATAAAAAATAAAAAAAATTATATTGGCATAAAAATAAATATTAAAAAGTTGAGGGGGCCATTATTATCTAAAAGAGAGAAAAAGATAAATTAGTATCAAGAACTATTGAGTAATATTAAAATATTGAGGGGGGCCATGGCCACCTTGGGCCCTACAATGGCTTCGTCCCGGACTAGGGTGTAATATTTATAAAACTATACTAGAATACTAGTAATAGCACCAAATCATTTGTGCTATTAGGTTTTCGGCACTTGAATGAAGAGATGTGCAGTTAGAATAATAATGCTATTCTAAAATTTAATGGGTGGTTGATAGAATAATATGATCAAAGAGGGTCAAAATTGTTAAAAGGATAGATCTAACAAGGAAATATTTAGTAGCACCAAATGCTTGATTCTATTAACAGCATTGTAGACAGACTGATATATATATATATATATATATATATATATATATATATATATATATGAGTCCGATTGGAATACTATTGATAGCATAAAGCAATTGGTACTATCAAGTTTTTAGCCCTTGGATGAAAGTATGTACGGTTGGGATTATAGTGGTCCCCTAAAATTTTTACTATTCAACCAACCACCCACTAAACCCCAGGGGACTACTATCATCCTAACCGCACATCTCTTAATCCAAGGGCTAAAAACTTGGTAGCACCAATGACTTGGTGCTATCGATAGTATTCCAGCCGGACTCTATATATATATAGAGTCCGGCTGGTGCTATCAAGTTTTTAGCCCTTGGATTAAAATATGTGCGGTTGGGATTATAGCGGGACCTAAGATTTTTACTATTCAACCAACCACCCACTAAACCCTAGGGGACCACTATTATCTTAACCGCACATTTTTTAATCCAATGGCTAAAAACTTGATAGCATCAATGACTTGGTGCTATCGATAGTATTCCAGCCTAATTATATATATATATATATATATATATATATATATATATATATATATATTCGACTACTATACTATCTATATCACTAAGCACTTGGTGCTACCAAGTTCTCCGCCGTTAGATCTATCATTTTAATCATTTTCATCTCTTAGATCATACTATTTCTTCAATCATCCACTAAATCGTAGAAGCCTACTATCATTCTAACCACATATCTTTTAATCCAAAGGTTAAAAATTTAATAGCGGAAATGACTTAGTACTATTAATAGTATAATAATAACCTACATCTATATATATTAGGGGCAATTTTCTATATACCCCTAAAAATTTCCCTGTTTTTAGATTTACCCCTCTTAGAAGGCTAATATTAAAACTACCCTTCGTACGTTCCAACTTCTTAACTCTGTTAGTGTACCGTTTGGAACTGCCGTTATCTGTGTGAAATTACCATTTTGCCCTTTCAAATATACCCTTCTAACATAACCAACTTTTCTTATGTACCCTTAAAATTTTCAATAGTTTTAGTAGATAGGGACAAAATAGGTATATCTGATAATTTTCAACTCCGATTATTATTTAACTCTAGTTTAACCCTAGTTAACTTAACAAAGGGAAACGGTAGGGGTATTTTTAATAACGGTGGAACGTATGAAGGGTATATTGGAAAGAAAAAAATAAGAGAAATAAATCAGATATTTCTTCAGATTTCAGGGGTACACAGGCAATTATCTCTAAGAGGGATATTATTTGTATGCCTAAAATATAGGTGTAAAATTTACACCCTAACTTCTAGAAAACTAGAATTTAGCCACTTATCCTGTCAACTTATTTTTTAGAGCAATGCTACCTGTACACCCCGAAGGGGTGTACATCATACACCTCCACCATTTTAATGGTGGCGATACTTTTTACGGGTCACATCAAGTGACCCATCATCACACCCCCACCCTTAGATGGGTGGGGTGTATGATGTACACCCCGAAAGGGATGTACACATAGCATTTTCCTATTTTTTAATACTAAAATCTAAAATAATAATAATAATAATAATAAAAGTCTCAATTTTGAATGTGTATAGGTTGTTAAGAAGGGACTAAGTATTGAGATTTGAGACCCATGCTATAGAAATTGTCAATGAGAAATTGTCAATGCAGAAATTGTTGACCAAGTGGGTCAAATGTCAACTTCAATTATCATCCCATGCAAGTCATGTTAGCCATACATGAAAACATAATAAAATTAGATAAAATTAAAATAAACTTTTTAAATACAATATATTTGTAAATTAAAATAAACTATCCCAACTCTAAATACAATATATTTGTAAATGTATACAGTTTTAATTATAGTTTCAGTTATTAATAATTTATTTAGTTGTATGTTGCTGAAAAATATATTTATATAAAATTTTATCATTTTATATATGAACTGCGGCTACTACAATTGAACCATTTTGTGCTGTTCAATTTGAAGTCAAATTTATTAAATCAAACACTAAATTTAGAACACGATACAAAGAATACAAAATAAAAAAGAATAAAAAAAAAAAGAAGAAAAAATGCGCACGATTTTTAAAGCAACAAATAAAGGCATCTTATATGGCCATTGAAGAATTCAAAAATGCCCAAAAATTTCAAAAAAATAAAATAAAAAAAAATAAAAATACACCCATTTTCTCTACTTACATTTTTTTTTCTTTATAATAATAATAAATAAATAAATAAATAAATAAAAACAACAACAACAACAAACTTTACATCGAATCCTTCGACTATATCTTTATTTACTTTACATTTCAATTTTAATTTCAAAATTTAAAATTTAAAATTTAAAATTTAAAATTTTAAAATTTAAAATTTAAAATGGGTGGTGATTCCGTGTGCCGAAGAAACCGAAGAGCTCTTGGCGATACGGCAAAAAGGAGCGTCTCCCGCGGTCTCCTCCTCCCCCTCCTCCCTTCGCGTAGTATAAATTGTGGGCGGTGACCATATCCATCTCCTTCACCGCCCCCTTCGTCCCCTTCGTCTCCTTCGTCCCCTTCTTCTTCTTCGCGCTAGGGTTAGGGTTAGGGTTAGGGTTAGGGTTAGGGTTGGGATTTGGGGAGGAGGATAAGAAGAGGAACTTGTCCTCCCCGTCGCTGCTGCTCCGCCCCACCACGAGGTCGCGGATCCGCCACCGCCGCGCCGGGGACGAGCACGACGATCCCGTCGACGCGCTCTTCTTCGCCCGCCTCTCCGGCTCCCACTCACAGAACCCCCCATCCTCCTCCTCCGACGACGACGAGGTCGACCCCGATCTCGCCGCCGCCGCCGCCGCCGCCGCCGGAGGATCGGCGGCGGCGACGGCGGGGTGGAGGAGGAGGTCGAGGTTGAAGAGGGGGTAGGAGGGGAGGATCCTGCCATCGGCGAAGATCTCGTCGGCGGTGATCGCCGGCGCCGGATCCGACCCCGCCGCGACGATTACGAACTCGAACTCCTCCTCCTCCTCCTCATCATCATCATCATCATCACAGCCGTCCGCTTCACGATCTACGGCGGCGGAGAAGCGGCGATCGCCGAAGCTGGGGAGGTTCACGAGGTGCGTCTTCTTCTCCTTCTCCTCCTCCATTAACGCTTCTTCTTCGAGCTCAATTCTCTGCATCTTCTTCTTCCTCTTCCTCTTCCTCTTCTTCTTGTTTTCGAGGGGAATTGAGGGGGCGAGATTTATAATAATGGGGTGAAAAATGCACGGATACACCCCTCAACTATACCCTCCTCTAAAATCGCCCCGCAATTAAAAGCATACACGAGGACTAGTTTGTTAAATAGGGATTGTACAGGGAGTAGTTTAGTAGCTGTACATTTTCGTGGGCGAGGGTGTTCGACGAACCCACGTGTGAGGTTCCGTTACTTTCCTTGTGGAGCAAGTACGCGTTCACAAGTCGCACGTGCTAAAAGAAAAAAAAAAAAACACGTAGTTTCTAGAAGGTCAAATTGGAGGGACCCGTTCGCAGTTGTTACATGTTACCACACCTCCCCTTTTTTGAATAGTGTGAAAAAGTGCTTCGTTGCAACGTAACGCTGCTTCGCGAAGCATCGCTGATTAGTAGTATACGTGACCATTTCTATTTGTTTTGCGCGTATTCACGACTTATCCATTGTTGTAGATATTTTAGCCAGGAACAAAGTCCGGAATAAAATTTTATTTTAGTTTTATTTTTAAAAGATGCGTTTGATTTTGAAATAAAATCAAGAATAAAATTTTATTTTAATCTTATTTTGAATAAAATTTTATTTTAATCTTATTTTCAAACATGTTCGATTGTGAACGAGACCATCTGTTTTTGTCTGGTATAAACTGAAACTATTGTTTCAATCTTTTTTTTTTTTTTTTAAACAAATTTATTCACACTTGAAAATAAATTTAATTAAAATAAATATAATTTTAATTATTATATTAATTATTTAATTAATTTAATATTTTAACTCATTTAATTATTTTATTAATTAAATATTTAACTATTAGATAATTAACTAATTAATTTATTAATTTATTAAATTGTTTATAGTTAATTAAATTATTTATTAACAATACTCATTATTATTAATTATTTTTAAAGATAGTGTTTGATTTCGAAATAAAATCGAGAATAAGATTTTATTTCAATCTTATTCTCAAAACATGTTCGATTGTGAATGAGAACATCTGTTTTTGTCTGGTATAAGACTGAAACTACTGTTCCAGTATTTTTTTTCTAGAACAAATTTGTTCACACTTAAAAATAAACTTAATTAAAATAAATATAATTTTAATTATTATATTAATTATTTAATTATTTAATTATTTTATTAATTAAATATTTAACTATTAGATAATTAACTAATTAATTTATTAATTTATTAAATTGTTTATAGTTAATTAAATTATTTATTAACAATACTCATTATTATTAATTATTTTTAAAGATAGTTGATTTTGAAATAAAATCGAGAATAAAATTTTGTTTCAATCTTATTCTCCAAAGGCGTTCAATTGTGAATGAGAACATCTGTTTTTGTCTGGTATAAGACTGAAACTACTGTTCCAGTATTTTTTTTCTAGAACAAATTTGTTCACGCTTAAAAATAAATTTAATTAAAATAAATATAATTTTAATTATTATGTTAATTATTTAATTAATTTAATATTTTGACTTATTTAATTATTTTATTAATTAATTATTTAACTATTAGATAATTAACTAATTAATTTATTAAATTATTTATTAATAATATTCATTATTATTAATTATTTTTAAAGATAGTGTTTGATTTCGAAATAAAATCGAGAATAAGATTTTGTTTTAATCTTATTCTCAAAACCTGTTCGATTGTGAATGAGAATATCTGTTTTTGTCTAGTATAAATCTGAAACTACTGTTTCAGTATTTTTTTTCTAAAATAAATTTGTTCATACTTGAAAATAAATTTAATTAAAATAAATATAATTTTAATTATTATATTAATTATTTAATTAATTTAATATTTTATTAATTAATTATTTAACTATTAGATAATTAACTAATTAATTTATTAATTTATTAAATTGTTTATAGTTAATTAAATTATTTATTAACAATACTCATTATTATTAATTATTTTTAAAAATAGTCGATTTCGAAATAAAATCGAGAATAAAATTTTATTTCAATCTTATTCTCAAAACGTGTTCGATTGTGAATGAGAACATCTGTTTTTTTCTGGTATAAGACTGAAACTACTGTTCCAGTATTTTTTTTCTAGAACAAATTTGTTCACACTTAAAAATAAACTTAATTAAAATAAATATAATTTTAATTATTATATTAATTATTTAATTAATTTAATATTTTGACTCATTTAATTATTTTATTAATTAATTATTTAACTATTAGATAATTAACTAATCAATTTATTAATTTATTAAATTGTTTATAGTTAATTAAATTATTTATTAACAATACTTATTATTATTAATTATTTTTAAAAATAGTTGATTTCGAAATAAAATCGAGAATAAAATTTTGTTTCCGTCTTATTCTCCAAACGCGTTCGATTGTGAATGAGAACATCTGTTTTTGTCTGTTTTTGTCTGGTATAAGACTGAAACGACTGTTCTAGTATCTTTTTTCGAGAACAAATTTATTCTCACTTAAAAATAAACTTAATTAAAATAAATATAATTTTAATTATTATATTAATTATTTAATTAATTTAATATTTTGACTCATTTAATTATTTTATTAATTAATTATTTAACCATTAGATAATTAACTAATTAATTTAATAATTTATTAAATTATTTATAGTTAATTAAATTATTTATTAACAATTAACAATACTCATTATTATTAATTATTTTATCAATTAATATGTAAGGTTATCTAGCAATAGTTAATTCAATCATTATTGTTAATTATTTTGTCAATTAATATTTTGAATTATCTAGTAATAATTAATTAAATAAATTAAATTATTATTAAATTATTATTTTTATATTAATTAATTAGATAAATTATTTTTATTTATTATTTAATTAATATTTTATATTAATTACTTAGATAATATATTATTATTTTAAAATTATAATTATTTTTATTTATACTATTTCAATCTAACTATCGAAATACTATTTTTTTTATTTTAAAAAACAATTCAATTTCAATTCAAATGCAAAATTGATTTTATTTTTTCTTGTTCATGAACTTATATCTGCCTTTTGAAATAAGCAGTTCTAGCTTATATCTGAACCAAACGGATTATCTTCATATAATTTTTAATTTAAAATATATATTATTTATATTTATACATTCTTAAAAAATTTAAACCTTTTTTTTTGTTTTTTTTTTAGAATTAATTATTTAAAATTTTAAATATAGATAAATATAATAACAACAATCTAATTAAATAAAATATTATTATTTAAAAATTATAGTTATTTTTATTCTTAATATTCTAATTTAACTAACCAAACATTATTTTTTTTCAATTTTTATTCATACACAAATTCATTCTTATTCATGCTTATTCAAAGAGTTATACTCAGGTAAAAAATAAGTATTTCTTACTTATATTAATACTAAATATCGTGTCCCGTAAAATTTTTCTATCTAAAATTCAAAGTAGATATCCGCCAAATTATTAGCGCTAATTATTAATTTTTAAAATTTAAATTATTAAAAAAATACAATCAATATACTTAACATGTCTCAATTGTAACTTAGTTGAAACTGATCTTCTGCTATTTCGAGCATGATTCAATCCAATCTAATCTATGATATTTCTAATATGACTTGATCGAATGCTGATCCTTAATAGTAATTTCCTAACTCCTAAATGTGATTAAATTTGTTCCCCTTTATTTTATAGTAATAGAAGTACTTCTAATCACTGTAGTAAATAATCTGTTTGTAGATGAATAATAATTTGTTGGTTATTTATTTATAGATTAAAATAGATTTAATTTTCTGTTTTGTGACAATAGGTTCAGGAGACTAATAAGTTGAGTTGGATGAGCCAAATAAGTTGAGCGAAATTGCGGTCGACAATAGACCTAACGTTAAGATAGATTGAGTCCGGTCGAGATCCGTAGGCGCTATGTCTGTACGCTTTAAGTGAATTAATTACGTATTTCAAACCGCTCGAGTTTTTGAAATTAATGGTTAACACAAACGATCCGATATAACTTACACTCTCTTTGACACCAAATTTTCATTGAATTTAATGAACTTCAAATAATAAAAATTTGATTGAATATACCTACAAATGAAATTTTTTAGTTAGCATAGGGGTGTTGCTTGGTTTTATGTAGTTGTAATTTGTAATTACAATATACTTAGAAACATTTATAGTTAGAGTTGCGTCAATTATGTATGCATCTATCTTGTTTGGGAATATGTAATCTATAGTGATGCAACTACAAATTGCAATTGCAATCGCAGGTTTTGTTAGGCTTAATTTTGCTATATTACGGTAGAAAATATTTTTATAATTTTTTAGTAAAATATTATTTTAAAATAATTTAAATTTAAAATATTTAAATATATGTTCGTATGTAAATTATTAGTATACTATAAATAAATAAATAAATAAATAAACAATAGAGATTAGATGAAGTCTGTGGATTGAGACGCGTGATGCACTGTTCTAGAAGTAAGATTGTCTCTCCACGTGAGAGACAGTGACAACCACTCTTAGCGATACAACGAACATTATTCACCTCGTTGGCACGATTCCGATTTTTAGAGATCCAGCAAAAAGTAAAGCTCAATGTAGAAGCTATATATTATATTGTACATGTAATTATATATCAAAAATATATGACTTAACCTATTTTTACTCACATATATAAAGAGTAAACCAGATGTCTCTGACAGCTCAGCTCCAGACAAGATCCAACGGTTAAATCTCGGATTAGTCATTGGACTTTACCGAGGTGGTCCTTAGGTAGTCCATTAAGCTCACATGTGATAAGTTTTGAATATGAGACCGCGCTATTTATAATAATGATATAAATAAAAATCAAAATTTAAATCAATAAAAAATAAATAAAACCTAACATACTATACTGTATTTTAAAAATATTTTTTATTTTCTACACGATACTAGATTATTTATCAAATGCATTACTCAACTATCTTTTTTTTTTTTTTTTTTTTTTCAATTCTTATACTATAAATAATAAACTTATAATTTGATACGAAAGCAGTTAAAAATTATTGATTAAAAGATTAAGGTTAAGTAGTTAAAATATAGTTAATATATGATTAACTATATATTTCTAATAGACATTGGCTGTGGGAAAATATATGAATAATTTAAAAATTTTGAATGAATAAACATAAAACGATAAATTTTATAGCAATGTATCTAATATTTTATATATTTATACGGAGCTATATAAAATTAATCTTAAATTAAAATATTGAATAATTAATTTAAAATGATCTATAGTTCTTTCATTAAGAGAACATATGAAATTCAAACTCAAAATAGTTATTAATAACTTAAAGATCTATTAACAAATATTAATATGTACTTTTTTTTACAAGTAATATTGACATGTATTATTAATTACTATTAATTATTACAAATATTTTTTAAAAATTAATATTTTATCGGAATGAGTTAAATACTACTTTTTATAAAAATTATTATTTTTTAAATTAAACTTAATTACGTAAAAATTATTAAATGTGGGTCTATAATTATTTTTTAATTTCAACTTCGAGATCTGTGCCTCGGAAAATACAATACAAAATGGTCCATGTGTCAGAACATAATAGTTGTCAATAAATTTAATTTTGCCCCTCTGTCCGTAAACTAATTTTAAAATTGAAAATAAATTTAAGTGAAATTACTATTTAGATAAAAAATATTATTTTTTAAAAATGGTTTGTTTGACCAGAACACAATAGCTTCACTCTAATTTTGTGTGTGTGTGTGTGTGTGTGTTTTATGAAAAAGTCTCACAATAATTAATAAGAGGATAAAATAAAATTATAGCAATAACTTTTTAGTTATTTATAATTTTTCTTTTTCGTAATTGGCTTTATTACCCGCAAGAGTGAAGTTAATTACAGATTTAAGTTACCAATCAAAAATTAAGTTTTCTTTTTTTCTCCAGTAAAAAAAAAAAAGTTATTTTTTAGTTTCATGAGTTTAGTTTTTCAGGAAAATTTTAATAGCACTAAATATTTAGTGCTATTGGCAACATATATAATAATCGAAATATATATAGAATTTCGCTGCTATGTTATCAATAATACCAAATATTTAGTGCTATTAAGTTTTCTGTCAATCTACTTTTTTAATTATTTTTATCTCTTAGAGCATACTCTATTTTCAACCACGCACTAAACCTTAAGAACCTATTGTCATCCTAACTATACATCTCTTCATTTAATAATCAAAAATTTAATAGCACCAATGATTTGATGCTATTAATAGCATAGAAAGGGTTTAGGAGTTGAAATATAAAATTATAATTTTATATGATATACAATATTATCCGCCTTTAATAATGTGAGATATCCACACTTTCCTAGATAATATTTTTGGTGTAATCTTGCACATTTGTAATGCTATGTTAATGAACGGATTACAGTCTAAATAAACCAAACATAGTAATTCTGACAGAATTATTTATAATTTTGATAAAATAATTCGAACCAAACGCTTCCTAAAAGTATAGGCCCAACTATATTAGTGAATTTTTTACCATTGAATTTACATTTAGATTTGTGTTAGTATAAAGTCAACAAAAGAGAGAGAGAGAAAATGTATAATAGTACGAATCTCAATGCAAATTCAATGATAAAAAATTACAAGTATAGTTTAGCTTGCTTATATATATATATATATATATATATATATATATATATATATATATATATATATATATATATATATATATATATATATGAGTAGAGCTTATTTCTTTTTAAAAACACAAGTCTAAATATTTTTATAATTTTTTTACCATTAGATTTGTATTGAGATTTGTGTAATTATACTTTCTCTTTCTCTCTTAGTTGATTTTATAATTGCACAAAACTCAATACAAATCTAATGATAAAAAATTTTAAGTATATTTAGACTTGTCTTTTTTAAAATATATAAACTTTATTATTTATATATATATATATATATATATATATATATATTGATTGTTATGTTATTGAGATTACAATTTATCAAATTATTGATACTCATAGATTTTTAGATTTTTGGCACTTGAGGAAAAAAAAAAAAAAAAAAAAAAGCAATTAGGATAATAATAATTTTTTAAAATTTATTAAATAGTTGGTAAAAGAGTATAATAAAATAAGTCAATGGATTAGATCTAAGGTCGAAAATTTATAAATATTAATTACGTTATATATATATATATATATATATATATATATATATATAGGAAAATGCTATATGTACACCCGTAATGGGTGTACATCTCACACCCCCACCCATCTAAGGGTGGGGGTGTGATGATGGATTACTTGATGTGACCCGTAAAAGATATCGCCACCATTAAAATGATGGAGATGTATGATGTACACCCCTTCGGGGTGTACATGTAGCATTGCTCATATATATATATATATCACTCTCTCATACTGCCCATTCATACTGCCCACTTGTACTTTTCTCTTCGCAACCGTCGAATCCTCGCGGCCCAGCGCAGCGGCGGCGGCGGCGGCAGTAGCTCCTCGCTCGGCATGATACTCAACACCTTCCACGCGCTCGAGCCTGCCTACGTCGACATGCTCCGCCGCACCGGAAAATTCAGTGTATGGTGTCTGGGCCCAATCTTCCGCGCCGCCGCCGCCGCCATCGATAACAACTCTTGTTTGGCTGCGGCGCAACGAAATAGGCAACAAAATTGTCCGGCCGCCTCCGCCGAGTGTCTGAAATGGCTCGACCGGTTCGAAGGCCCGCGCGGGTCGGTGCTCTTCCTCTGCTTCGGGAGCCACGGCCGGTTCACTCGCGCGCAGCTGGGCGAGATCGCGCGAGGGCTCGAGATGGCCGACGCGGCCTTCGTGTGGGTGGTGAACGGAGAGTCGGAGGAGGATACGCTGCCGGAGGGGTTCGAGGAGAGGATTACGATTTCAGGGAAGGGGTTGGTGGTGCGGGGGTGGGCACCGCAGGTGGAGGTGCTCGGGCACGCGGAGGTCGGAGGATTCGCGACGCACTGCGGGTGGAACTCGTGCGTGGAAGGGATTGCGGCCGGGGTGGCGATGGTTACGTGGCCGCTCTACGCGGAGCAATTCGTGAACGAGAGGCTCACGGTGGATGTGCTCGACATCGGGGTGCCGATGGGGGCGAAGGTGTGGAGCGACCGGGTGGAAGAGAGGGGAGTGGTCGCGGCGGAGGCAGTTGCGGCAGCCGTTGCGGGGGTGATGGGAGAGGGGACGAAGGCGGAGGGAAGGAGAAGAAGGGCAAGGGATTTCGAGGAGGAGGCGAGGCGGGCGGTGGAGGAGCGAGGGACGACGCACAAGGACATGTCCAGCCTCGTCACCGAGCTACTGAGTATCAAGGAGAAAAAGATGCAAAATGACACTCCGAAGTGAGTGGAACACATTGATAGTAAAAAAATAGTGTTTAGTATCTACTTTTCATTTCTTAGATACAATAGTCATATTATGAATCTAAGAGCTGAAAAATAAATAATAAATACTATTTATATATATCTTTGTGATGAATCTTTATGCTTGGTTATTGAGTGAGTACTAGCATTCTCATTGTGCAATTTTTTGATTTTTGTGTGTTGTGTTGATCTGTTGAGTATTGTTAGCTATTTATTGAATTAAAAATAGGTTCAACTTACAAAAGAAATCCAAAAGACTAATAAGTTGACTTTAATTAAATAAACCTAGTAAGTTGAATGAAACTACGACCCACGATAAACATAACAACAAAAAATTTAATAATAAATTTAACGTTCAAATGAATTGAATCCCATCGAAACCTATAAACGTCATGTCTATACGCTTTTAACAATCCGATAGACAATATCAAGATTTCAGCAGATGTTAGAGTAGGATTGGAAAAACTTCTTACAACCTAACAATTTAGAAGACTAAATTATTAAACTTGAGTGAGACTGCAATCAACAATAGACCTAACGTCTCCGTAGACACGTATCTGTACACTTTAAGTGATTTTGGCTAAATTATAGAAAACTTCCCTGTCATATCCCGCTTTTTCACTTTACCCCCTGTCATTTAAAAGTCGACAACCTGCCCCCTCTTTGACAGAAATAATAAATTAACGAAAACGCCCTTCTTTTTTTTTTTTTTTTTTTCTAAGTTTTTTTTTTCGAAGTCTTTTTTTTTTTTTTTAGGGAATATTACCCAAGGGTATTTTGGGTATATGAAAATATATTTTCAAAAAAACTGACAGCGGAGAAATTATTGCACAATTCGGTAATTACGAGGGGACAGGTTGTTGACTTTTAAATGACGGGGGTAAAGTGGAAAAGCAGAATATGACAGGAAGATTTTCTGTAATTTAGCCGAATTAATTATATATTTCTGATAATTTTTTTTTGAAATAGGACAAAAATATGAACTTGCCTGCACCCTTTTTTTACGGGATTTCATTTATTACGAATCCACATAATCAGGAAGAAGAAGGCAGACGTGGCACACACTGCCTCGCCATTGACGGCTGCAGGTGTATCCCACTCCTGCACAGACAGAGACCGAGTGAATTAACGATGAAAGAGAATAATTAACGCGAACCAATAAAATTTACAGCATAGCAGTAATCATAATATTTTACAAGCCTGCTAACACAAATAAAATTTGCAATTTGTCTCTTACTGACACTGTTCATAGATATTTGCAACAATTGCATGTGATTATCACGCGTCTGTTTTAGAAGCTGCCCTTCGTAGGAAAGCTCCAAAACCCTAGATCCATGTACAGGGCAGTCCCAGTTTCGAATATTACAACAAAAGTCCAACATAGTCCAGCTCACATAAAAGCACAACCCACATGAGTATAAAGAACAGCACGTTTATTAAAGACCATCACAAATCACAATGCGGATGGAAGTGATGAACGGCTGAAATTAAGCGCTTGGCCTTTATCTGAACCAGATCAGATTGGAGCCTGAGTAAAATATGCAAATAATTTTTCCTTCCGATTTAAAGTCAACAACTGCAAAAGAAAAATGCGTTTTGTACCACCCAGATGGGGTGTACAAACAGTACCAGTAGCACCAGTAGCATGAAAATAATACATTGATAAATCCTTGGCTAAATTACAGAAAACCCCCATGTCATATCCCGCTTTTTCACTTTACCCCCCTGTCATTTAAAAGTCGACAACCTGCCCCCTCGTAATTACCGAATTGTCTTTAGGGGGCAACGACGTTGACAGAAATGGTAAATTGACGAAAATGCCCTTTTTGGGTATATGAAAATATATTTTCAAAAAAACTGACGGTCAACTGACGGCGGGAGGATTATTGCACAATTCGGTAATTACGAGGGGACAGGTTGTCGATTTTTAAATGACAGGAGGGTAAAGTGGAAAAGCGGGATATGACAGAGGGGTTTTCTGTAATTTAGCCTAAATCCTTTCTTTCTTTCTTTCTTTCTTTTCTTTCCTCAATGTTTCTGTTTAAAAGCTTGAATTTCCAATCGATCAGTTGAGAAGCTAAGTCCACATATTTACAAAAAAAAAAGAAATAATTAGTGCTTCTTCGTCGGCCAAATCTACATACCAGTTTTGCAGACACCTGACCAGAGAGCAGTCTTCTCGAATTATTGCACCGATCTTCGATTGATTTCGCTAGACTATTGTTTGTTGCAGACACTACCTGAGATGATATGAGACTATCGTAAAAACTTGCATTAACCAGTGGCATGCGATAAAAGAATCGGGCACTTGCCAATTTTCTTCGTTCCTTTGACAAGATGATAGCGAGGACGAAACCCAAAAAAAAAAAAAACCTTCGGTAGGGTGTGCTCGATCGTCTCTTGGAAAGAAAGATCAGTTGTTGCGACTTTTTTTTTTTTCTCCCAGTCATAACCAAGCACCCCAACCTGGAAACATCTGACACAATCGGTCCGTATCCACTGCGTTCTGTATGAGTTGTTGCACCTGCAAAACAATAATCAAATTAATGCACTCGGTTAACGAGGGCAGGGTCATTGAATTGTTTCAACTTTAAAGAAGCAATGGCACAATTTTATTGGGTCGATTATATGGAGCTCTTTGGCTCCCCTTGCTAAGATATCTTTCTCATAATGCATTCTTGTAGGATCGTTGGCGCTAACCATTAATCCCAAAAGCTCGAGCTGTTAGAAATACGCAACCAATTCACTTAAAGCGTACAGACACAGCGCCCACGGGTCTCGACCGGACTCAACCCATCTGGACGTTGGGTCTATTGTTGAGCCTCTTGCCGTTAGGTCTATTGTGGACCGCAGCCCCACTCAACTTATTAGGCTCACCCAACTCAACTTATTAGTCTCCTGAGCCTATTGTCACGAGGCAGGAAGTTGGACCTATTTAATCCATAAATAAATAGCCAACAATTCTTACTAAGAATCTTTTACTGGATCTAAGAATATTCTATTAATAATTTTCAATTTCGGTCCCTTAAAAGAGTTTGGCCCTTGTAAAAGCTGTAGTGAAAGGATATATGTATATGAAGTTACGAGGGTGTAAAATTGTTATAAAGAAATAATAAACAAAAACAGTTGATGGAATATTCGAATAGGGAGTACCGATCAAAGAGGGGCTGTTTCAAAATGGCCGACAGTTGAGGGGGGTCTTCATAAATTTTTTTGCATTGAAGTTAAAAAGAGTGGGTATAAAAGTTGCTTGAGAAATACCTGGCCCTGAACACTTCTCATTTCGCCCTCTTCATATCCATCCAGTTTCTGTTTGACTCGTAGTATAGCACGGGCGGCATCCTTGTTGCCCTCGTAAGCATCTTGCGAGCTCTCCAAACACGACTCTATGTCATCATCAGTTTCCTGTAAGAAAGGGGGGGATTAAAAATTTAATTACAGGTTCAGAATTGTCTTCAAAAATTTCAAGGTGAATAATTATACAGAAGGAAAAGTTTAGATAGCCAGGTTACAATAGATGATGAAAACAAACCAGCTTATTTTGCGAAGCTTGACAAACGTAATAATAAATATCAAAGCAAACGAAGAAATGTCGATATAGAGTGCGCTTTATTTATAGGGATAATTGCCTGTGTACCCTTGAAATATGAAGAAATATCTGATTTATCCCTCTTATTTTTTTCTTTCCAATATACCCTTCATACGTTCCACCGTTATTAAAAATACCCCTACCGTTTTCCTTTGTTAAGTTAACTAGGGTTAAACTAGAGTTAAATAATAATCGGAGTTGAAAACTATCAGATATACCTATTTTGCCCGGGTTTAGGGTATGGGGTTTATGGTTTAGGATTTTTTAGGGTTTTAGGGTTTAGGGTTTAGAGTTTTAGGGTTTAGGGTTTAGGGTTTTTTAGGGTTCTAGGGTTTAGGGTTTAGGGTTTTAGGATTTAGGGTTTAAGATTTTTTAGGGTTTTAGGGTTTAGGGTTTAGGGTTTTAGGGTTTAGGGGTTTAGGGTTTTAGGGTTTAGGGTATATTTGAAAGGGTAAAATAGTAATTATACACAGATAACGGCAGTTCCAAACGGTACACTAACAGAGTTTAACTTCAGGGGTGTTTTGGAAAGAAGTTGGAACGTAAGAATGGTAGTTTTAATATTAGCCTTCTAAGAGGGGTAAATCTGAAAACAGGAAAATTTTTAGGGGTATGTAGGAAATTGCCCCTTATTTATATATCCAAGGAAAAGATAAAGGATAGTGTAAAATTCAGTTGTACCTTCTGACGCTGTAAAGCTTTTAAAGGAGAAAGTGCCCACTTATAGAGAGGGTCGTGGATGAAGACCTACAAATTTGAGACAAAATAGTTGGTTCGTGAAAATAACAAAAAAATAATTAAAAAGAAAAAAATCAAGTGTTATAGCTCTTTATTATAGGAAAATTTTGAAAGGTTCGCCGTTGTACTTCAATAATGGTTAGCAATGCTTCCTTGTTTGTCCTCATGACAGAGAGAGTTTCCTCGCAGCATCTTCTGAAAACACCCTCGACGCCAGTAACACCCATTCCATCAATAATGTCCCTCGTCAGCCGAAATGGAACCTACCAGTTTTTGCACAATTTAAAATTGAACAATTCTTAGAACATGTATTTACATATGCGTTCATCAAAAACTTAAATCTAATTCATAACAAATTTTCCCCCAGAATTGGATAGGTGCCCAACTCGAGAGCGCGTATCTGTAAGAATTTGCACCTCTTCCAGTATATATGGAAATTCAGATTTGTAGCAGCATAAGCAAAAGATGATTTCTCAGGGATGTAACAGTAAAGGACATTTCTAGGGATTCACTTCTTACAGGAATATCTGAACACAGGGATGTAAGAAAAGGGAACTTGCAAAATTCAAATACGTACTCTCTCAGGTGTTTTAAGCATGAGGCCCTGCTCAAAGGCAACACCAAGATCGATGTGTACAACCTCGGCGGTATCTTGATCAATGAGAATATTCATAGAATGCCTATCGCCTAGCCCTACAATGTAGCCCACCTGAAACCACAGGGTGAATGCTGATAACCACAATTTAATTTTTCAGAGGATTTCCTATTTTGCAATGCAAGGAAGAATTTTCTTTTTATGGACTAGAATGCCCCTAGCATGGCTTATAATAAATTGGAACGCTGCGCTTCCATGGTTCCACCCATGGGCATTCCGGCTCGTCCAAGAATCTTTTAGTCAAAATTTAAAAGTAACTAAGGCAAAAAAAAGGTGAGTCAAAGTGGTATGCTTATGCAAAATGCCCATGGTTAAGAAAGGAAAGCTATACCATTGAACTTGCTGCTACGCTTCTTGTATAAGAAAGTCTGCTCCCAAACCAATCGGCAGGCTGCAAGAATCTCTCCAGGAAGAAGTGGTGCATCACAGGCCTAATTATAAGACAAGAAGCGGAAAAACAAAAAAGAGAATAGAAGTCAAAACTTCGATTAGTGTAATAAAATAAATGCATCTGGAAAATCATGATGAGACCTGAAGTTTTCACAGACTTTAAGAAATGCCTTCCTCTTGTCCTTTTCCTGTCAAAGAAGAAAAGGTTGAAAAAAAGAAAAAGAACAAAATCCTTCTGGAGGTACAACAGTATCATAATTATTACTACGAAACGTGAAACTATATTAACTCAAAATAGATACAACTTTGCATACAACACATTGAATTTATATGATTGTAATTCTACTCTCCATCGACCGACCTTCATTGGCATCGTCTTATAGCATTTAGCAGTTAAATTTCACTTATAAAATTCATGGTAAATCTACATTGAAGGGTGCACAATATAGAAACTTACACTTGTCATGTACTCCCTGCATTGGAGAAATGGCCAGTCTCCTAATCCATAGCGCCCATGCGCTCCACCACTTCTTGTGCTGAATAAGCAAAAAAAAAAAAGGGCAAAAATATAAAGAGAACAGGTTGGTACATAGTAAAGGTATATAGCACTATAGCCTTAGGCCTCGTTTGGTAACGAGAACTAAGGGGGGATAAGGGCTTATCCCCCCTAGTTATACCCAAACGCAATTAAGTAGGGGTGGGAACAGCTGTTCTCGTCTTTCTGGAATAAGCTGGTATAAGACTGGAATTACTATTACAGCATTTTCCTGGAACAAGGCTTGTTCCCATTTGAGAATAAGCTTAATTAAATTAATATAATTTTAATTATTGTTTTAACTCTTTAATTAATCCAATATTTTAATTATTTTAATTATTTATTAACTAATTATTTAAGTATTTAGATAATTAACTAATTATTTAAGACAATTAAAATTAAAATTTTTAACATTTATAAATTTTTAAATTTTAAATTTTATATTTTATAGCTTTTAAAATTTTTAGCTTTAATTTTTAATAAATTTATCATATAATTTTAATAAATTATATGATAAATTTTTTTTAATAATTTTTTTTATATATAAGTAAAATATAAATTTTAATAATTTTTTTAATAAATATTTTAAATTAAATATTTAAAATCATATCAGTAAAATTTTAATCATAAATTAAAATTTTAGTCCTCTTTATTCTTCTTATTCCTCTTTAACTTACCAAACACAATTTTCTTTATACCCGGTATAACTCTTAAACCCAACCAAACAGAAATTTACACTAGTTCCTGCTAATACCATAACTTATACCTATCCCCGGTATAACTAAATTTTTCTTATCCCCGAACCAAACACAGCCTTAGTATTTAACTATAAAACGTACCTTCCTAAAAGATATTCGCCAAGTGGAACAGTGCGATCAACCCATTCAACCACACCTGCGCTTGGTGTAAAAGGAACTACCTATTCAAAAATAGAGCGGAAAAATAAGTAAAAGGATGATACTTAATAACAAACGTAATTACAGAAAAGAATCAACCAAAATATCACAGCAACATGCCTATGCATGAAGAAAAAGAAATTAACTAGTCATAAGGAAAATAGCTACGGGTAAATCAAATTAAAAAAGGAGATTCAGGATGTGTCAGAAGATACCTTGTATGTACGAATTCTCAACCTCCTCTTCCATGCATCTCTATGGTTTTGTAGGAAAGTGTTTACCAAACCAAAAAATTGTTCCATAACCTGCAAAGCTACTACTTTAATATACCCAAGCGTCCATTGAAAAAAACAAACAAAACAATTGGTTCACAATAAAGGAAATATAGTTCATTGGAATATTGACTTCTTTAAAGTATAGTAACTCAATATATTTCTGATGCCTGACTAGTCAAACTATAAAGAAGAGACACATAAATGCCCACTATAAGGAAATCTATATAGATAGCATGCGACTGACTAGTTGTCACGAGACTTGGCAAGGCATTAGTAAGAATTACATGACGGTAGGTACAGATTCTACTTAAATTCTGTCAAGAACCATAAGTGTACTGCCGCATATGTGTACGACCATAATAAAATACAAGTATCTATCCAGGACACTTCAATAGTAGTTAAAAAAAAAAGTTTTAAGCAAGAAATAAAAAAAATAGCCTTGTATGACGAAAATCCTTTTGTTTCTTCAGAAATTGATGATAAAAAATGTTGGAAGTTCAATAGCTATTTTGAGCAAGAACTTACTGTACATTAGCAAATAAAGGAAATATAGAGTATCAGATTACACATGGTATAAGAAGACCCAACAAAATTAATAAACTCAAATAGCCAAAAGACAGTTTTAAGAAAAGGTGTCGAACGAGAAAAATGCATAAAAGAGAAGGCTATAGAAGGAAAGGAAAATTAATTTAAAAGGGAAACGGGATTGCTGTGTTGTAGACACTCAACGAAAAGAAAAGTGCAATGAAAAAAGGTTCTCGATCATACAGCATCTTGGCGTAGGTCATCATTTCCAGATTTTGCAAGTTGACGATACTTACGGCCGTCGGAGCCAAAGCACTCAATTACTTTAGGAATATTTATGCCATTCATCACCCTGCAGGTCACATGATTAACTACATAAAACAATATTATTTCTACAAAAGTAGTTAATGCGAACATTATACTTTAAACATACGTAATGGAATCTGCTAGACCCTTGAAATGCGGAAAGGAACCTTCTCTATACTGGCAACTTGGGTCAACTGGAATAGTAGCTGTGACAACCGGCACCTGATATTAAATAAGAAAAAGGATCAAAGAAATTCCAATCCTACGTGACTCAAAGACTAATTTAAAAGAAATTAAAACAACGAAAAAAAAAAAAATTATCCTCAAGATTTAAGGTATAAGTTATCAAGAGATAATGAATTACAAAATTCAAAACCTAACTTCATTGGAATTCACACCAAGCGATGGCAAATAAAACAAACAAACAGATAGGAATATGCAAAGAATACTGAAGATGGTGTCAGCTGCCAGATAAGAGTCACTAAACAAACATGTTCAATAAGAAGAAAAGATATATAAAGCATTCAGCTTGGCCTTGCAAAGTAGGTAAGGCAGAGTTCCATGTGGCCCATTATTGCTCAAAATGCAACATGTAAAAGAGTTCTTTATGAAACAACTAATGCGAACATCTATGCTTCAATAGATTGCTTCAGTACATAAGGAAAACATATCAAGAATATTCTGCCTTTCTTCCACAATGAAAACGCAAATATTTCAGCATCTAAATTAAATTTTAGAAAGGCAATTTTCTATGGAGCAAGGAATTCATCTTTTTACGAATGAACGGCTCTGGGAAAAGCCAGTATGTTTGGTTCGTGTCATCATGATTCAGTGCTACATTACTGCACACTGTAGAAGCAACTATCAAAAAATTATTTGAATAGACTAATGTTCTTACAAGTTCAAGCTGCCGAAGACTACGGATATCTCTTGGTAATGGAATTCTTTTAGTTTCCTGTCGCAAGATTGACAGAAAATACTCAACATCAATATTATCTTGATAAACAAAGATAAACAATCCCGAACAACTATCATAACTAAATGTGCAAGAAAAAGCCTAACACATCAGAATATGGTGAAGTAACTGACCTCTTTTTTCGTCTCTAATTCAGCAAGTTTGATATAAACCTCAACCATTTGTTTCATCTACAAGATGGAGAACATTATATTCAAGTTAAGTAAAAGATGCTGATTTGGTGTTCATAGATCAAAAGTTTCAGAATTGAATGAAAAAAAAAATCCAAGAAAATAGGCAAACTTGTTGAATTAAAGGTCCATGGCATGAGGATAACTCGTTTAAGAGATTTTCTGCAGCGAGTTTCTTATCCATATCTACAACAAAGGAACTTCTACTTCTTTGCTTGTCTTTGACACGGTCACCATTTGCTAGAGCAAGAAGCTGATCAGAAAATACACAATAAGTGGTTAATAAAGCACTTAAAGGTCAATAATAAATGTACATTTGAGTTCCAGAATACATGCAATGTAAACAGAGAAATATTGATTTTGCTTACATAATTCCCAGGAAAATGAAATTCAATCAGAAGCATAAAATGCTGAAATCTTCAAAAAACTAGTCTAGTTATGAGCAGAGATGCCAGTGTGTTTAGATCTATTAAAGGAAGAGCAAAGTCGAAACCCTCAATCCATAAACTATGTTATCCTTGGGTGACTAACATCAAACTTCTGGTAATCTCACCTTCGATCCTCTCTAATTAGCATCCTCATAACACTTCTGTGCCAATCAAACATTTATGGTCACATCAGTAGGATTTTCTAGTTTAACAGTTTTGACCAATAGGTTCATAAGTTACACTTTTATATGCTTGCATAAAGCAAATGGGATATTTATATCCTGTTGCAGTTATATGCAGAGACCTTTTTCCTCATTTATGGGATTTTAGGTCTCACTCGGGGTCTCTTTAGCCTGTGGAATTCTGTAGTAAACCTTCTTTCTTAGAGCTTCGAAGAAGCACAAAGCATTTTCATTAAAAAATCAACTCTACAGCTTCTCACTGCAGTAGAAACGCAAGCTCCAATTCAGAGTCCCCGATTTTGCCTTTCGAAGCCCAAAAACTTGTATCAGTTACCGCCAGAGAAAATGCTCCGAAATATTTGCTAGCCAAACATCTGGTTTCTAGACGCTTCTATCTTGATGTAAAGAAATTGTTTCCAAAAGCCAAGCCAAAAAAGCATGATAGAACTCCGTAAATCCACTACAATACGCACATCTTGGTCACCTAACCCCCAATGTCAGACTGCAATATCATGTAATTCAACAAAACAACAGAAGAGAAAAAAAAATTACCTAATTAAATTCCTACGAGTTCCTATTTCACAATTATATGTTAGCATATTGCTAGTGTAGTACATGAAAATGAAAAACAACGTAAAACAAGAACCAAACCAAAATCCAACTGTCTTCAGTACCTGAAACATTGTGTGGTATGGATGATCAATGGCCATTTTCTTAACAAGAGAAGCTAATGCAATCTGCAAAAATATAGTATACTTCTGTATTATGAACATTTGACATTTGATCATAGACATTTAAAAGGAATTATCACAGAATATAACCTGAAAGTTGTTGGACCCTTGAGCATCTTTTGAGCTGCCAAGTCTTGAGGCAATCTGATAAACTAGCGGTATGAATTTGTATGACTGAACCTGTATGTTCATAAATAATTATATTTGAATCAGTTTGATGAAGTGTATTTAAAATGGTGGAATCATGAATCAAATAAGTTTACAAAAAAGAAGATTCTCAAAGATACATTAGAATGAAAGAATAATAGATATATTGTGGGAAAGACACCTCCTTTATTGTTCGAATCATCGCCTTCACGACATGCTCTCTCGAAAAAAGGCTGAACCACAAGGAAACCAGCCGGAATACCTGAAGCACACTCATTTTCAAACAATAATCCAAGCAATGTAATGATCTAAAAGACATAAAAGAATGCTATATAAAAATATTTCTATATTCATTATTTTACAAGTGAGCTTATGAATAATCACTTAAAGCGAAGACAGATAGACTTCCAAACAGATGGACTAATCAAGTAGTGGTTGATGAATTGACAAATTGGTAAGATGGATATAAAGATGGGTAGACAGATAAACAAACAGATTGATAGATGGATTAAATTGATTGATAGCTAGATCAATTTGATATTTAGCTGGATAGACAAGTAGACAGATGTATAAAGCGTTAAGTACATTATTGGGTAATTCAAGATTGTTTTAGATAAAGATAGTGCTACTTAATTCAAAGATCTAAGATTTGAAAAGAGACTGGGTGAAGATATATAGCAAGCTCTAAGCATCACAGATCTAAACTTCAATCCAGGGAAAATAGCCAATCAAAGAAACAGTAGTTAAAAAGTAAAGACCCTAGTCAAAATAGAAAAATTCAGTCAAAACAATAATGCAGAAAAGGTAAAATATCAGACTAAGAATAAAACATACAACTCTCAGATCATATTTTCCGCCTATAACAAGAGAACGTTGATAACCCTCCAGAGCTAAACTGAGGAAGTTGTCCCTGTCATCCTAATAAGAGGGAAAGGAAAATCATATGAACTATATGATATAACTTCAACTAAGTAGAAAATATAGAAATAAGGCAACAAATCAGAAAGGAAACCAAATCTGACTCCTACATACTTTACAATGCTCATGAACACCAAATCTGACTCCATACTTTTTTCTTAGTTTTTATTCTTTTGAAACTTGGAAGCTAAATTCTGTATAGTTACTATAGTACATAACTACCACAGCTGATTGGCAAATGGCAAAATCTTGGTTAAACAAAATGGTACCACAAGATGATTCGAGATGGCTTTATTATTTCTGCAAGTGGGACCATAAATAAAGCGCCAGTCTAGAAACCTAGCTTAGTAAACATTAAATGGTGAGATGGTAATTCAATGCTTTTTGAATGATATAGGTATGATTAAAACATCAATCCAGAAGGACTGATAGAATCCCAAAAAGTATTGATGCAGAAGCATCATCATTTTTGAAACACAGTGGCTAAAATTACATAAGAAGCAAGAAATGACCACAATAACCAAATAATCAAAGGAAACGATTCCACTATTCATTTCAAAAGTGGTGCAAGGGCTCTGTTAATATCTCTTATTTACAGCCTGGCCATCAAATGTACATCATCATCTTTCAATATTTGTCCCCAGGGCACTTTTTCTTAGGTTATTCATAAACATCTTTAGTATTCTGAAAGATAACATGAAATCCCTTAACCCTTTGCCCCATTCTTCTGTTGATGTAAAACACAGTTGTGATTTTCTCTTGAGTTAGATACTTAGATGTTAGTAAGTATAATTTATGGCACAGTTCACCCCATGCAAACCCAAATAAGCCCATCAAGTTCCAAAGCATCCAATTAATCTGAATCATCATAGCTACATCAGAGTAAAATACAACATATACTATTATTACCTGAAGCTTCTCTGCCTCTTCTCGGTCCATAGTTAGTTGTTTTTGTAATTCTTGAATTTTTACAGAGTAATCAGTCTTCTCGCCCTAATTGAACGGCAAGATAAAAGGAGTAAGAAAAAGAATCATATTCATTATTCAATGTGAAGAAAGTACACCATAAGCAGAGAAAACATGCTCCATCTAATTGTATAAGGATATCATTCAGGTCTTTCAGTGGGTAATAATATTACTTGCCTTTGAGGAAGATCTTAGTCTTTTAATCAGTGCATCCAACTCTCTGGTCTGCATCAAATGGACATTTTATGATGCTAAAGAACAAATAACAGTTTAAATGTATTTGGCTATTAACGTTCAGCATGTCCAGGCACCTTGTGTTTCCTCAGCCGCATAGCTGCTTGCCATTCACTGGATGCTAGCCTTTCCTCACAGCTTTTAGATAGAGCATCTGTATAATGTGCCAAATGGAAATATGACTGACACTGTCGAGATACCGCCTTTTTATCCTTATTCTTGCTCACCTCACTAAGTTCTACCGAGTGCCGTAAGAATTGCTCTAAAATAGTTCTTGAGCTACAAAAATGAAAAAGAAAACAGATAAATTCAACAAAAATAAATAATGAATAACTCTGCAGGAAAAACAAAATGAAGTTGGTGAACTAGTGTAATTGATTATTACTTGCTCGATCTAGTTTCAGCCAACCACTTCCCAACTAATCGGTACACATTTGAGATCTCCTCTTCCTTCGGATAATTTTGTATAATGTATTTTCCAAGATTGATAGCCATGTCATGCTGGCCTTGAGCCCGCAGTAGTTTAGCTTCTTCAAGCTGCATAGGAATAGTGGGATTCATGAAAAAAAGAAATAATAGGATATAAGGATACTCCACAATAATTGTATTGGAAGACAAAACACGAGCAGATCAGTATATTCTTTAGATTTTTTTTTTTGGAGGAAACCCCTCTCATATTGCAATTTAACAACTTCATTCCAATGTTCTGGTTTTAACAACAATTTCTTGGATATTTCTTTTCTGGACCAAAATGCCTTTGATATAACAAAATAAGTGCGTCTAGAAAGACACAAGATTTGTCTTAAAACTAATTCTCCAATAAAACCTATTTCTTCCCACTGTTGCAATGAAACATAAATGAACAAAGCGGGGAATGAGCTCCATATCAGTATGATACTATATATTCCACAAAATAGTGCATGATCGGATTAAAAAAAAGCAAATGTAAAATGCCTTGATATAGGATGGTGTGCTTTTCAATGAAGTACTTCTTGAGTGCTACTGCGAACCAGCATTATAGAAATACTACCACAATGGCTTCTCTCCACAACAGAAGCAGAAGCAACAATTGGAGCTTTTGCTTTCAATGTTCAGAATTTCATCTGAACTTCCCACCATAGAAGAAGCTCTAGACTTTTCAATTTGCCAAACATAGTAGAAGTGGAAGTGATTTAAAACAATATCAATTAATTATATGGTCAGTAGAAAGTCTGTTATTGTACCCTAGCAACAAAGTAAGTATGTGATGTAGCGTCTTGTTGGGTCTGACAACTGAGTTCCTTAAGCTCATATAAAGCAGCAGCAGCCTGAGAAAACCTCGAACCCTAAATTCACATAGTTCATACAATAAACTCAGAAAAAATATGATGAGGAGATAAATTCATTGATGATGTATTCAATAAAGATAAATACCTTCCGCAGCGTGGAAGCAGATTGCAACAGATGTTCCACTGTATATTCTTTGCAATTTACAATTTGAAGAAGCACACGTCTAAAGGCAATGAAGGGCTCCAACAAATCAAGGTCGAGCTGCACATGCTGTAGAATGAAGTTCCATTCCGCATTCAACAACTCTAGCTACCAAAATTGATGCAAAGAATCGGTTAGGCAATTTGTGTAGAAAACAATATGAAGGGTAAAATTACAGATACGACCTATTCTATCCTGGTATCGCAACTTAGTCCCTGAACTTATAGCCCTGAATTTTCTTATATGGAATTGCAAAAAATGAGAAAGTTGAGCGAATAAAATGCTTAGATAAAAAGTAGAGGGACAGTCGCAATATCAGGATAGTACATGGACAATCCATACATTTTACCCAGTGCAAATTTAAGCCTGCAAAATAGGAGAATGTAATAACCTCAATTCTCGCAGGAAGGACAGGTTCGGGAAATATATGATTGACTTTAAGGTCAGATTTCGATATTAGTTGTGGGTATGACTTCCACCTCAAATTCCAAGCCATAGTAACGTGGTCTAACATCTGTGGTTAAAGAAAACTATCAAATGGCAGGTACTAAACAAAATACTGCAGTATATCATCTCATAATCTATTACCTGAAGTTTGACAATACTAGAATGGATATACTTAGTACTCTCCTTGCTTGCATTTGATATAGACAACACAAGATCCTAGGCATAAAATCAAAGGATCAAAAATGCAGCAACTAAAAAGAGTTATGTACAAGCATGAAACTTTAGACAGGAAAATTTGATCAAAAGTAAGCATATACATCAATACCTTCTTGGCATCTGCAAGTTTCATACGGAACTCATTAGCATCACCCTCGTGAAAAGCTCTCAAGCATCTAGAGAATAAAAAATAATCATAATAAGAAACAATATTACAAAGAACAACTAAGAAAGAAAAAGATTTATAGCAACTCCAAACATCACTTGACTAATATCTTTTCAAATGGAAAGCATGAATGTTACATCATAAAATATTCATCTTGTAAAAGGTGAAATAGATATGGACAGGAAATAACTAAAGTAATGAACAAAACAAGGCTATATCTGTAAAGCTGTAAAGGTTACAGCGTAACAGAAGAGCTAGCTCGAGAATTCAATCATAGTAACGAAATATATGCTTGAAATATATGCTGAAGCAGAATATCCAAAGCTATTGTAATATAGGAAAAGAATCGAAGCTATCACAGGATTGTGCCATTGAAAAAATTGCTAATTAAAGATACCTGTGTAAGCTTTCATTGAATAGACTGCTGTTCATGTATTGAGTAGTTTCTGTAATACTAGCATCTGGAGTGAAAAATGAGAGATCCCAATTTCCAGCCCTCCAAGCAGCTTCATACTACACCACACAATAATAAAACACAAAACAAAAATAACACACAGGATACCTAAAAAGAATACACACACACACACACACACACATACACACACACACACACACACATTTAATAGTACATCCTAAAGACTTTTTAACCCTTGGATGTGTACTAGTAATAGTACCAAGGGGTAAACCCTAGGCATTCAAGGGCTAGAAGTCTCTAAGATGCACTATTTATGTACTTTTAGAAGCACACTAGCTTAATACTATATATATATATACTCTGGCTACTATGCTTTTAAAAGTACCAAGTAATTGGTGCTTATAAGTTTTCTACCGTTAGATCTATCCCTTTGATTAATTTCACCCATTAGATCATGCTATTCCACCAACCACCCACTAAACCCAAGGGGTAATCCTAACCGCAAATCCTTTCATTTAAGGGCTAAAAACCTACAAGCATCAATGACTTGCTACTTTTAAAAGCATAGGAGCTCAATTATATATATATATATATATATATATATATATATATATATATATATATATATATATATATATATATATATATATATAGAGAGAGAGAGAGAGAGAGAGAGTAGAGCTTACATACTTTTAAAAGCACAAGCCCAACTATGCTTGTGAATTTGTATTGAGATTTGTGCTATTGTAAGTACAATAGCACAAATCTCAATACAAATCCAATGGTAAAAAATTCACAAGCATAGTTGGGCTTGTGCTTTTAAAAGTATATAAGCTCTACTCATATATATATATATATAACGTTAGAAAATAGTGACCTGTATATCTGTAAACTCCGAGTCATGTTGAAAATAGCCTTTCTGGCTAACTAAGCCTTGGCAATAAACATCAAGAAGATGAGTGCAACCAGTTTTCTGCAAAGATCTCATTAGCCCTTTGTGTAGTTCCCAATTTACCACTTTTTCTCCCCGAAAAGAGGCATGAGAGCCATCAGCATACAGTTTTTCTGACGAAGCACCCATATGTTGAATCGGAGCAGATCTAACAAGTAAGTCATAGTACTCGAGAGCTTTACTCCAACTTCCCTCGTGCTCAAATCTGACAATCTGAGATGCTATCTATTGACGGGGAAAAGAAAAACAAAAAAAATGGAAAGAAAGATGAACAAGTCAAGGAAATGAATTATAAAAAGAGATATGGAAACAGTGTCCATTTCAGTACAGTAAATATTAGTGGCAGATAACTCATGTCAAAATGAACTCCACTAATGTGAATAGACTGAACCATTGTCAAAATCAAGTAATCAACTCAATTGACATATGGCTTTTGAATAAACCAAAGATAAAATTCAACAGAGAATATTAAAAGTTTTACAATAATACTTATCTGCACACTAATACCAAAAATAAAAAAGCAAGTAAACATATCCTTTCAGAAGTGCAACATTCACACAAAAAATTTAAGAGTGAATATACTGAAATTCAAATTTGAATAAGCCCTTATATAGCTACATAATCTACAAAGAAAACCACATATGCAATCTTAACTTTTAAAGCATTAAAATTTGAGTAAACATTTCAGTGCGCGCACATTTGAGAATACCTATCTAAGAACCTCTAGTTTCAAATCCTTGAATTAGAAGATTTGGGGTTGCAATATAGAGGTTGGTACATGAATATTATTGCTATGTATAATATACTCTACACTCTGGAATCAATAGATTAACTTAAAAGAACATCCATTAGATTTGGTGGTTCCATACCCTACATTATTTATGCTAATGGTGAGCATCAAAAGCATATTTCAAATATGTAGAATTGTAGACACCAATAAATTAATTTCTTTTAGTCTTATCCAATGATTCTTGTGCCAAACCAACATATATCAAACTAAACACAATTTCTAATTTTCAGCTTTATATTATTTTGTTATTGAATAACCAGATTCATGAGAAGATAGATTTTGTTGGAGGTTGAATATGAAAGAAGATCATTGCTGAATATGCAAAAGTAAGCTGAGAACGCAAAACAAGTAAATACTTTTAAAGCAAAAAACCTTATTTGACTGGATGATTCCATAGATGCTATCAGGTTCGTTGATCTGTTTGAATGCTGCAACCAATAGATCAATATGTGGAGGCAACTGGAAACACGAAGAGCACAAAGAAAATGTTTAAAACTGGAAATGTATCTTCCGTAAATTCCAAACCTCAAAGAAATAGGAGATATACTAACCAACTCTTCTTGTGAAAAATCAGGAGGGCCTAATGCCAGACCATTAAAATGTTCCTCACACCAGAGTTCCACATACAGTACTGCTGTGAAGTATGATCCACAACGCTACAAAGATGCAATACAGAAGTCAAAGACAATAACACAAGACAAAGGAAAGAGAAGCAAACTTCAAGTATTAGAAAATACTCATCCAAACAAAGTACAGCAAGTTACATGATTAAACAAATAAGCATAGCCAACATGGAAAAGGAAAAAGTAATTTAGACAGAAGTTTTGATAGTCATTTGAGAAACAACTTCTAAAAGAAAAAAAAATGGATTATATTGGTTAAAGGCCTAAAATAACAGAAGGCATAAATGTAAAACTTAGTGATTTGCCAACGAACCAGCATTAGGTTCCGGTAAAATTTACAGTACACTGTTAACAAGCAGAACTGGACAGTTAGATTGACTTAGAAAGGGGAGAGGTTTGTCTACATTCCTATTTTTACTACTTTAAGCAACAAATAATTTATGTAGAAAGATATAAAAACTCAGAAGGTAAACTCACAATTGCTGCTTTAGCGACCACAAGATATTCAATCATCAAATAATTTATGTAGAAAAATATCAGAAGGTAAACTCACAATTGCTGCTTTAGCAACCACAAGATAATCAATCGATAGCCAGTACACCTAGGGAAACAATAACTTGTTAGAAGAAAGAACATGAAGAATAACAGCATTATGTTATCTTAAAAATTCTCACTTGTTAGAAGAACGAACATGAAGAATAACAGCATTATGTTATCTTGCAAATTCTACTAAACTAGGATGGAATAACAGAGAGCCAAAAAACAAAAACCAATATGCTATAAGAATGACATCAAAGTGGAATAATCTCCAACTAAGACAAAATAAAGAAAATTATGTATAAAACTTAATTACCTCATTTTGGACATGCATAAATCTGATCAATTCATACCTTACTATCAACCTATAGTAAATAATATATTTCTTTCATATCGCAAATAGCTTCTCTATAAGATTAAATTTGAATCTCTATACAATATGGACATTCATACAAAATAAAATTTAAAATCCAAACATTTGATAAATCTCATCAGCTTGTTCAAAAGAATTAAGGCATTAAATCAAAGAACAAAGCCGCTGTTTAACATTAATCTCAAACTTTTGGTCCCTCGGTATAAGATTAAATTGCAAGGAAGAAATTGCAACAATTTAAAGAAAGTAATGAGAATGGGAGGCTGCAGGGGTGGTTTTTGTATGTAGCCTTACTTTAAAATTTACTGTTTAACCTTAGATGGCCTCTTTATATGTTTCCCACAAGGGGAAAAAGAACAACCACCAGGTCCAACACCATCTAACTGATATTATAATTTGGCAGAACTAGAAAGGATTCCAAACCAGGATCAGCGCTCCAAAATGCACTTAAATTGCACTAACTCAAAGTCAAAGTAATAGATTACGTTAATTGATTTAGAAGTTAATAGCAACTTAACTTTGTATAGTACAGCTAAACCTCTTCAACCAAAATAATTTTGCTTTATCTTGCTTCAACGAAAATAATTTTGCTTTATCTTGGAAGGTAGAACACCCTGAGATAACTGATATGAACACGTAAGAAGACAGTGATTGCTCATGTTTATAACCTAGATAACTACCTTTTGCCACAAGGAAGTCAACTGGAGAGCACCGAATGATCGATCTTTACTTCTTTCGGATCGAGATTTCGTCGAGGTTTTGTCATTCTGTAAAATTTCATGATGGTTGCATTTAGTACACTCATAATGCAAGACTGCACAACAGTCACAGGTAATGTCAAAAAAAAAAAGGAACATATATTGGAATAAAAAACATTTAGAGCTCTTGCATTAAGGAGCTTCAGAAAGAAAAAATCCAATATGTTCTATTTTCCATAGTGAAATACAAAGACCAAAATAGACACAAAGTTTAGTTTACCTAGTCGGTAATATGAATACATGCTGAGTACTGCAACTATTTCTTTTAATTCAATAAGGTTGAGACATTTTTTATGACTTTTCAATCTGTTTGGCTAGTTGGGTAGTGCAAAATCACAGATGTTCATCACATCCAAGTAAAAAGCTAGAGAAGTTCTTTTACTATTATCTTCAAATGCGAAAAACGTTTTATTTATAAAGATTAACATGTATATATAAAAATGATAATAGTCATATTTTTCAAAAGTAATCAAACCAAAATAGTCCTTCATACCAACCATAGTTAACCCAAAATGAAGCAACACATTTCAAACCAGAATATACTACAAGTAACCACTTCAAATAATCCAAGCCTTTTTCCTAGGCTGTGCAATTCAAACAAGAGAAATTTTAAAAGCGATTCATCAGGCCCTTAGAATGGCAACAAGGAACAAAACTATGTAATATGAATTTACTATAATAGTAATGAGCCATGCTAACCTTATTCATGACAAAAATAACTATCTATACGTAGTGCCTAATTGTACATTATTTATTTTCCCGTGCCAAGACATCCTTACCTTCAGAGCCACAGAAAAAGATCCAGCTCTTTCAGTAACATAAAAACATCTGATTTCATTTAATGCTTCCAATAAGACCTGAATTGACTTGATCAGATTATTTGAATCAGAGAAAATGCTTTCCCGAATCTGCAAATTTGAGCCCATAGTAAATCAAGGTAGAATGATAAATATAGTGTAATGACAATTAACTAAAAGTTAGGGTGGGTCAGGTACCAAACCTTTGTTGAGATTAATTTACAAAGGGCGGCATTAGAGTCAGTCTTTCCTGCTAGGTTCACCAATATGCTAGCAAACAAAAGCTCAGCTGTCTCAGCCTTCAACAAGATTATATTTTGACAGATTCTGCAAATGAGAAAGAGAGTACAAGATTACCACCATATTTAAGAGTCTGCAAATGAAAAACAGAGTACCATATTTACACGATAATGAGATAAGCTAGTAGAAGTACCTTAAAATTATATCATCACAATGACTAACAAGTGAGTGCACAAGGGAACACACCCATGTATCATAGGTTTTTGCTTCTGTCCCCCAGAGAGAAGAGTCTTCTAAAGGAGCTGTATAGATACAAGTCATCAAACTTATCAATTGAACTTTTCCAGGCAAAAAGGTAGCAAGTGATGTGCTACAAACACATGCAAACAGTGTAAAGCAGGATCACACACATAACAGACTTAGTCTAGAATACAACAATCCCAAAGGTCACAAGCCATGGGATGTGTCATATTGACCATTGTTCACATTTTAACTTCTAACTTCTAACTCAGTAAGTCAATGCAATTACTCTTCTACTCTAGGTGCTTATCAAAGGACAAGAAAAGCAAGGTGCTTATAAAAGGACAAGAAAAACAAAGCATGGTGTAGACTAAAACAAAAGGAAATTATGTTACATTTATAGTCAGTTATAGTTGGAGAGATCTATGCTAAAATAAAAAGTTACAAGATCGCTTATGTCAAATTATTGTGACGTAAGAGCATCAATAAAGAAAAACACACAAACAAAAGAAGCAAGGCAAGAAAACTGGAGAATATCAATTCTGAAATGTGGAATTACCACATGAGTTCTTTTCAGAATCCAACAGTAACTTTTCAACTGCTGGCAAGTCAACACCTTTGGAATGAACCTGCATAACCATAACAAATAGCAAAAATGCACCGAAATATTGGAAGAATATAACATCAGAAAGGACAAAAAGAAAAAAAACAGCAAAAGCTGAAAAACAATATCTGCAACGTATGACCAATTTAGAAAGAATTTTTCTAGTAAAAATATTTACCGCAAGTAAAGATCTCTCATAAGAATTAAGTGATGCCAATGCATTCTGACCTTTCTCCGTTGAAAGAATTCCCTGTTAATTTGCAAAGGAGAAAAAACACTATCAAACTAGACTCCGTTGCATTTTGAATTTCTTTTTAACAGTTACAGTAGTAAGAAAAAGAATTGTAAGAAAATGATGATCCATTAACATAGTTTATGTGAGGAAGCCACTTTGCATGTTCAGAATGCAAGACTGACATTCCAGTGATATATAAGCTCACAAATATCACCAAGTTAACAGCATTCAAATTAAATCAAGACTGAATTGTAGTACAAAAGTACAAGTAAATTGACATTCTCTTATCACTAATTAATGTCCACCAACTTAAAAATTAAGGCCTAATCAACACTTACACAAGGAAAAAGCAACCACCAGCTTAAAATATATATGCTAGGACAGAATAAATTTTAAGCAACAGCTGATGTCTGGGTCGTAAGATCGTGTACCCTTAGCGTTTGTGAAGCCACATCCACTGTCTTCACAGAATCATCCAATAAATACTTCTTCAGCAGCCTTAATAGATCGGCTAAAAGCTCTTCCGAAACCCCAGTATCAGTATAGCATTTAGTTTCCTTTGAACAAATAAAGCTTGACGACTTGAATGGATGCATCTGATGGAAATCCTTAGGTAAATTAAAAACAACTTGATATGGATCACAAATCCCAACCTGACGACCATAATAAACAAAGACAAAAAAGTGTAAACATATAGAAAGAGTCCACTGTATAAAAAGATAACAGCATAACAACAGTGCAATAATAAGGTTGATAGTTGAAGACAAACTCTAGATATAAAATCAGCAAGAATTGCTCCCATATCATTTTCCTCAGCTGAATTGCAAAGATCAACAAGTGTCCAAACAGCAGAAACAACATGTGGATCAGTGTTCCAGCAGCTGCTTTCTTGTGATTGATCTACGCAATTTGGTTCTCTATGGATGATTTCTCCCAAAATTAACTTCTCATGAAGTGCTTCAAGGCTGTGAAACAGTAAAAAATTCAGAAATTGCTAATTTCCATTAACATGAACGAACAAAATAACAAAAAAGTACAACACAAAAAGATAAAAAGGGACTACCTCAACACACGCAGCTTTTGCGGTAGGTAATAAGCTCTCTTTACAAACTATTTAAAAAAATTATAAAGAGAAAAAAAAACAAAGCGTAAGCTGACAGATGATGCAAAACAGGAGATAAGAAAACAAAGGAAAATGATTTTGCCTTTAAAAACTGATCCCTAGGAGAGTAGGCAGCGGAAAGATCATCATGGAATATCTGTATTCTCTTCAAGCAATCAAGTTTAGGAAAAGGTTCCAACTCCTGCAATTGAAATAAAGGAAAAAATGTGAATACCAGAAAAAGAAGAAAAAAAAAACGTCATAATAGAAATTTTTAAAAAGAGTAAATCATAAATGAGTTAATTTCTTTAATACTTTCCTAAAAGGTTGTAATTTCATCAATACCCCTTCAAATTGTAAAATATCATTGGTGCTCCTACATGCATTAAAGGGTTTAGGGTTTAGGGTTTAGGTTTGGTATTTGGTGTTTAAAGGAGTATTTGTGGTCAATTTATATGTTTAGAGGGGTATGAGTGATATTTCAGATTTTGAAGGGGCATGTATGATATTTTGAAATTTTACAAGGTTATGTTTGATATTACCTCATCATAAATTCATTTTCCCGAAGTTTGAACAAGATTTCCATTTCATCCTTAAAGAACTTCAATGTTACTATTTACTGTGATGTCTGATCCCGATTTCAATTTACCCCTCGAAGTTTCTATTAAGTCCTCAAAATTTACGCAATTTCAATTTTGTCCCCTATGTTCAATCTCAATGTCAATTTTGCCCTCAACTTTCAACTTCAACAAAGGATGTGTCACCTTTTTCAGATGGCATGCTGATGGAAGAACTTATTAGTTATGCAGAATGAGCAAGGGGACAAAATTCTTACAACTGAAACTACAGGAGAGAAATTGATATCAAGGTCAAACTTCAGGGACCAGCTAGCACAACAAGAAATTGTTCTTTCGCTAAATAAAGAAAAGAATACGGAAACACGGATAATAATATAAATAATAAGAGATAATCAGCTCATACCCTTATGTAATCATAAAATGATGGGCTGGCATCCACAGTTAGCTGACGCAAAAGGGATATAACTTCCGAGGAATGCAAAACAGCTGTTTCCCCTTCATACTTGAGAGGTATGCAACAAGCAACCAACTTTGAAACCAAAAACTGTAGAAATCAAAATAAAAATGGAAAGTGATAAACACACACACAAAAGAAAAAAAAAACAAAGATTCAAATAGTAAGATAATTCCATGCACCTGAAGTTGTTCGCCAAGCACACTAATTACTTCCTTGGAAGGGTTTGCTTTGAATGCATCGACCAATTTAGACAGAATAAGACAACATTGGTCTTGCAAAGGTCGAGTACCAATAAAGTGCCCCATGATACTAATGATATAGCTGCAACGAAGACAAGCAGAGGCACCTCAACATTATTAGGACAAAGGGGAAATAGTTCAAAGAGAAACAAGAAAAATGAATAAAAATGAATTTGGTGTAAAAGATAAAAAGAAAGTCACCCTGATTAAAAATCCTATCAATTTGGAAGCGGCATTCCACAAGCAACTCAAATACTCCTTTCAAGAAATTGAGCAAGCACAAAGAACAATTCATATCTTTGGGCATGAGAAATATTAAAAGTGGTAGTATTAGGCAAACTACAATCACCAGTACAATCAGAAAGCAAAGGTATAGCAGAAAAATGTAGTTTCTCTAATAGTTTACCAAGGCTCACTGCAGTTATAATATTCTAAACCACCTCAGTTAAACAATAGAAGCTATTTTGTCTCATAGAAACAATCTATTTTATACTGGAGGGCCTTTTACTACTATCTATTTTGTGATATCGGACTCTTCGTGGTTTTTTTGGCTGGTTGTGGTTCAGCCTTCAGACATGTTTTCCAAGTCCCTATAACAGTAACTTAGAAATTCCCATCTTTCAAGATCGACTTTCTCTATTAATGGACAACTCTATCCATTAAGTTGCCTACTACCTGATAAAACCCCTCAACTCTGATTTTAACATTTGCCATGATTCAACTACTAAATTCTCGAGTCTTGTAACAGTCTTAAAAGCAGCTTTCAAAATCTATTATTTCTTTCATTGAACCTATTCAATTTGAGCTGCGTTCTTGCTAACCAGGGATTATAGAGGCTACTCCCTTCGCTTCTTTATTTTCCACCTCAGCAATTACGATACATAAGGAAAACAAATATACAAATAAAAAACTAAGAAGACATTTGCTAAGCATGGCAATTACACCAGAAAAATCAATTGAATTCCTATTCAATCATATAAAATTAAAACTGTGCAATTTTTTTTATGTGACAGACAAAGAATGAAAAAGTTTGCCACATTTTCGTTCTATCACTGGTTATGCTGGGAAGACAAGGTTGATTATTCCTCAACTGGAAAGATTCAAATATCCAGGCATGATCATCACAATCAAATAAATGATATAAGATAAGATCAGTATGGTAATTCAGAAAAACTTCAGTATATACAAGTAGAGATTTAAAAAGACAAGTTATAAGAAAAAAAAAAAAAACTTACTATGAAGTGCTAGAAACAATAGCTCTATACCCAATTACAAGAACAAGGACTTCAATAGCAGACAGACGATGGCGCATATGCCTAGGATGACTAGAAGCAGTAATCTGGTAATGCATTTCTACCAAAAACTGCAAAGATGGTTAATCAATTACAGCAGTCTCACAACATCAATAAAAAACATAATAAATATTTGATGGTCAATGAAAATAAACCATAGAACTATTGTAATGATAAAGTTACCTTAAAAACTCTATCAGGCCGGAAAATGTTGATTTTGTCAACAACGCAAACATTGGTAGGATTATTATCCCTGAGACATCAAAGTCCAAAGAACAATTTAACAATATATACTGCATCAAAAGAAAAAACAGTTTAGAACAGTTAAAAGTTGTACGTTTCCACAAAACCATCAACAATTGTTTTTACTGAAAGCACCACTGTCTTCTTGGTAAAGAAAGGCATTTCTGGCTCAGGAGCAGATGAGGTGAGCAAGAGAAGAAAGCCAACTATCGACACCTAAAAATGAAAAGAAGAAAGCTGCATCTGAGAGTTCTTGTACAAGTTCACAAACAACAGAACCAAGGATAAGAAAGAATCCACTGCAAGGTTGTCATATAAGATTTCAACTATAAGATTACAGGACCACTAAGGATTAACACCCATATCATGCAGACATGTGAAGGCAGATAGACCAAAAATTGAATACAGGTTTACAGCCACCAAACCTGTTATTCAAGCCCAATTACCATTCTTCTAACCCACCGATTTCCAAGGTATCTTCAACTTTTCCTTCGTTGCAACCAGCCCCCTTACCAATCTTCTGTGCCAGCAAGCCGTCACAGTGGCCGCCTCCATTTTTCTCCCTCTTGACACACCTCCGCCGTCCAACTGCATGGAGAGAATCCAGGGCACTATGCAGTGCCAATGCTGGACCGGCACAGCGCAATGTTGCAGCTAAAACCTTGTTATCAAGGTTTCTAAATTATCCCTCATGACTTCAATTCATAGAAGGCCACAAATCCTTTTGTCCTAGACCTTTCAACAAAAATTCAACCAGCTTACCTAACAAAAAACTCTTAAGAAAATGCTTCTCGTTCACCATTTAGTATTTATTTTAAAAAAAATACTCATATTTACTTGCGAATAAAAAAGTATGGATTTGTACCGGCTAGATTCTGAATAATGCTTCTAAAAAAACTGATAAAATTTTGTATGTTTTACTTTTTATTTCCTACCAAAAGTGATGTGACTTATCAATCAAGATAGCACACAAATATAGACATTCACATAGCCATACCACCATGCTCTCATGCACACACACAAGCATGTATATATATATATATATATATATATATATATATATATATATATATATATATATATATATATATATATATATATATATATATATATATATATACAAGGAAGATCCTGCAAGTACAGGACTTTCAAAAGAGATGTGAACTAGTCGAAGTATACAAGATGAACTTGCCAATTCAATGTTCAAAAGGTCATATATTCAGAAAAGAATATTCAAAATTTACCATATGTCTCTTTATAAGATCATCCCTCTCCAGCTCTGAAATTTCAGCAAAATGCAAAATTGACTCAGAAAGCACTGTTCCTGCAATTTCCTTGTCTGGTCCTGCACTGCAATGCACCGCCATGCAAACTGCGAAAATAGGCACAAAGTATTCCTTCATGAGATTAGCCAAAGGGAGAGAAGAAACCTGCATGAATATCAACAAACCAAATTATTAACCAAGAACTGGACAGCAAGCAAGAAACAAAAGGTGAACTGCAAAAAAAAAGAATATAAGATCCAGGGAAAGTTGGAAAACCAGTCAAACAGAATATCATACATTCTAAACTGCAACATTCACCCTTGAAAAGAAAATTGCATACTAGAAAAAACAGTAGTGTTCAAGCAAGAAGAAAATTGTCCAGCCATGTAAATCTATAGTTATGTAGCATCTGTCCTGGAGAAGACAAATAAGTAAATAGAATAAAAGGCAAAAAAAGATCTAATTACAGTTAAAATTTTAAACATCTAGCTCAAAGATCAGAATAAATTCCTGGACAGTTCATGCATCTAAGCTCACCTTTGATACCCAATTAAGATTTGTGATGTCTCCTCTCAAAATAAGTGGAGGAAGAAGCCAGGGGCAACAATGTTGTATGAAACATTTTGCATCTGATAATTGATGATCGAAGAGATTTCGCACCTACAATATGTTCATGTTCAAGAAAAATGAATAACCAGAGAAAAGAGTCATAGCAGTACAGGACATTGATAGGAATAACAAAACAACAGACACAACCAATCAGCTCGTTTTATTGTAAAAGAAATGAGGAAGATCTTAAGTCACAGCGTCAACAATAAGCATGATATCATGGATCATGCTGACATAATACTATGTGGATACCACAGAACTTTTACAGAGACTGAATAGAAGAACCTAGCACATCAAACAGGAACCTTATAACTAATCTTGCACAAAAAAACTGCATGTGAAAAAAAAAAACTTCAAAGTTAAAACTACAAAAAGAAATAAGCTTCTTCAGGTGATGAGAAGGAAAAATTGCATTTGGTTCATCAACTATCAGAATTAGTAGGTCCCTTTAACCAATTTCTGCAGCATTACCTCAGGTGTGAAGACACACTATGCTCACTGCATAAGCCAGACTTGATCAAACATAACAGTTCTTATACAATTATATGTCATAATATAGAGTAACATGCATAGCCCAAATTTGCATTTGCTCAAACTATACAAAACTTTTGTTTAAGCATTTGAGCATGACATAGCTAGACATGCTTCTCTTTCTATGCTTTGATCATTTCCAATAAAATGTTAACCATGTTAAGAGACCAACAATTAACACACGGACATGCAATATTCAATGAAAAATAGCATTTATGCAAAAAAAAAAAAAAAAAAGGGACTACTTTCTACAAAGAAAAAATAGCAAATTTTGCACAAATTGTAAGAATCAATAAAATGAAACAATAATTCATGAGGGAACTGTGACGGATAAAAATAGCTTCATATCCTACATAACATTAAAGAATAAAAAAATAGAATGATTCCAACAGACTTTTATTACCACACTAGCCAGAAACCTAGTGTATTCCCTTCCCAAGCAAAATAACCTAGCCAAATAGGACATTCGTCTATGAACAATCATTAGCACCAGGATACGGTGGAGATGAACCAGAAAGAACAAAAGTTACCTCAAGTAGTGACACTAAGCTTACTTCACAAACAACCCAGCGAACAATAACAGATCCCAGCAGTTGCTCCAAATACTGCAAAAAAAAAAAAAACAAAACAAAACAAAACAAAACACTGCTCACATATAATTTGTCATATGCCTCTAGGGACAAGGCACTTCCAACAGCATAAGCATCTTCTAAATAGTCTAACAATGGTAGATTCTTGTTGGCGTTGACCCTAGAGGAAGGAAACTTTCAATCAAGCACCAGAAGTATCAATTCCTTAAAAAATGTCTCCAACTAGGATACATAATTTCGTTCTTTATGCAGGTCTAGTATATCCAGCTAAGATATGTTTTGGCTTTTGGTTCCGAGTCTTTGCACATTTCTTCTGTTAACTATCTCATTTCAGTAACTAACTTTACAAAATACCCTTTTGCAATCTAAAAAGATGATATAGCAAACAATGGATAGTATTGAAAAAAATAAGAAAAGGTTATCACCTTAGTCCTAGAGAGATAACAAAGCTGTCTGGAGAGACTATCAAGTAAAGCATATGTTAATTCCCTGAAAAGGAAAGGACAATGAACAGAAGAGGAAAAAGGTGTGCTTTTGATTAAAAAGCTGAATGCTAATAAGGATATACAGGGCCAAATGGCAGTTGACATACCGCTGACAAGGGTTAATAGCAGCCACCACACACAACATAAACACAGCCTGCGAAGCAATGTCAAATATCAGAATCGATGACAAAAGAAACATGTTCCAGAGCAAGAGAATATAAATTAATAGATATATGGGCAATCAGAGACAAAATAAAGAGGAAAATGCAGCTACAACTAAAGCAATATGTTTCTTGCATTTATGATTATCACATAGAAAGTTTCAATATTAGCTGATGAGTACTCAGAACACCAATATGCATACACACACAAGCACCAGAGTATGCAGCCATTAAAAACTTCACAAGTCAGATCACATCCCAATACAAAAGCACATCAGCATGAACCAAAAATATCAATACCATGAACTTCCAACTTAACCAAAAGCAAATAAATGTACCTCAACTTCAACAGCCTCGCTATATAATGCAAGATGTGCCAGAGTAACAAGGGCAGTCTCCATAACTGTTGTGGACTGAGGACCAGCAGCTAAGATTTCTCTAGATTTGACCAACTTCTCTTTTGAGAACCGCACCATGTCCACTCCAAAACTTGAGCTGATAATAAGAAAGAGAAACTGACTATATCATGAAGAATATGCTAGAGTAATAAAAACAGTTACATTACATGCATAACAGGTTTTCATTGCTACATGCAAAACAGCTTCCATTACGGAAAAACAGTTGAAGCAAGCATTATGATAATTATCTTTGGATCCTATTTCAGCCGCAACAAATTTCAAAGTCATATATAACAGATTGATGCCAAAACAGACCAACAGATATAGCAGTAACAAAGATTTAAGTGCCGTAGCACTAACAAAGATTTAAGTGCCGTAGCACGGGATCGTGCCGAAAACTTGTAGGTACGGTATGGCACGATGCGTGCCAGTCATATAAAATACATGCGTACCAACACATAATAGCATAAAATATTTATTTTCTTTAGCAACAATATATTATAATTGTTTATTATGTATCTTTATCAAATCTTTTAAACTTTATTGAAAAAATTAATTACTAAATTAAAAAAAAAAAAATGAGTTGTGCCATCGGCACAGGGGTTGTATTGTGCCAATATCTTGTTGGCACAATACGGCACGGTAGATACAGCCCATGCCGATGGACACTTAAATCCTTGAGCAGTAACTATAGAAGGTCGATGAATTAAAATATCAAAAAGAACTGCACGACAAGATAGCCTCATGCATACTACCACTATTTGTTAAGTGGGGCAACATTATTCATGTTAAAACTTCAAAGAAATATGATTTTCTACTGCATTTTTGACCTTTCAGTGGTAGAATAACTCTTTGATTTACTCTCATGGATGAGACTTCTAATAAACAACAGCGAGCACAAATTGGAGCACAAACAAGGAAAAATCATAGGAAGCAACAAGACAAAGACTGTCTTTTACAACACTACTACTGAAATTGGAAAAACAAAAAGAAAAACAGCAAGGTTGGAGTTATCACATAACAGATCTGATATGGAGCCTACAACTAACTCATAAATGGGAAAGGAAAGCAGAGGAAAGCAGCACATCCTGAATCCTGTCCCAGTGAATTGGTGCTGGGCATGAAGAGATAATGAAGCACCTCACAATTACCTATTTATGTTGCCAAATACTAAAGCAAACAAACCAGTTTGAAGCATAGAAGTTACAGAAAAAGTTAAAAGTGTGAACCAAAGATTCAAATGTAAAGTCATACATATCCACATCAGTTGAGGGCAACATACTCACCAAATATCATGGAATAACTCATTATGGCCATCCCAGGTTTGGAAAAGAACAACAACTTTTCTTGCCAAAAAGAGCCTTACTCGATAGTCATTATCTTGAAGCATTGCAAGAAGCCGTTCAATCATGATCTGACATGACATATATAAAAGAACAAAACACTAAAATCAGAAAGAATTTATACTTTTAAAATTTAAAGCAAAGTTCTACAAAAAAAAAAAAAAAAAGAGAAAAAAAAAAAAAGGTGTATCACCTGGGCACTGCATGGTTCGAGAGAAATAAACGAGGAAATACAATCAATCAGTTTGATGCGAAAATACCAGTCTGGAAAACCAACCTCAGCAACTTTGTTTAAAGAATCAGATAGAATATTTAGGATCTGAATACAGAAGGTAAATGATGTCGTTAATAAAAAAAAAAATTAATAAATTAAAAGTTGACAACAATGAAAAATCAAGTATAAAAGAACCAGAGATCTCTTGATCATCGACCAGATGCAAACCTAACCAACTTTCTAGACAGCACTAATTATACACTCAGTCAGTCAACAGAATACCATTTCATTGCAAACAACCTGAGAATTCTTTTTTCAAAGACTACAGTTAACACATCACATGCTGCCAGACAGAAGTACAATTAGTCAATAGTAAAAGTTTCTATATTAAAAAGCATCCCTATCATCACATTTGTACATGCAGAGATAAAGAGTGGCAATGCTCAAGTAGTGAAAGGACTAGAAAAGAAAATATGCACCGCAAGGATTTAAGCACCGAGGCACTGGGTCAGGCAGAGCACTTTTTAGCACAAGTACAGCACACAACCATGTCAACGATGTCGTACAATGCTGATGTGTGCCATAGACACAATATGGCATGAAATATTTTATTTTCCTTAGCACCAATATATTATGATTGCTTCAGTATTCTTTTTTCAATTTTTTAATATTATTAATATAATTATCAGCTAATTTCAAAAAATGGGGACGTTGAGTATTACCGTCAGCACAAAAGTCGTATCATGCCGATACTTCATCAACAAGGTACGGCACAGTGGACACAGGGGCCAATGGGCACTTAAATCCATGGCGTTATGCTAAGCAAGATGAAAGGCTTTCCAGCTCAATATAGAACCAAACATAAGGTAACATCCTATTTAAAGCATTAGCTAATGTATGTGAAACAAGCAGGAACTCATCCATTGACAACTCACGTTAATCGTTGCTAAAAGATATAGAGAAAGGAGGGCACTTCTTTCACCGTAGCTATGAAAGTAAATTGAAAAATCTGCGGATACATAGAAGTGGCAGAACAGCATATAGGAATGGTGAATTATCACATTCAAAAAGGTAGGAATATATATATATATATATATATATATATATATATATATATATATATAGTCCGGCTACTATACTATTGATAGCACCAAGCATTTGGTGCTATCAAGTTTTCTACCGTTAGATCTACCTCTTTGATCATTTTCACCCATTAGATCATACTACTTCCCCAACCACCCACTAAATCCTAGGGGCCCACTATCATCCTAACCACGCATTCTTTCATCCAAGGGTTAAAAACTTAATAGCACCAATGACTTGGTGCTATTAATAGTATACCTGCCTAATTCTATATATATATATATATATATATATATATATATATATATATATATATATATATATATATATATATATATATATATATATATAAAAGTTTTCCTTTATATTGGAGCATGAACAGTCCACACTTGGACATGCTCACCTTTGAATATATACTAATATCATGTACTACAACCTTGAAGATGACGGAGGAAACTCTGTATCTTTCCATAGTATATAATACTTCGAGGTTTAATATAAAAGGCATAGCTCCAAATGAATAAACTTTAACAGGTGCAAGCCTTGAAATTTGCTAGGTAATATAGAAGCAAAGCAAAAGAAGCAAGTGCCGTATACCGATTTGATAATATTAGCTACTACAGTACAGAAAGATTACAAGACATTAGCTCTAAGAGATAGAATGATTAGTTTTGTATCAGCTCTCAAAAGAACAAGTAGTACCATACGGTATAGATAGACAAGAAGATGGATGTGAAACCAGCATACCTCTTCAGACAACATTTCACTGATACTTTTTCTGTCAGAATTAATAGATAGCAAGGTTCGTAACAAAACATGGATGCTGGCTAAAATGTGTAAGCAGCTAGACTTGAGACTTGCATTCTCCACCATCATATCATCTATAAAATGGACCTACTCAATAAGTAGACATATATAAGCAATCTAAAGCTACAAGAACATAGAATATAATTTTTCAAAAGACAAACAAAAAATGAAATGAGCTGAGAAGAATTCATAGTACCAGGGCAGACAGACTCCCAGCAGGTCCAGGGAAATACTTGCACAGATTAATTAGCATATTCCTACGGACCTGAATTTAATAGAAAGCTATAATAACAGCATAAACATCAAAAAAATAAAATGTCTAGGAAAAGTAAGAAATGAATAAAGTACCTTAGCATCATTCTCTTTCCCCATCAAACTAAACAATATCTCCCATGCATGAAGAGGAGACACAGAGAAAAAAGTAGTAACCATCGAAACTAATTCTAACTTAAACTGCAAAGTAGAGGAAGAAGTTGTTAAATTTCTGCTCCCACTAGCATTAAAAGAGTCAGTATCTCTAGAACTATCATTTGCATCTAAATCCATATCAACGAATTGCAGTTTGCATTGACCCAAGAAGTTGGATTCATCTGGAGAATTTGTAGAAGATACAGGTAATATTTGCATATCAATACTGGCATCATGGCCATTTCCACAGCTGGAAACGACAGCAAACAGTTTAGGCAGAGCGACCAAAAGTTTCTCAAGTGACTGAATGACTCCATGAAGCAGCTCGCGATTAATGTAACCATCAAGTTTCCAGAGACCAAAAAGTGGGGAGGACATCAAGCTACGAAGTGCTGATAAAGTGGACCCAGATGAATTAAATATAGAGGTTGTACTAGCAAAGCCATGACACTCAATCTCATTACACTTCTCTTCAAACATTAAAGCGACATGATCCAGGACTTTAGAAACATAGTTAAACAGTGTTCTGAGCAAAGAACTTTCTTCTTTAAACCTGAGGAAACAAAAAATAGTAAAGAACAAAGAAAAATCAGTATCATGTCAAGCTGAAGGGTTATATCATTAATCACAAGATTCAAAGAAAAAGCCATTTTTTCTCAGCAACTGTTTTATACCATCTGTAGAACTTTTCTCGTAGAAGTACTGCCTGCCTCGATACTTAATCAAGTTAAAAGAAGAAGAAGAAGAAGAAGAAGAAGAAGAAGAAGAGATTCCGACATGACAAAATTATGTCACTTCAATTTTTCCTTCACTTCCACCACCCCTTCCCAGCTGATCAGATCAAACAAGTGGAAATGAGAGAAGGGCGTGAGGGGAAGGCTGGAAAGTTACTGAAGTTCTCATAAAAGTCAAGGATACACATGCAAGTGAGTCAAGGGTAAAATCACCTGGCAGATAAAATTTGAACCATTGGTGGAATATTCATTGATTCCACCAAACATTTCTCGTAGGCGAACACATTTTTGAGGTTTTGGCAAGAGTCAAAGAATACAAATACAAATTTCCCCAGAACATATTTATCTTGAAAACATGGCACCTTCTCAAGCATGAAGTTTGAAAAATGACATACAAAAAAAGGATCATGAGAATCTATTAGTTGATGTCACACACTTCAAGACTATCTAACTTCATTAATGAAGCATAATAAGAGTAGATCGAATAACTCATACTTAAGCATTTCCTAGTGCAAAAATCTAGGCATTTCTTAGTGCACGAAGCTAAGTAGGAAATGCAATAGCACAAACAAATAAGAAAAGCCTTTTAAAAGGTTGGACCTACATCATGTGAGTAAATTATATTTGCGAGACTAAATTGCATAGTTATTTATCATGCTCTTTGTCAGTAGAAGACTGGGTACAAGCAAGATATTCAGTGGGAACTGATTTCCTAACACAAAAATCATGTATAACAAAGAGCACGCCAAACATTGACTTGTATCAAAAACAAGACAATAAGCTTGATAAAAAAAAAAAAAAAGGCAAGATAATTATTAAAGGCCTAAAATGAATTCCAACAGCAATTAAGTAATCCCACTACATCATTAAATCAATGCAGTTTTCACAATTTACCTAGCAGAATATTGATGGGAAACTGAGAGCAAAATAAAAGGAAAGAAAGAAGCAAAGAGAGAACATAAACACTAAATGAATAATCTACCTTGCTAATATTGCACAGTAAATCATATTGCAGAAAAGTGAGCAACTATAGATGAGAACTGACAAATCTGTTCCGCCAAACTCTTTATTTGAAAACACAAAGCCATTGATGTGCTCTGTTATCTCATTAATCAATGGCTGCCTGATCAACCTGGGAAGGTGTGTCCTGTGGCATTTTTCACCTTTCACCTACAAAACCACCATTATGGGTTCTAAAGTATTCATTGCCAATGAATAATAATGGAGAATGTGTAAGCAAAAAGGAATAACTTCAAGGCACCTTCACAGAAGTTTCAGGTACAATTTCGGCTAAAGCTTCAACAGAATATTCTATAAAATCATCTACAAGCCCCTGGTCTATGTCTTCCATCAACAGCAGCTAAAGTAGAAAGAGATGGGACGATGTGAACTATTAGAGAAACAAATCAAAAGAACATGCCTAGCAGGAAGTTTTCAAGAAAAAATAGTTGAGGAGTATACCTTACCAGAGTCTTCATCTGCACTCAACAATCCTGGCATACCTCCAGACGCAGTTAAAAAAGATACACAACCAGCAGAAAGAGAAAACATGGCTTCTGGAACAAGAACGACACTACGTTCATTCAAAACCATAGGTTCCTAGAAACATGTATCAAATGTTAAATTTATATAATCTCTTGATGCACCAGAAGGTGAAAAAAAAAAAAGAAGAAAAAAGTATAGAAAACCAAGCAGTATACTGTTGAATATCAACCCCAAGCTACAACAACCAACAACAATATCAAGAAATTCCAACAACAAAGGTTAGCACCGAACAAAACACATTCAAGTCATAAAAAATTAAAAGAAACCCCGGGGGGGGGGGGGGGGTGTTTGTTGGGGAGAGAGGCGGGGTGTGTGCAAAATGGTAAGAAAATATAGCTGGAAATCCAAACTTATCACATTGTTGAAACATATGGACGCACCAGTGAAATTACAGGTGAACAATCAAAACAAAATCCTAGTTGCGAAGGAAAAGGCATACTTCATTAAAATATAAGAAGAAGCACAAAATGATGTTCTAGTAGGCCATAGAAAATGTTAACGATTGTTATAATGATGTAATGCCTCCTTGGACCCTTCGTTGATCCAAAAAACCACATTTCAAGCAGTGGCAAATAGTTCGACTCAAAAGATTAAACCATAAAAAGAATAACTTATGGAGGAAAAAGACACAAGAACAGATAAGATGAAGAGCACCATACGAACCGACGAAGTGCAGATGATAGTTAAATGTACCTAGTGCCGCGGACTGCCACAAAACCGCCATAACACATACATAGATAAATCACTCTAGCCAATACATAGCATATGTGATATTGCGACACCCCCGGAATTTGAAATAGTCCTATATAAAAGATATAATAGGACTAAATCTCTTAACACAGCTATAGCATTTTGGGTGGTGGCTAGGCCCAAAAGGCTAAGAGGGTTAAGCGTGCTAGGACTAGAGTAGTTCTAGGAAAGATGACCCTCTGGGAAGTGGGACGTCACAGTTGATATCAAAGCCAATCATCAACAGAAGTGTGAGATGAGTCTCGGCTGAGCCAGGGTTATATAGCGGGTAGAGCGCAACTCCTCGGCTAATGATCGTTGTGGGTGAAGTGCAGCTCCCCACAATGTCGGCTAAGGCTAGCGAGACGAGTCTCACATCGTCCGCCTGGTACTTCTGAGTGTGCTTAATCCTAACGAAGACGTCAGGGCTTAAAAGGAGAGAGAATATGACACTCCCGGAATTTGAAATAGTCCTAAATAAAAGATATAATAGGACTAAATCTCTTAACTTGACTATAACATTTTGGGTGATGGCTACGCCCAAGAGGTTAAGAAAATTAAGTGTGATAGGACTAGAGTAGTTCTAGGATGGGTGACCCCCTGGAAAGTGGGGTATTACAGATATCTATGTACCACAAACAGACATGGCTAGTATGTAACATGATCAGCACCAGGCCAAATATTGTGATCCCGGATTTTATCTAGTAGTCAACTGCAAAGGTAGTTGTGTTTTTCAATGCCATGATAAAGATTCTATTTTGAGAAGACATTACATATACCTTTTGAGTGAACCAATAGTTAAATATCCTATTTCTAAATGGCTTTTCTTCAAAATAACCCTTTAAATTTTAAATTTTGGAAATACAACCTTTCAAAGAATATATTTGGGTGTATAACTCTTCCTTAACACGTCAAGGCCATGTGGTAAGGATTCTCGAAAATTAATAACCTGTATGATAAATTCCAAACAAATGAATGGACAAATAGGATCAATATAGTACACCTGGCATAGCATGGACTAAAGGCTCAGTTGTATCCCAAATGAATTATAAAATTTCAGAGATGTGTTTAACAAAAAAGAAAACCAAAAGGGAGAAACATTCAGTTTAGAGAAGAATCTTCACAAAAGAGTTCAAGAGACAACCTTCAAGTTAACTGACTCCAGGGCTGCTCTTAAAAGATTCTTCCTAACAAATATGATATCACGAAAATCACCCTGTACATATAAAAATAGAAAACTTATAAAAATATCTTAACATGTAAATCCTAGCACATGTTATCCATATTTGGACTGGATGAAAAGAATAACAGGAAACATGGTGAGCTTTATGAAGAATTGAAAATGTAATTCGTGTTGGTTCTATTAGCTCAAAAAGGATGGTTCAAAACAAAATTTACACATAATAAGATTGCAAAGACAAAAAGTAGCACAGTGGTTAGTTCCTTGGGGGTTCAAACAGGTAGTTATAGACATGAAGACAAGAACCTAAACATTTCTGCTTATTGATAGTAAAATTGTTGAGGTTGCATGGATTATGCACATGCACCACGGCAGAAAGACAAGGGCCAATACAGCATAGAAAACTTTAGGACAATTAACAGTGTGCATTGACCGGTTTGATTTATTTTTGGGGGGCTTTATTGTAAACCAAACCAAACCAAAATTATTCCGATTCAGTGTGGTCAATTTATTCAGTTTGATATTGATTGAATCCCTCCCTTTTATTCAAAGATGTTGACCTAATTATGTCTGCTAGAATTTGCTAGATAATGCAATTATATTGCACTAAAAGGATAGTTTTTTTAAAAAAAGGCAAATGACAAATTCACTTTCCATGTATACCTCTTAACAATGGAATTCATTGCAAAAATCATGTGAAAAAGTATAGCAAATATATCCAAGCTAGGATAAAATACTCTGTAAAAAAAGATATACCTGAAAACCAGCTCTCGAGAAATAACAAGCGATGAAATAGAAAGTAGACCTACAATGAGATTATTAAAGTAAAAGAAAAAATAAATTAACAACTTCTAGTGCAAAAATACTAATTCATGCTCCCATAATCTGACAGTTGTTAAACAACTTCAATTTGTACCACTACAAGATACATCAATAAAGGCATAAGCAAATGAAATATAGCATAATACTTATTAAATCTCACAGATATCGTCAATGCCTAAAAACAAAGCATCAAGTATAGCATCAAATCAACTAGTTAGTTACATCAGCTTTATCGTAACTTGTTCAACTTGTTCTTGTTTCAAAGAAACAATGAAATTATGAAAGATCAGAAGATTGCAGAACTGCCAGAACATAATAACAGAAATTTTGACTTCAATTATAAAGATAAGGAAAGATACTTTGCACCGTACATTCCGAATTTTCAACATAGAAAAATCAGAACCCAGTAGGAAACCTAAAGAATTCAGCAGCTCATCATAATAAATATACAGCATGTTTGGCTTTATCTACGAGAGTAGGGTCCGTTCAAGCGCTCACCCTCATATTCAAAAAGATGTGAAGCACATATCCAGTGATCACATTTGTGTTTAAAGCTTGTTTGGCTTACTTCCGAATATCTTACGAACTCAAGAGTCAAGAAGCAAAATTTGGGACAACAAAATAATCTAGAGCTTCTAATTAGAAGAGGAAGATAAAATGTGCTTCCAAAAATGTGTTTAATGCTTTTGTGGCCTTGCTTCTTAGCATCTTACCTAATCAAGAGTCAAGAAGAAAAAATTTGAGGACAACAAAATAATCTAGAGCTTCCGTTAGAAAGGGAAGATAAAATGATTTTCTGAAAAGCAAGTGCATAAGCTCTTTTTTCCAGCCACTGCTTCTAATTCCACTATGAAGCTGTTGAGAGTTTTTAGTGAAGATTTAAAAAATAAAATAAAATAATCAAATAAGAAATGAAGCAAATTCAACATTTTTAGGTCCCCAACTATCATATTATTAAGGTGATATATATTAAATATCAATATAAATGACACTATAAGCAGACATGGAATCTCCATAGTAAGAATTCATGTTGTAACAATTTTACACTGGAATTGACATTTTGAGAATTACTTAAAAGTCAACAGTAATTTCAAATGCAACAACTATAGTACGAAAAAGTTCAAGTGTTGAGAATCATGATAAGACTTTACAATGGTATTTGTTGGTGAAGAATCAAGACTAGATTAAATTCTCATGCTAATTATTTAGTATTATAAAAAAAAATGAGATATATTAAGCACAAAACCAAATGAAAACTCGAAACATCTTCGTAGTTCATATGATCATGTCATAATATTTTAATTCATTACAAAGATAAAGAAGATGCAAGGATCTTTTTCAACAATTGAAGTCAATAGGGAGAGATCGCAGAATGAGGAACAAAAAAGAAAAGAAGATTAGTACGCTAACGAATAGAAACAAGTTCATTACACCATAAAAGACTTTAAAAGTATTGCCAAATACGAAAAGTCCAACAAACATAACTTAGAAAGGAACCTTACAAGACAAGCCAATGAAAAAACTTTATTTGGTGGCTGTATCAGCCTGGCAATAAGAAAGGTGTCCACATTTGGCTGGGCAGACATCTACCAGATTAACACCTGGACCTGAAATCCTAATGGATCTTATCTCGAGCCAATGAAGACCTTGGTTACAGATAGGAGCATGCCAAAGTTTAAGTTCTCCACATAAATGGGTCCGATAGACAACTTTATTGGGAATATGGAAAAATTATACATTCCAAAAGATGAAAGACAGATGTCCTAACACATATAGTATTAGTTAGGCCATGTAGTATGCACAAGGCGCAGCGCACGACCATCACTACAAACAGTTTGGAGGGCACATTTCACGGCATTTATCTGCACGCACCCGATCAAATTGGAAGTTTTCAGTAACCATCACTTCCGGTCTTGTTCCAATCATTGTGCGGTGCGGATTTGCTCAGGCAAGGCCAAACAGGCCACAGAAAGCATTGCAACAGATGGTAGTTCGCAGTTTTGCACTGTTAATTGCCAGTAGTTTAATATTGCATATATTTTGTGCAATTAAATAGCTACAATACTCAGAGAAAGAAAGAGTTGTGGGCTTAAGTCTCAAGTATAGTCGACAATGCCAAAATAAATGACAAGTTGTAAGGAATGATTCACTGAAAATTATCTACAATAAAGCAAGCAACTAGAAATTTATGTTTAGGAATAATAAGTTCATGGAGAGAGAAGAGGACATACGATGATCTCATATGCTTAAAAATTCGCAGATCCCATACTTCTTGGGGCACGAAAGCTACACCTATTTGGTCCTGAGAGTATAGGATAGCATTATCCAAATTCAAACAGCCAGTCATACTAATTGGACATAGATTGAAATACCCCATTCAGAATATAACGTGTTAAAACGATCAAAAAAATGAAAAGCACAATTAAAAATCAATTAAGGTTAAGCTGTTCACCCGTAAAATCACATTACCCAATAGGATCAACGCCAGATCTACCTGCATACGTACATTTTGCACCATGTTAAAATAGAAAACAAGCCAATATAACACGGGAAAAAAAATTCAAGTTTTCACATTAACAGTTTAGCAGAGAGATCTAAATGCCAAATATAACAGAAGATAGTAATTCTATCATAAGTATCAATATCTTCATAACACTTTCATAAATGCTAAAAGCAACGGCAAACCAAAATCTTATAATCTATCAAGTGGATCTGTGCCATCAGCGAAGTATACCAATAAAGTCTGTTTAGTAAAAGCATGATACAGCCATAGTGCCATACAAATGCACAGTATTTTTTCCTTTTTGTTTTGTGCTTAGCTTCGATTATTTTGTCCTCATAGAGCCACAGACGCAAGGCTTCTACAAATAAGTTCAGTTTCTCCCCACGCTGCATCCACTTTGTTGCCATCCCAAAATTTGATTATGGCTCCATTAATCTTAATCTTCTTAGGTGAAAGAAAGGGAAAGAGAGGCCAGGCATATTGGGCATTCCAGAGGGAAGGTACAATGATTTTCTTGATTCATATAGGATGGCTTCAGCATAATTATCATTTAATTTTGATTTAAATAGTATCCTTCCTTTACCTTATCCAAACATTAGCATCAAAGATTTCCGGCCTGGTCGACACTATCTGGAATGGTCAACCTGTGCAGCACGTACCGCCTGTGCCAATAAGCTTGTGCCACCGATGCAAACCATGCCAACATATAAAAGGAGGTGTGTCCCGAGGCACAGATAAAAGAGGGCCTGTGTCGGTGGCAATCCTTGATTTGCATCATACGTAGAGGTTTGCACGGTTTGGTCCGACAAATCATAATAGACCAGCGATAAGAAAGAAGGCCATCTTATTTACAAAGTAGGCATGTTGAACTTGGTCAATGTCCGGATAACTGACTTGACAATTTCAATGGCCATGTTCTATCAGTAACAAAACTTGTTTTTTAATATTACCACCATTAAAGCTTCCACCAAGAAACGTAGCCTAGTTCTAAAAAGCATGTTTGAATTTTGAAGGATGCTGCAGACTAGCATGATCAAGGATGCTGAGCTTCCAAACCAATACAAGCAGAATTCTAGTCTCCCTGAAAACTCTCACTCAACTAGAGACATTATATTGCTAGAATATTTCTTTAGTCCAACTTATAGCCAAGACCTATGGCATTAAATTAATAAGCAACAGAAGGAAAAAAAATGTGCACAATCAGTGATCAACAATTCTATAAGCAAGACAGGCAAATACACAAAGCAAGCAATTCAATAAGCATATACTCATCAGAAAGTGAACAAAAGGAGGCCATTAAACTCACAACTGAATTAGCAGAGCTGAGAATCAGAAGTCCATGCATCAAGGAACTCCAAATATCTTGCCAAAAATTTCTAAGCAGAGAGATCTGTAAAAAAATAGCATCAAAGAGTGTCACATCTAAACTAAATTGTAGATATTGTCAGTATTAAAATGTCGACTGAATTACAAAATGTAACAGTAAAAGAACATGCAAACTGGTGTAAGATTAACGGATATTTTGTTATTTTAAAGAGAAATGTAAGTCCTCTGAAATACACACATTCATATGTTATTGCTGGTTTCTCTTAACTGGTTAACCAGTCAACTCCCAGAAGATTTTCCTTTTGAGAAACCACAGTAAATAGTTTTATTTTAAATATTTACTGAATTTCTGTGTTGCATTGTTGTATCCATTAGACAAACAAATATTAACAGCATTGAAAACTACGGAGGACACTGACATTAGGATCAGAAATAAGGCAATAAGCACAGGAGGTCTGTAGTCAGAAGACCCTCCTATAATCATTGGAAGAAAAAAGAATATCAAACGAGGAACAGACACATCGGCTTGAATAGGAAAGTACATGAAGAAATAATGGAGAAATTCAAGGCAAATTTCTTTAATAGAGGATTTTACTTATGATATATATAAAGAGAGCGGGCAAGATCCAGCATATTAGAATAGAGAAATCCCCAAGTAAAAAGGTCCAGCAAGAACTAGTAATGAAAAGCATAATGCTTCAGAGAACTACCATTCATAAGAAATCAGTGTGAATTAATGTATAAGCACCCACTGTATTGTCTTAGCATCTATAGAAAATGATTGTTAGATTGGATCCACCAAGACGACAACAAATGATGGACAAGTAGCTAAATTTCATACACCACATCTATTTCAGATAATGTGAAAGTCATAACACTATAAGAGGACCTAAAACAGCATGAGTGCTAAATGACTAACAGGATTATTAACAAAGAGAAAAAAAAAAAAAAAAAAAAAAAAAATAGAACAGCACTATATGACGATTTAAGAAGAACATAGCTTAACAGAAATACATAGGTGATTCCTACATCATATATGTCCCTGGCAACATTGTACGCAACGTATTTTCAACTGGTCTGTATCAAATGTACTTGAGCATGAGTAGGAAGATGATGATGATGATGATGATGATGATGATGATGATTGTAAAAAATTTACAAATATCTAGATTCTTTTGAATATTCAAGTTCAAAGCAATTAATTCTCAATTTCTCTTTCAACCCTTCTACGCTACGATTTTCAGAAAGAAATGTTAACGAGCCTACTGCAGTTAGAAAATCAAAGCCTTTTCACATCACATTGAACTAAGGTTAATAACTACTAAAAGATTCTACATTTGCCTGCCACCAAAAGGCCAGACCTTTGAAAACAAGTAAACTCAATTAGTGGGTAAACATCTGCCTAAAAATTGCAAACTTGACTTATGCAACTTGGGAATGTCACCTACATATGGGAAAAGCCCAAACAATGGTGAAAGATGACTATATCCAATTGAGCAAAACCTAGGAAAGTATGTTTAGAGTTTCGACTGTGTCATGCCTCTAGCACGAAGCTACTGCATATAATAGGTACATTAAAAAGAGCATCCCAAAGAACATTCACTTTTTTACACTAATGTTATGTATTGAAAGCAAGTACCTCACTCAATGTCAATGATATACATCTTGAAGGCTCCTTTGAATCGTGAGCTAGAAACACAGAAGAAAATTCTTGCAATGCCCTTCAAAAATAAACAAAGAAAGTTTAAGATGAAAGTGAATGGAGCAAACCATGCAGTTGACATCAAGAGATTAAGCCACAATAATAACATGAGTGAATGTAATGGAATCTTACAGCATAGTCAGCAACATTAAGGTTCATATCAACAAATATGAGTGCACAAGGCTGATCAATAAGGTGATAATACAGAAACAGACCACAAAACCATTATTCAAACTGCAATGCTCTAGTACATAGAAAACTTACCGCAAAAGCCACACAAGAGCATCTTGGAATTGCACAGCATTTGTATTATTCAAAATCCTGAATAGATGGACACAAAAGGCAATCAAGAAACCATACTTTATAACAGGCAAATTCATTAACATGTTGCTCATGGATGAACACCCCCAAAAATAACGCACTGCTAAAATAGAGATTCAACACACTTTTTTTTTTGCACAAAGAACAACTTGAAGCTCTGCTGTGGTTTCAACATTTTACAGGTTAGCAACAATTGAAGCTATGCACGTCCAACAGTTTCAAAACAACTTATTTTTGGTAGACAGTATTTTTTTTTTGGAAATAGAGTGTATGATGTTGTACATGTTATGATATGTAAATTTAGGTTGAACCAATGAAGTAGTCATGTAATTGGATATAATTAATTAAATTGATTGAATCCATTTGGGCCCACATTTGATCTAAATTATGTGTAATTTGGATGTCATTAGGTTATCATTTAGTTAAGATCACATGAGAGTCCAGAACTGAATCATTAGCATTCTCATTAGTCGTGTCACTTCGCTTGGGAATTCTCCTTCACCGTATGGAAGTTATACAGAAGAAATTTTCCATAGGTTCAGAAAATAGGAAACATGGTGAAAGAATCACACAGCTAGATATTTCCTTCATGTAACCTCAAATAAATTCTAAACAAAAAGAAAATTGTGTGACATCACCAAATAGCTCTCTGGTATATGACTATGCAGGAATTTCTGCTACAGTCATAGACAGCAGCAAACTCTCTCTATACTTCTTATATTCATTTCTATTTACTGCATATAGAGTAAATGTGCAGCTGAAATCCTAATTTTGGTGTAGGTTACAGCAGAATCTTCATTTTTCCACTGCCACGTTGTAAAAACGCAATGAAGTTGACAAAAAATGGTGCACGCACGCACACAAGCTCAGCATGCAGCACGCGCGCATGTGCTCAAGCACGTACACACATCGACATATATGGATATATCAAAATATATGATATATTGACTTTATAAGCTATTGAGCTCTTTGAAGTTGTAAGCTTGCATCTCCTGAGCAAGTGTATACCAAATGCAAACGCCATATCAAATGAAGCCAAAGTGTTAAATCAACCCAAACTTTTAAAAGACAAACGTAAAATTTAGTGCCAGAATACATGCAATAAAAGAAAATTTAACAACAAACCAACATTTATTCCAATAAATTCATCAAAAACTAAGTACCTTTTTAAACTGTTGCAAGTGGCTTCAAACCAACTGATAACCGAAGCCTTGTCTACACGAAATCCATAGTTATGAATAAGAAAAGAAACAACGCCAGACCTGCAGTAGACAACGCAGACAAATGCCATTAACACGGATAAATCAATTGGTAGCTGTATATTGCGAATTAAAAACAAGAGCTAACAATATGGCAAGAAACATGAAGATATGATAGAAGAAATTTGCCAAAAAGGGAAAGATATGCAAACCCTCTCCTCTAGAAAAGAGATGAACGGGAGTCTATAGCTTTGGATGACCTTGTAAGTAATCTACGAGAGTCATTGAGAATTCAATCACGGCATTAATAATACGTCTATTGAGTACAAACTTGGTTTCCACTCCAGAGCACAAGCCTTTTCAACAAAACTAATCTTTGCATCCCATTTACGGGTTACAGCTAGATTATCCATTTTCTTCCTCGTCTTTTTTATGATATCTTCCAACTGCAGCCAAATTATTTCCTAGTGTTGTGTTGATTAGACCAAGTCGCCAAGCACACATATAAAAACTTGATCTATTTAGAGCACAAAATGAATATCTTGCAACATAATAATTCAAATACAAAATTCAATAAAAATTCAGATCTAAACAATTTCAGCCATGAAATTCCAGATTTATATTAATGGACTTATAGTAAAGTAACTAGTCTTTTTATTTTAAACCCAAATATAAGTTAAAGAATCAAATGCATTTCACCCTGCTAGTTGAAAAGTATCTCTATTTTACAAGCAGAGCTAATGTTCACCAAACAAAGAAAAAAGGAGCAAGCATCCTAAGCTTTTGCCACATAGCCTCAGCTGCTCAGGAGTAGAAAGATACCCATCGAGTCAATAGAAGGAAAGGGGCTGCTGAATAGGAGCAGTCACTGGTTCCAGAAGTGCAGTTCAGTAACTAAAGAAAAAAAAAAAAAAAAAAAAAAAAAAAAAAAAAAAAAAAAAAAAAAAAAACACTAGCAACAGGGAAAAAAAATATCGGAAAAAAGAGAAAAATTAATAAAGGCTTGAAATGACTAGACTTAGGTAAAGTTGCAAGAACTGATGAATTTTGGATTTTCTATTTCTGCAGAAATCTCCCTTCTTTAATTCACTTGTCTGGCTAGTTTTTTGGTTTTCTTTTAGAGTGACCCTAAGTTTGACAGGTATTTCAAATTGAATCTACTAGGGCCTCAGTTAAATAGGTTCCTTGATAAGCAGGGATGGATAATGCAGGACAAGTATTAAGCTACTGTATATACAGAATCTAATATCCAACTAACAAAAAAGAAACAAAAGAGATTGATCTCCCAATCTAATATCCAACTAACAAAGAAAGAAATAAAGAGATTAATCTCCCAATGTAATGTTTCATCAGATGTTCTCACCGGGAAATGGAAGCACCTGATGATTGATTCAGACTATTTTCGGCACCAAAAAAGGAGCCAATTGAAGAATATCTGAGGATTTAGGTTGAAACTGTTTAGGCAGGATTTCCATGTCATTTTGATTGAAAATCCATGAAGGTTAAATCAAATGATCTGAGTTAAAATGGACACAAATTAATTGTTTGGCTTGCCATCAACTATATGGACAAACCCCCATTTTTAGTTCACAACTTCACACCAAAAAATTTATTAAAAATCGAAGCTATTTCTAATTAGACTGCCTGCATCATAATGGTATTATTTTATAAGATATAAAGTAGGCTTCAAAGTTATTACCTTCTAGCTTCAAACAGAAAATAAATTTCCAAATTCAAATGTATCAGACATGATGAATATAGTACAAAACCATAAAGAGTTTGGCCTAGAAAATCCGAATTTTATTTGTGATTTAAAATTCTAATTTCTGAAGCTGCACATAATTCAAATTCAAATAATCAAGGTGAACAATCCAAGTGAGATTACGTTTAATCTAGTCCAAAATTTGAAGACATGCATAATTAAAAGAGTGTATTCTTCAATTAGCACATCAGTTGAACAATAGACTTAATCAAAGGCCTTTTTTTAATCTCCTAGGACCTTGTAGATAAGAGCTAGAAACTGCTCTTCTAAATGCTAAACAGCAACAGAGGGCAAAAAATGCAAAAGAATAAATAAACTAATTCTCACCACGCCCAAGAATCTTTGCTGATACCATCCTTGATTAGAGCAGCAGCATGTACCATCTTCAATCGCTTCTCTTTGTACGACGTCTTTCCTCTGTTTTTGCAAGCCTGAGTACCAATAAACTATATATCAGTAAGAGAGTACCAAAAACAATATATAGATATAAAAGTGCAACTTATGATGGCCAATATGGAAAGTCAATACCTGATATAAAACTGCAGCAGCAAGTTCCATGAATCCTTCTTGGATACTTCCCAATGATCCAGCCTTCTCATCTCTAGGTATCTCTGCCCTAGATTGCTTGAATATTAATCAAGTTACGAAAGGTCTTAAAAGTTCAGCAAAATTAAATAAGACAAAATCTAAGAGTTTAAGTCACCAGAGAAAAGCAGCTCCACTACTAATGCTTTGGTCTAATTCCTTGATAATGACATCAAGAAGTTGTTCCACAAGTCGGCTTCCTTCTGAAGTACCCCTATTGAGCTTCAGCAGAACTCTTGTATAAATAATGAATAGATTCTGCCAAAAATATATATATATTGTGATTACAAATTGAAATAAATAAAGAAATAGCAACTAAAAACAATATATACTCAGGAACCTTCACGCCACGATTGTGAGTAGTTAGCCAACAATGGAACATAAATTCCTGTACTGCAGAATGAATTTCCATAACTTGGCATCCAAGATTTGGCCCATCTTTCAACAAGTATGTATTAATGCATTCCATAAGCTTGCATGAAACCTTCCCGTCGTCCCTAGGATATACAATTAAAAACAATTACCTAAACAAAAGCCCTTCCCCAATCGTGATATACTACAAGAAAACTAGAGAATTTGCATAAGATTTGTAAACCAAACTATATAGTTCTTCCAATGTAAATATTTCAGCAGAAAAATTAATTTTATTAGCTGGCACAGTCAGATCGAATCAAGAATTATTAGACCAATCAAAATTACTTACCTAACAAGTGCAAAAATTTCACTAAAGCCCTTAACAACGTCCTCCCTTAAGTTACCAGGAAAATCACCAGGCGGGTTCTCCAACAGAACATGAAGTGTTAGGACATAACGGAAGACCTCCTCCTTAGAGCTGGTTTGACTATTAATCTTTGAATCTAGACCTATTACAACCTTATTCATGTAAAGAATGACGAGACCTGCACCCAGTAAAAGCGGATTACCATAAATAGACATTATTTCATAAGAAGAGGATCGATGTCAAAGAAGCACTTACTGCAATAAATCCGCTTCCTCATCTCATATCGGTATTCTTTAATTGTTAAAAGATGTCGAAGAATGTTAGTGTATTCCGAGTGGAAACTAGGAACATCTTTTACAGCATCCCAAATGTGATTGAAGAGCAATTTAGCAACAGAAAGCAGAAGTAAGGGCTTTCCTGCAAGATTAAATGATCTTCTATCAAAAGATGCAACATGAGTGGTCGCATAAATGACAAACCCTACAACAAGATGTCAACGCATAACCGATAAGTATGTTTCCCACAAATATTGGACCTGAGGAATAAACAAAACAGCCATGGTATATTTAGTATACGTACAAATTCATCATCATTACACATCATTAGCTCCAGCCAAGGATTTAAGTGCCGTGGCACGGGGTTGTGCCGAAAACTTGCCGGCACGGTACGGCACGGTGCGTGCCGAGCCGTGCCGATGAGTGCCGGTCACAAAAAATACATGCGTGCCGACACATAATGGCATGAAATATTTAATTTCTTTAGCAACAAAATTTTTTAATTGCTTATTATGTATCTTTATCAAATATTTTGGACTTTATTAAGAAAATTACTTAGTAATTTTAAGAAAAAAGGGTTTTGAACTGTGTCATCGGCACGGGAGTTGTATCGTGCCGGTATCTGGTTGGCACGGTACGGCACGGTAGATACGGCCCGTGCCGATGGATACTTAAAACCTTGGCTCCAGCTTACCAGGCCAGCCAGACGCGTAGGGCTGGACCCATGACAACTACAGTTATAACTGATCACACAATCAGCAATAGGAGCTATTGCTTGATTTGCTTCCAGCTTCAACTACATCAAATTGAACTTATTTTTCTTTGTTTGGCGGTATCTTGCTCTGCAAACACAAAAGCTTCGGTGAACAAATGCATTCGGTGCACCGTCCTTCATTTCGTCTCAGTTTCTCTACGCTGAGTTACTAAACTTCTTCTAAAGTATTATTTTTTCTATTCTAGTACTAACATTTTATTAAGCTTACCAATTTATTATACCACTCGTGCCCCTCTTGCTTTCCCATGCTAGCTTTCCCGTCCGGAGATATGATAGCTACCGTTGCTAAGTACTAACTCTCTAACTGAAATGGGAGATAGCTAGTTTTTTTTCCCCTTAAAATTTGTGATTAGCTGATCCACATTATATATTATATATATAGCTTAATTTCTCAGTGTTTGCATTGATTTATATCCCGATTACAGAATAGCTATTGGCTATTAGCAAGGTTTTAAATATCCATCGGCGGGCCGTATCTACCGTGCCGTACCGTGCCAACAAGATGCCGGCACGATACAGCTCCCGTGCCGATGACACAGTTCAAAATCCTTTTTTCTTAAAATTACTAAGTAATTTTCTTAATAAAGTTCAAAATATTTGATAAAGATACATAATAAGCAATTAAAAAAAATTGTTGCTAAAGAAATTAAATATTTCATGCCATTATGTGTCGGCACGTATGTATTTTTTGTGACCGGCACTCATCGGCACAGCTCGGCACGCACCGTGCCGGCAAGTTTTCGGCACGATCCCGTGCAACGGCACTTAAATCCTTGGCTATTAGCTATACTGCAATCCAAAGTGATATCCAAGTGATATGATTCGGCGGACCTGAGAGCCTGGAATCTTCCGCACACTGCACTGCAGCTCGAAGAGCCTTCGCAAGCATAATCTTCGGCGGGCGCTTCTTGCTCGCGGAGATCTCCAATGCCACGCACTTCGTGAGCAAAGTAATCAGAAACGGCCACGTCTCAGCTGCAAAAGAATCAAAGCAGATAAAGTAAATTCCGAGCAGAGCTTCAAAACTCCAGCAAGTAGCAACCGAAACTTCAGCAGCGGAAGTAGGAACATCTCACCGCCGGGGATCTCTCCGGGCTTGACCTTCGCGGTGTTGCGGCCGAGGAGCCTGCAGAACCCGATCGAGCGCTCGCTTTCGAGCCAGGTGCTCAGCAGCTTCACCCCTTCCTGAGATCAACCAACACAAACGATCGCGAATCGGATGAGCGGGGCTAGGGTTTTGGGGGAATGGGCGGCGGAGGAGGGGGTTGTTACCTCGCGGGCCTTGGCCTTGTCGGAGGAGAGCTTGGCGATGACCTCACGGACGTCGCGGGAGGTCGCCATGGCTCCCGATCGGAGGTGCAGTGGACGCCGCGTGCGATGGTCACGGCATTGGGGGAGAGAGAGAGCGAGAGCGAGAGCGAGAGCGAGAGCTAGGGTTAGGGTTTTTGTAGGACGAGGAGAGGAGAGGAGAGGGGAGGAGAGAAGAGTTGGGGGGGGGGGGGGGGGGGGGGGGGGGGGAGGAGGGGGATTGGAGGGGTTTTGAAGAGCACTGGGCGAGAGTTGAGAGTGAAACAGAGAAAGAGCCTTTCGAAGGGGCGAAACCGAGATTTCATTGAAATTTTTTTATAAATAAATAATTGGGATAATTATTTGTGTACCTTGAAATATGATGAAATATCTGATTTACTCTTTTTATTTTTTTCTTTCTAATATATCCTAATACGTTCCACCTTTTTTCTGATATACCCGGATTTTTAGAGAACTAATGCTCCAATTAGCCTCATTCAAGAAAAATATTCCCTATCTAGCCTTCTTTTTAAAAATATTTCCAAACTAGCCTTATTTTTATGGATTAGAAAAAAAAAATAATTAAGAGTATTTACATTTTAATTAAAAAAAAAAATATTATTTTTTTCTCTCTCCTTCACCCACTTTTTCTTTTTTTCTCTCTCCTTCACCCACTTTAATTATTATTTTTTTTCTAATTCATAGAAATGAGGCTACTTTTAGATGGAGAATATTTTTCTTGAATGAGGCTACTTGGGGCATTAGTTCAATTAAATTCTAGAGAGCATCAACATATCGAACTAATGCCCCAAGTAGCCTCATTCAAGAAAAATATTTCCCATCTAGCCTTCTTTTTAAAAAATTTTCCAAACTAGCCTCATTTCTATAGATTAGAAAAAAAATAATAATTAAGAATATTTACACTTTAATTAAGAAAAAAAATATTATTTTTTTCTCTCTCCTTCACCCACTTTCTCTTTTTTTCTCTCTCAACTTTCTCTCTCTCTCTCCCCGGGCCCCTCCCCCTCCCTCTCTCTCTCCATCCGTGCCTCTCTCTCTTCTACACACCAATAATATAAAAATAATAATTAACTTTTTATAATAATAATATTTAATATTTAATAATAAAATTATTAAATTATTATTATTATTAGTATTTAATTTTACTATATAAAATCAAATAATTATAGATAATATTTAATAATAATTAGTAAAAATAATATTATTAATTTAAATTATTTATTATTATTATTATTATTATTATTATTATTATTATTATTATAAGTATTTAATTGATCAAACAAATCAAGGTGATCAAATAATTATAGATAATAATTAATAATAGCTAATAAAAATTATATTTAAATTATTTATTATTATTATTGCCCCAAGTAGGGTTTAGGGTTTAGGGTTTAGGGTTATTTTTATTATTATTATTATTATTATTATTATTATTTAAATTAATAATATTATTTTTACTAATTATTATTAAATATTATCTATAATTATTTGATTTTATATAGTAAAATTAAATACTAATAATAATAATAATTTAATAATTTTATTATTAAATATTAAATATTATTATTATAAAAAGTTAATTATTATTTTTATATTATTGGTATGTAGAAGAGAGAGAGAGAGGGGCACGGATGGAGAGAGAGAGAGAGGGAGGGGGGAGGGGCCCGGGGAGAGAGAGAGAGAAAGTTGAGAGAGAAAAAAAGAGAAAGTGGGTGAAGGAGAGAGAAAAAAATAATATTTTTTTCTTAATTAAAGTGTAAATATTTTTAATTATTTTTTTTTTTCTAATCCATAGAAATGAGGCTAGTTTGAGAAATTTTTTAAAAAGAAGGCTAGATGGAAAATATTTTTCTTGAATGAGGCTACTTGGGGCATTAGTTCATTTTTAGGGTATATTTGAAAGAATTTAGATTTTTAGAAGGGTATATTAAAGAGCAACTTTTTTGAGGAATAGATATGAAAGTTTGGAACTTAATAGGGGTATATAGGCAATTGCCCCATAATAATTTTACTTAATTTTATAATTTTACAAATAATACGCTATAAATAAATAATTCAACTTAATTTTATAATTTTACAAATAACTCGCTATGCCATTCACAGTTTTAAAAATATTTTCATAAAATATATTTTCATAAAATTTTATAAATTTTTAAAGAAATAAAATTATTCACTGCAAATAATTTGAAATTCGTGAGATCTATCTAATATTATTAAATAAAATATAGTTGAAATATATAAAAATTTTTGTGTTTTCCAATAAAATCAAAAAATATATATAATAATTTTTTTTTTTTCCATTCTATTTCATCACCGCACAATCTCAAAGTTTGATATTAAAATCTATCTATAAAATATAATTGGGGAGTATATAAGGATTCTGTATTTTCTGATAAAAATATAAAAAATATATCATAACTGATTTGTTACTATATATATATTAAAACCAAGTAACGTAATATGCGCAACGCGATATTGCGTAACGAACCTACGGAGATCTTACCACATCCGCATGTAATATAATTTTTTTGCAATTTCAAACAAAACTGAAACTAAAATACATAAAAATTATGAATTATTCATCTGTTAGAAAAATAATGAATAATTCATTACATTTTAAGCATGTTTTAATAATAACAAAAATAGAGGTTTAATTTTAGAATAAAGTTTTTAGTAAAGCTTAATTTGTTAAAATTTTAATTTTATAGAAATTTTTTGGTAAATTACACTTTTAGTCCTCAAATATGAGAGTGTGGCATTTTGGTCCTCAATTTTTTATTTATTATATTTTGTCACTGTAACTCTTTCAATAATTATAATTAATTTTCACATACCAAAATTAATTGATTAAATATTTATAAATTATTGATTTAAAAGTGATATAATTATTATCACATCATCAACCATACTATATTTACATCACTTTTTGTATCAATAATTTATTAATACTTAACCAACTAAATTAGTTTGTAAAATTTAATTAAGATAATTTAAAAAATTAAAGCCAAAAATTATAACAAATTAAAACTTGAGAACCAAAATGTTACACTCATAGTTAGAAAATCACGAGTGTAATTTACCTATTTTGGAGATAAATATTAATATATTCTTTAAAAGCACACAAACAAGTAATATATATTCTTTAAAATTTTAAAATAATCTATATATTCTTTCAATTTTTATAATTTGGAAAAAAAAAATTGTTAACGCATCATCATCTATCTATAAAAAAATAAAAAATCTTCATGCATTGATACTACAACTCCTTATTAGCAGATATTGAGGGTTTAATGATCCTTGTTTATTTTTAGTATATATATAAAAAAATTGATAAGATGAGAAAAAGATAGTTGTTAAATTATGATTGTTGTAGGATTATAACACAAAGTGAGGTGTAGATCTAGCATTTTTTTTTTTTATGATGTAATTTTTGGCTATCGCCAAAAGAGAGAAGTTTTAAGAAAGATTAATAAATAGTTAACAAAAAGTTATTTTTGTAGTGCATTAAAAGATTAGAAGATTATATAAATTATTTTAAATTAAAAACCATATATTAATTATTTTTATTTACAAAGGTTTTTGAAGACTTTTTTTGACATTCAATCCACTCATACAATAAACTGGTATGGGAGTATAACTTCTTAAAAGATTGTTATATCTCTACTGTCACCCAGAAGAACGAATTCGTCATTAAACGTCTCAAGATATAGCATGTTACCATAATCTGTCACGCCCCGAGTTTCAAAACAGCGGTAGAATTTTTATTTTTTTATTTTTTTATTTTTTTTCAAAATTCAAACTTTAAACTCAGGACATGAACAGACCGTCACATGCATAGGAAATCCTCTGTCCACACGGACAGAGTCTACCATATACATGCTCGGCTAGCAAGTGCAATGATACAATCAGAGAGCAACATAATCAACAACTAAATCAAAAAACATAAAGCTCTACAACTAACACATCCACAACTACTCATAACATCATCCACAAATACTCCAACTCAAAAATACAGAGACAACTACAATCATGATACTATAACTGAAAATACTAGCACTGGGCCACTGCGGCCAATAGCAGGGGACAACTCTAGCGCGACACCTCACTGAATCGTCCCAAACTCCCAGCACCCGACTGACCTGAAAAACAGTCACCCAGGGGGTGTGAGATACATCTAGGTACGACGGGCTATGGTGATAAATCGCCTTGGTTTGGTTGCCCCTATTACAAAAATTGTACCGTTTGATGTTATGTTTGCTCCCATGGGTTAGCCGCCCGTGCTCCCCAAGTAGTGATGGCTTGCCTTCGTGCTGCTAATTTTGTATTATTCTATAGGGTTAATTGCATACATGTCCCTGCAAATATGTCGAATTGCAAATATATTCCTACAAAATTCAACTTTTCATATTTATCCCTTCAAAAATCCACCGTTATTCAAATATGCCCCTACCGTCCATCTCTGTTAAAAAAATTGATTTAACCCTAGGTTAAATGCTTAACCTTGGTTAGATTAAAAATTGAATTTACATATTTACCCTTTCCATATTATACCTCAAAAAAAAAAAAAGGGAAAAAAAGAATTATTTTGATGATAGAATTTTATGATTTTTGGAGAGGGGCATTTTTGTAACAAGTATAATGGTATTGCTTGTGGAGGGATATATTTGTAAGGGGGTAAATAAGTTATTTCACATCGAATCTGTTAAAAAATAAATCGATTCCAAACGGGGATTAACCAGAGGGGCATATTTGAAGAACTTTGGATTTTTGAAGGGATAAATATGAAAAGTTGAATTTTGCAGGGATATATTTGTAATTCGACATATTTGCAGGAACATGTATGCAATTAACCCTATTCTATATGTGCACTTATTTTTTTGTAGCTCCAAACGGGTATATTTGAAAGGGCAAAATGGTAATTTCACATAGATAACGACAGCTCCAAACGGTACACTAACCGAGTTTAACTTCAAGGGTATTTTAGAAAAAAGTTGGGACGTAAGAAGGGTGGTTTTAATATTAGCATTCTAAGAGGGATAAATCTAAAAACAGAAACATTTTTAGGGATATATAAAAAATTGCCCCTTATATTTATATATAGGATTATTGTAAACTTTTGAGTGTTACATTTCTCCCTCTCTATGCCATGACGTTTTTGAAAGACTCAAGCACATTCATAAATATCAGACGATGTAAGATTCGTTTAACTAGTATTGTCACTCAAATTTCAGCTTAGCTTGTCATTTTTAGACCATGTCTTGACCTGTCAGTTAGACCCTGACTCAGCCAAGACTCATTATAGCCTGTCATTTTTTAGACCCCGGCTCAGTCGAGATTCATTTCACATTTTTCATATGGTAATTGATTTTGATACCAACTATGGCGCCTCGTTTCTCGAAGGGTTATTTATCATAGAATAACCACACTTAACCCTGTTAATTTTTTGGGCCTAACCATCATCCAAAATGTTATAGTCGGGTTAAAAACATTTAATTCTATTATATCTTATATATAAGATTATTATAAATTTTGAGATACCCCACTTATTTATATTTTTCTGATAATTTTCAAAAATTTATATTTTGTCTTCTTAAAATTTCAGAGATATTTTTAAAGAGTTACAATATTAATAGATATCGCAAAATGACCAAATTATTACTACTTGTTACATAAGAAAAAATATTATTTTTAATATATTTTTGTTATTTTTAAGACTATTTTCACTATAAATTATAAAAAAATGAAAGAATAATGACAAAATAAAAAACTATGACAAAAGAGGATTAAATGTATCAATTAAAAGTTTTGAGATTATATAATATAAATTTTTGAAGGTGAGGAAAAGAAAATAAAAAAGCTCCTATTTACATAGAGGAGAGGAGTGAAGTTGGTTTCGGCTCGTAAATGGCCACTTCCACTATTTGGTTTGCCGTAATAAAAATATTGTAGTGATCCAAAACAATGTTAGGGCCAAAGTCAATTACGATGAAAAGAAATGAAAAAAATAATAATAAAATAATACAAATGGTACAGTTGAATATATTTAAATATATTTAATTATGATACTAATTATTCTTTTATTTAATTTACATATTTAAAATATAATGAAAATTGATTATTTAAATTTTAGTTTTTTTTTATTTAGTTTACATATTTAAAATATAATGAAAATTGATTATTTAAGCTTCGGTATTTATTTCATTTAGTTTGTATATTTACAATAAGATGAAAATTAATTAGTTGAATATTACATTTTTTTTCTTACTCTATGATTTTATTATTGTATTATTATAATTTATGTATAAAAAATTTACTCTAGTTATTTTAAATTACAATTTTTTATTATATAAGAATATAATTATATAATTTTTTTATTCATTATATTATAATTTATTTTTTATTAAATTATTTATTATTTATGTATAAATTATAATTTTTACAAGGTTAAATTACAGAAAACCTCATATAAATACCCGCCTCTCGGACTTTCAAAAATCTATATTTTACCCTCTCAAAAATTTAAATTGATGTATTTAGCCTCTCTCTCTCCGTTAGGGCTCCATCACTATTCCACTAATTTTTAATAATTTATACTGAAAATATCATTGAAATGACCGGCATACATTAAAAATTAATTTTGTTCTTATATAATAAATAAAAATAATTTGGTTATTTCATCATTTTCATTAACACAGTAATCCAGGAAATATTTTTAATTTTTTTTTTAAAAAATAAAATATAGATTTTTAAAAATCAGAAAAAATAAAAAAACATGCTTTTACAAGATTTTTTTTTTGTAATTTAGTCTTTTTACTATTTTATATCATTAATTTTTTCGTCAACTTCTTATAATTTATATAAAAAATATCATTAAAAATGACAAATATATATTAAAAACTATTTTTTTCTTATAAAATAAATAAGCATAATTTGATCATTTCACCATCTTCATTAACATAGTAACCCTTGAAAATATTTTCTAAAATTTTAATAGGGTAAAATATAGGTTTTTGAAAGCAAATAAAAATAAAAAAACAAGCTTTTATAAAAAAAAATTATGTAATTTAGTTTTTTTACTATTTTATATCATTTATTTTTTCGTCAATTTTTTATCATTTATATCGAAAATATCATTGAAATGATAGACATATATTAAAAATTAATTTGTTTACTTATAAAATAAATAAGGATAATTTGGTGCTTTCATATTTTTCATTAACACAATAAATTCTAAAAGTATTTTTCTGAAATTTTAATAGAGTAAAATATAGATATTTGAAAGTTAGGAAAAAAAAAAAACTTTTACCATTTTTTTTTATGATTTAATATTTCTATTATTATTTTATATAATTTATTTTCTGCCAAATAAATAAAAGAATAATGTAACTTCACTTCTATAACAAAGAGTAAAAATAATAATAATAATTCTATTTACTTATAAAATAAATAAAGGTAATTTGGTCATTTCATATTTTTCATTAACACAATAATTTCTAAAAATATTTTTTAAAATTTTAATAGAGTAAAATATAGATATTTGAAAGTCACAAAAAAAACAAACTTTTACATTTTTCTTTTTTTATAATTTAATATTTTTATTATTTTATATAATTTTTTTTCTGCCAAATAAATAAGAGAAGAATGAAGCTTCACTTCTATAACAAACAGTAAAAAATAATAATAATAATAATAATTTTTTTACTTATAAAATAAATAAGGATAATTTGGTTATTTCATATTTTTCATTAACCCAATAATTTCTAAAAATATTTTCTGAAATTTTAATAAAGTAAAATATAGATATTTGAAAGTCAGCAAAAAAAAAAAAAACAAAGTTTTACAATTTTCTTTTTTTTTTATAATTTAATATTTTTACTATTTTATATAATTTATTTTATCCTAAATAAATAACAGAAGAATGTAACTTCACTTCTATAACAAACAGTAAAGAAAAAAAAAATAAATTTTTTACTTATAAAATAAATAAGGGTAATTTAGTTATTTCATATTTTTCATTAACACAATAATTTTTAAAAATATTTTCTGAATTTTTAATAGAGTAAAATATAGATATTTAAAAGTCAGAAAAAAAAATAAAAAAACAAAACTTTTATATATTTCTTTTTATAATTTAATATTTTTTTCCAAATCTGGCGTAGGCTCTCCTGTTACTGATATAACTTTGGATTCAGCCACGCTTCACAGCTTGGGAGATACTTTCTTTCCAAATTAGAGGTGGCCTTGTTACCCGTTTCTACTACTCGATTTTCTCTTGTTGATGTCCGAGTCTGGGTTAGTGTTGCTATTCGTGTTAGCGCAATCTCGGTTTTGTTTGTAATTGTCGAGATGTTTGTGGTGTTATATTTCCCGTCTAGTTTTCGTTTGTTGTTTTGCTGTTAAGGTGTCGGCCATCATGCCGGTGGCGTCTCTAAGTGGTGTTTGATTCAGCATTTTGGATGTTACGTGGACTACTATTGTACTCAAATAGAATTTCATCCTGTTTAATCAAAAATAATTTAATATTTTTATTATTTTATATAATTTATTTTTGGAAAATGCTATGTGTACACCCCTTTCGGGGTGTACATCATACACCCCACCCATCTAAGGGTGGGGGTGTGATGATGGGTCACTCGATGTGACCCGTAAAAAATATTGCCACCATTAAAATAATGGAGATGTATGATGTACACCCCTTCGGGGTGTACATGTAGCATTGCTCTTTATTTTTTGCGAGAAGAATGAAGCTTCACTTTTATAACAAACAGTAAAAAAAAAAAAAAAAAAAAAAAAAAAAAAAAAATTACTGAAACATCACTTTCCAAATCTCAATTTTGGTGAAACAAGACATGTCCAAGGTTCCTGTATTTTAACTCCCCCAAAAAAAAAGAAAAAAAAAAAAAAAAAGAAAAACCTAATCTCCTAACTTTTCCTCTCTCTCTCTCTCTCTCTCTCTCTCTCTCGCTGAACCCTCCCCTCACTCTCTCTCTCTCTCTCTCTCTCTCTGTGTTCGTGTGTGGTCTCCGGCGAGTGCGGCAGCCACCGGCGACCGGCGACCGGCGACGACCGGCGACGACCGGCGGCGACCGGCGGCGAGCGGCAGCCGGCGAGTGCGGCCCCGTCGCTTCCTCCGCGCGTGTGAGATCTCTCTCGCTCTCTCGCAAAAAAATGTTACTTTTCTCTACAATAAAATCAAAACCCACTGCAATGTGAGCAACCTAATCTGCTTTGTTCACTCGCCATGAGCGAATTGATTTTGCGCACACACCATTTAAACTACAAAGACCATTTCGAAACCGTAAATGCCTACGAAACCTACCTAAACTATCAACCATTTGTAGTTTACTACCCAACATTTCAATTTGTTTGATTTCAGTCCCAACTTCAACTTCAAAATTTAAGTTAATTACGACGAGGCATTCAGAATTTTGCAGTCAAAGTTGAATAAATTGAAATGTTGGGTAGTAAATTATAAATATACATATATTTTTATGTTCTAGTGCATTGAAATATGGAAATGGCAAGTGCTTCATCGCATTTTTATGTTCTAGATCTGATTTGTAGTACATTTTTTGTGCATGTAAGGTCCATTACTCGGAACAAATAATTTCAATTTGTGGATTTTGAATTGCTATTTTAATTATTTAGCTTTGTTAGGAAATTTACTTATATATATATATATATATTTTGTATTTTAATAGTTGTCAAATTAAATAAATTGAAATGTTGGGTAGTAAAATCAAATTTTTTATGTTATAGTGCATTAAAAATTAGAAATGGCAAGTGCTTCATCGCGCGCGGATTCTAGATCTGATTTGTAGTACATTTTTGTGCATGTAAGGTCGATTACTCGGAACAAATTATTTCAATTTGTAGATTTTGAATTGTTATTTTAATTATTTATTTATATATATATTTTGTATTTTAATAGCTGGATCGCATATGCGCCTGCATACCGCTTATGCAGTTATGCGCTATGCGGTGGGTAACTGCATGATGACCGCATACCGCATTTTGGAACATCGTACAAAACTCTAACTATGCAAGCGAAAAACATGGCTAGATTCAGTAAAAGGCCGGATCGGGAGTTATCTCAATTAATGGCGACATTCGAACAGGCAAGAAATGTCGTCGATAGTGACGTGCAGATTACGTCGAAAAAGAGATGGAAGACGCCAAATGATTCCGAGGACGATGCAAATGAGGGAAATAGGCGGATGCGAGACCTAAGAGAAATAGGGCTTGGGATGGCGTCTAAACAAAAGAGTAGTATATGCATCAGCACCGAAGGTTCTCGGGAGATATCCCTTCTTGATTGTACTTCGTGTGACAAAGCGGACGCTAACAATGGTTTATCTAGTTCTAGTCGTAGCAGAAAGTCGTGTTCGTCTCTGAAAAGACGACGGTCTGGTTCAGCCCAAACTTGTAAGAATTTGCGAAGGAAGTATCGTCGCCGCCCACTAGCTAAGCTGTGTAACGGTACCAGGGTTATAATCCCATCCTATTGTCTTTGGGTTGGTCCAAGCGAGCAAAATACAAAGTTGAAAAAGGCAGTCTTTTCAGCAGACATGGATGACGGTCCCGACTGCTCAGGCACTTCGAGCGAGGAGGTTGTGTTTGATGCTTGCGGGAAAACTCGTAATATTTCTGTCAACTGTACACATTTGCACCCTGAAACAAAGGACTCCGAACTTTCAACCATGTCAGAATTTATTGACACCGACAGCTCCGATCGGTTCTTCAATGTTCCCCTTGTTATGGGAGACATCTTTGCGGACGGTAAGCTTCAATATTCTCTCACAGATTTTAATCAATTTTAAGCTGCTTAACTTCATGTTTACTACTTCAGTAACATCAAACATTATTTAGTCATCGAGCGAGCTGTTCTAAGGCTCCTACATTTACAAAGCTTTACCCGTAGTTCGAAAGAGTGTTTTTATGATCTGAATTTCTACTGTTCCCTTATACAGCAAACCCTAGGCCCTAAATCCTAAGCTGTAAATCAAGCTCCTTAATACAACTATTTAAATAGCAGGGCGCCTCGAGTTGATTGGAACACGATTTTGCAGTAAATTCCATGATGTTGTGCTGTGTACTTTGTTCTGTACGCTAACCTTTTACCTTCGCCATTATATTGAAGGAATACAATTGCGATTCTATGACTAGGTGTCTTTCTATAATTACCAAAGAAATGACCAGATAATTGAATTTCTAAAGGAAAATCTTGAATTTTAGGTGCTCCTGCTGTTAATTATATTGAATCAACTAAATCTTGTTTATTTTACAATTAAGGATTGTGACAACTGAGATGATTTTATATTCGAAAGGTATAATTTAGGGATAATTGCCTGTGTACCCCTGAAATATGAAGAAATATCTGATTTACCCCTCTTATTTTTTTCTTTCCAATATACCCTTCATACGTTCCACCGTTATTAAAAATACCCCTACCGTTTCCCTTTGTTAAGTTAACTAGGGTTAAACTAGAGTTAAATAATAATCGGAGTTGAAAACTATCAGATATATCTATTTTGCCCGGGTTTAGGGTTTAGGATTTTTTAGGGTTTTAGGGTTTAGGGTTTAGGGTTTTAGGGTTTAGGGTTTAGGGTTTTTTAGGGTTCTAGGGTTTAGGGTTTAGGGTTTAGGGTTTTAGGATTTAGGGTTTAGGATTTTTTAGGGTTTTAGGGTTTAGGGTTTAGGGTTTTAGGGTTTTAGGGTTTAGGGTTTTAGGGTTTTGGGGTTTAGGGTTTTAGGGTTTAGGGTATATTTGAAAGGGCAAAATAGTAATTACACACAGATAACGGCAGTTTCAAACGGTACACTAACAGAGTTTAACTTCAGGGGTATTTTGAAAAGAAGTTGGAACGTAAGAAGGGTAGTTTTAATATTAGCCTTCTAAGAGGGGTAAATCTGAAAACAGGAAAATTTTTAGGGGTATGTAGGAAATTGCCCCTATAATTTATATCTTCGCTCTATAGTTTTTTATTTCTGGTGTCGTTAATGGTACTTATTTCTCGTCATCAAGAAGTTACATTGGAAATCTAAAAAGCATCAGTTTTTGCAGCTGCAAAGCTATACAGTTGCTGCAGCCACGACGGGGTAAATTCACAGTATAGTGAAGGACTGGGTGAGAGCGGCTGTATTGTTTCCGCAACTCAGCTTAATTATTATAACAAAAGAAAGGATAACAGGATCCTACATAAGGACTCTATTGGAAAAAGGATTTTGAGGTATCAAGCATCAAGCAAAGATGCTGAATCGGAAAGCTTTCGTTACACAGCTGATCGATCTGATTCTTCCCCGAATGACAAAGTGCCCGACAGGTTATCTGTGGGTCTGCTCCATACGACTGTTGATGAATCTTTTGAGAACTGCAGCCTTTTGATAAAATCTAAGCACCTTTCGGAAGTTGGTGATGCTTCTGTCGGCGTCCTTGAGGAGACTTTTGTTAATGAACTAGAAGAAGATGAGTTGGCTGAAGTAGGAAACAAGCTCTCCAACTTGAAGGGAGTATCATTATCCTCAGATGTGCCCGTTTCCACTATAACGACCCAAGAATTATTGCCTTTTGATAAAGTTCTTTATCCACCATGCACAAAATACCGGCTTTTGAAGCCAGCAAAATGCTTTCGTTTAGAGGATTCTACTTTCTACGATGTTGAGCTGAATGTGCAAGCTAGTTATCAGGGATCGCAGGTACCTCTTGTTTCCCTCATGAGTAAACTGAATGGTAAAGCTATTGTCGGTCATCCTGTCTCCGTTGAGGTTCTGGAGAAAGGATTTTGCCATCCTCTGTTACTGAGGAGCGAGAAGATGCGAAAGTTGCAGGCAAAAGTAAATGCAGCAAAATACTCTTTGAAAAAGATTTCTTTGCAAAATAGGAAATCGGGCATTTCTCCGAGGAAAATCCGAAGGCTGTCATCGATCACTCTTGATAGCAGAGACGATGAGGATGAGAGAAGGCCGGTTTTGGAGAAAATAGGCGGACCTGCTTTTGCTTGTGTTCCACTAAGAGTTGTTTTTAGTAGGATTGACGAAGCGTTACGCTGCGCTGCTCGATTGGGAAATGCCAGCTAACAGCAGTCGTGCAAAAATCAACTCTTTGTAACTTTTTTCTCCCCTAGTTTAATTCAATAGCTGTCCTGTTTATAGCTCTTGCATCTGTTTGTAATTCATCAGTGGAGTAGGAAATTGCATATATTTTAGTTTTCTCTAGTTGGAAGGAATCATTTTGTGTAGAAGAAAGTGCAGTTAGCAATGCTGTCTTCTTCAAAGATATGTATGATGTAGAAGTTAGAAGTTGAAGCCGTGATGCTTCATAAATCTGACAATAACCAATTTAGACCACGCACAAACTCGTCCGTAACATGTCACCTAGATATTCCTTGGGTTTGATCTTTCCCTCGAGCTACGACGGTACAGGGCGCTCATTGTCGTTGGAGCTTCTTCGACAATTGGAATCACAAAATCAGAAACCTACGCATAATGACGGCCCTATATTTGGTAAGATTTATATTATTGTTTCGGGTCATTTAGCAGAATTTCTTCGAAATGTTTTCAAATAATGCGGCATAAAATTTTATCAGTTATTCTTGTGTTAACTGTATATCAACCTATGAATAACCTGATCTTTGTTGTTGCTGTTATTATTTTTGTTTGGGTTTCAGGGTTTAGGGTCATGTTATTGTTATTATTATTGCGGGTAGGTTTCTCAAGAAGATCGAATTGAATGAATCTTTACTATGCTTGGACGTAGCCGACTCGATCCCTAATATTAGCAGGTTAATAAATCTTTCAGTTTGATGACTTTTTTAAAAAAAAAAATTTCACACTAATTCAGCATAATTATTGATGGTTTTTTTTCTGTTTTCTTTTAGGCTACCCCACCAAGAGAATGTGATCTTTACTGTGTCAACCGCGACGCACTCGTCTCATATCACAAGGAGAGAGAGAGATTTTTGCAGGTATCTGATACCAGGATTTAAGTGCCGTGGCACGGGATTGTGTCGGAAACTTGTCGGCACGGTACGACACGGTGTACGCCGAGCAGTGCCAATGAATGCTGGTCACAAAAAATACATGTGTGCCGACTCATACTGGTATGAAATATTTGTTTTCTTTAACAATAATTTTTTTTAATTGCTTATTATGTATCTTTATCAAATCTTTCGGATTTCATTCAGAAAATTACTTAGTAATTTAAAAAAAATAGGGTTTTGAGCTGTGCCATCGGCATGAGGACTATGTCGTGCTAATATCTCATTGGCACGATACAGCACGGTGGATACGGACCATACTGATGAATACTTAAATGCGACATCCCAATAGTCCTACATCGGAATGAGATTGTGATTGAATATATAAGAGACAATGGATACTAGTAATAAAAATTAAGCTTAAGCATTTTGGGTTGGTGGTTTGGGTCCAACGAGTTATTATTGCTAGTGGATCGGTTCGTTATATTTGGTATCAGAGCCAACCACTAGCCGGAAGTGTGTGACGAGTCTCAACTGAGCCCGGATCTAAAGCACACATATTATGTCAAAGTCTGAATGACAGGACTAGCGAGACAAGTCTCACATCGTCTGGTGATCTTGGATTATCTTAAATGAAAGGAGTTTGTGACACCCTAATAGTCCCACATCGGATGGAAATGGAGTTGTGATTGGATATACAAGAGACCGTGAATACTGGTGGGCTTAAGCATTTTGGACTGTGGTTTGGATCCAACGAATTATTATTGTTAGTGGATCGGGTGGTTCCATTAAATCCCTGATTCCTGTTCGCGGTCCAGAAAGATCACTGTTGTATGTTTCAAAGGAAACTGATGCTTGCTTTCCTTTTTCTGATATTTCAGCAGTTGATAGAACTCGCGGAATGGTTTGCAGTTGATGGCTGCTGATGGTTTGCACTGCTAGGAATGGAGCATTGCATGATTTTTCAGCACATCACTCGAGCGAGAGGAAGAGCTGCAAGGATCTAATGTCTTATTGATATATCTATTATCGACATTTGTATCATCTGAATCGAATGTCTTATTGATATATCTATTATTGACATTTGTATCATCTGAATCGAATGTCTTATTGATATATCTATTATTGACATTTGTATTATCTGAATCGAATTTCTTATTTGATAGATCTATTATTGACATTTGTATTATCTGAATCGAATGTCTTATTGATATATCTATTATTGACATTTGTATTATCTGAATCGAATGTCTTATTGATATATCTATTATTGACATTTGTATTATCTGAATCGAATGTCTTATTGATGTATCTTGACATTTGTATTATCTGAATCGAACGAAACGAACGTACGCACGCGTTGTATTTCGTATTGTAAAATGTAGAAAATATGTTTTATCATATTTTATATAGTTTTATATTCTGTTTTCTTTTATATTCTTTCTTCTCTTTATACCCAAACAGCATTTAAGTATGAGGGGAACAGCTGTTTCCCTTATACCAGATTATTCCGGTATAAGGATAGAACAGCTGTTCCACCTCATAGGTAGAACAGCTGTTCCATCGGTTGTTTATTACTATTATTTTTTTAAAATTACAATTTTTTAAATTATAAAATATTTAAATTTATAAAATTTTAAATTTTTTTATTTTATTTTATAAATTTTAATCTTCTCTATTATTTTTATTCTTCTTTAACTTACTAAACACAATTTTTCTTATTTCGGTACAACTTTTATACTCAACCAAACATAAAATTATTATAATTCTTGTTTGTACCTGAATTTGTACTTATTTTTGGAATAATTAATTTTCGCTTATATCCGAAGCAAACGTAGCTTTAAAAGTTTTGTGTTGTTGAAAATTTATTGTTGTTGAAATTTATTGTAGATAATTTTGGATTCTATCCCAAGCAATTTTTTCAATAAAAATATATAGAAATTATCTGAACAATTGTGGATCATTTTAAATTCGCTATGTAAACTTTTAAATTTTAATTTTACTATTTAATTTTTTACTTTGCATTATTTATTTTAATAAATTTATAATTTTTAAAATTATATAAATATATTAATTAATTCTGTAAAAATAAATAATAAATTCAAATTAAATTAAAATGCTTTATAGTTCATATAAATTTTGCTATGTTTTTTTTGTGATTTTTTTATTCAAATAAACTTTTAAAATTTAATAATGTGTCAAATAATTTTATTAAAATTTTATCTTATTTCATCCAGCTCAGCATTAGGGTGAAAAAAATATAATAATTAGAAAATCGTTTAAAGAGATGAATTATTCTCCGTTTTTTTTTTTTTTTTTTTTTTTTCTCGTTTTTATTCAATAAATATTTGAAAAAAAAAATTGATCAATTATAATTTTTTAAGAATTATTATTATTTTTTAAAAGTACAATTTTTTATATACTCCTAAAATTTTTTCTGTTTTTATATTTACCCTTCTTAAAAGGTTAATATTAAAACTATTTTTCTTACGTGCCACCCCTTAAGAGCTGCCGTTATCTGTGTAAAATTACTATTTTGTCCTTTCAAATATATCCTTCTATCATAACCAATCTTTTTTTTTTTTATGTATCATTAAATTTTTTAATAGTTTTGATAGATAGGGACAAAATAGGTATATCTGATAGTTTTTAACTACGATTATTATTTAACTCTAGTTTAATTTTAGTTAACTTAACAAAGGAAAATGGTAGGGGTATTTTTAATAACGGTGGAACGTACGAACGATATATTAAAAAAAAAAAAAAAAAAAAAAAAGGGAGATATTTTTTCAGATTTAAGGGGTATATAGGCAATTATCTCTTTTTAAAAAGGTCGAACAAAAACCCTCGTCGTCGTCTCCTTCGCCTTTAAACCTCTTCTTCTCCTCTCCCCACTATTCCCCTCCTCTTCCTCTTCTCCTCCGCCGCCACCTCCGCCGCCTCCTCCTCCACCGCTGCCGCCGCCTCCGCCGTGGTCACCGGCGCCGGCGCCGCCGCGGTGGCGCGACGTCCTTCCTCAGCCGCTATTTCGACTGGTCGCACGCGAAATCGCGTCGGACGATGAGGAAGAAGGTGGACGATCGAATCCGAACCCTAATCGAGAATGGGGTCAAGCTCAGGCACCGCTCTATGTTCATTGTCGTCGGCGACAAGTCCCGTGACCAGGTCTCCTCCTCATCCTCCTAATTTCTCAACTGTAGTTTGATTCGATCGCCCAGCATTTCAAAATTTTAATTTTAGTATCCGAACTTTTAATTTGTTCGATTTATGAATACAAAATTAGCTTTACCCTAATTTTTTACTTTAATAAATTTACGGTCACGTAAATTGTATAAAGTATCCTAACTAAAATTGTAATTATAAACGGTGCATTTAAAATTTGAAGTTAAACGATCACTAGTTCGCTCAAAATCAAATAAATTTAAAGATTGGATAGTAAAATTAAAAGTTAGGTAGTCGAATCCAAGTGTGTGATAGTTGAGGCAAGTTTTGTACCCTCTTACACTATTAAATTATAAGAAAATGGTAGTATATTTCTCCTCGAAGCAACACCAATTCGTAGATAGTAGATAGATAGTAGATGCTCACTATCTTTGCATTTATGAGTGAATTCTGAGGTGGCCGTAATTGCGAACACTTGAACTCGGCTACTTTGAACTGTTTAGAGACCCTGGAACCTAAAGATTTAGTGCAAACTATTATTTTTAGCTGTTCTGTTATTTATGTCCCGGTGAGATGTGATTTGGTAATACTGTTTATCTTCTGTCTCACTTTTTGAGCTAAATGGACCTTTTGATGGTGGCAGGTTGTGTATCTCAACTACATGCACACCAAGGCAGCTGTAAAAGCTCGCTCTAAGGTACTTTGGTGCTATAAGGAGAAATGCGAGCTCAGCAGGTAATTGTTCTTAATTTCGAGGCAATAGAATTGTTTTTTACCAAGTATTTAAGTATCCATCGGCATGGTTCGTAACTTCGTATCCACCGTGACGTATCGCGCCAATAAAATACCGACACGATACGGTCCCCGTGCCGATGGCACAACTCAAAGCCCTCTTTTCTTTAAATTGCTTAATAATTTTATCAATAAAGTTCAAAAGATTTGATAAAGATATATAATAAGCAATTAGAAAATTTTGTTGCTAAAAAAAATAAATATTTCATGCCATTATGTGTCAGCACATTTTTTTTGACCGGCACTATTGGCACTGCTCGGTACGCACCGTACCATACCGTGTCGACAAGTTTTCGGCACGACCCCGTGTCACGGCGCTTAAATCCTTGTTTCTTACAATGTTTTTTCCTGAATATAATAGAAAAGTTTTCAAGCGTGCTAGAGGAAGGATAATTGGGCCGCCCGTTACTAAATAGTATATGCACAATGCTCAAACCTAGTTATATTTATTTAGGTCATTGAGTGTCAGGCGATGTGTGTTTCCGGTGTAAATAGAACTTTATCATCTTATCTGGAAAATGGAAATTTGGCTTCACATGCTAATTTAACCACTTCGTCTGATGTCTCCTTTAGTTATATTTATTTAGGCTGTGCAGGCTTAGGTTTGGGCTAGTTTTGGGTGGTTTTGATGCCAAAGCTAAACCAACTCAAATATATTTAGTTATCTTTGACATAATCAAGATTTTATCACATTTTGCTAATACTACTAATGAATCGTGCTTAGTGATGAGAAGAAACGGGCAAAGCAGATAAAGAAGTGGATACAGCAGGGATTGATGGACCCCGAAAGAGCAGAACTTTTTTCGCTTTTTCTTCAAACTTCAGATATGAAATATTGCTTGTATAGCAAGTCAGAGCAAATGCTTGGAAACACATTTGACATGTGCATACTTCAGGTCGTTATTTATCAGCTAGATTGATTACAGTTCTTGGTCTTATAGTCTACTTGCTCCATCGATGTAGTTTTTTTAAAATGTGTTCTTGATACTGCTTTGCAGGATTTTGAGGCTTTGACACCTAATCTCCTGGCAAGAATTATTGAGACTGTAGAGGGTGGTGGTTTGATTGTGTTGCTGCTTCGTTCTCTTTCTTCTCTCTCTAACCTGTACACCATGGTCATGGTATGCTTTCTTCATCCTTGTCTCTTATTAATACCATAAACTGCTCAGATTAGTCTGAATGCTTTTAGACAGATCTCGATTGAATTCCCTTCTCAAGTGCCTGTTAATACAGAAGTTTTATTGAAATGGTTGGCTTTCTTTTACATTTGGGTCTTGTTACATTGCTTATCTTTCTGCATTTCTAAATTTCCTACTCCAGTGTTTAAGCATTGCGAGTTGTCTTTAATCTTTATGCTTCTGCTAATTCACGCATACCTGGTTTATTTAGTTATTATTGTCCTTCTATTGACTCATTGTTGCTATTGACTTCTTGTTACTATTACATATACTGATTTCAGGACGTGCATGAGAGGTTTCGAACAGAGTCTCATTCTCAGATCACTGCGAGGTTTAATGAGAGGTTTTTCCTATCTGTCGCATCATGCAAGGCCTGTGTTGTAATGGATGATGAGCTTAACATCTTGCCGATATCATCTCATATAAGATCAATTCAACCTGTACCGATCACAGAGGTATATTCAGCTCTCTCGAAGTCAACTTTCTGCATACTTTATTGCTCTTTCTGGCAGATTAAATTAAAGCAGATTTGCTATGTACAATGTACTTTGGGTAAAGAATCATGAAAAGGCATGAAGGGCTTGTTTGACCTGGGTTTAAATGTAGTTCTGTTAGAAGAAGCACTGATAGCCTTTTTTGCTAAAATCCAGAACAGCTGCTTTTTGCAGCTTCCAATTGGAGCATTTATTTTTAGGGCTTAGCAATAAGAACGACATTTTCTGTTTCCCACAAGAGAAGTTCCAACTTGTCTTTTGTTTGCCTAAAAACTCGACTGCAGCTGGAAGCAAAAGAAGCTAGAACAAAATGAGCACTTTGTTGCTTCTGAGAGATTCCATAATAATCTCGGCTTGTTTTTTCTACTCTTGTAAAGGATCCTGGGGTTTTGTCACAAGGGGAGCAGGAACTTAAGGATTTAAAGGAGCAATTCCGTGAGGATTTCCCTGTTGGCCCTTTAATTGGCAAGTGTTGCACTATGGATCAGGTAGAGTTGCTATGTTAGTTCTTCTTCTTCTTCTTTCAAGGAAATTTTGGTGCTGTTACTTGAGATTACAATGATTTTGCCTTCACATTATCTTTGCGACTCAGAGATGCTTTAATCTGTTAACAGGGGAAAGCAGTGATTAATTTTCTTGATGCTATTTTGGATAAAACACTACGGAACACTGTTGCCTTAATAGCAGCTCGGGGGCGCGGAAAATCAGCTGCGCTTGGTCTAGCTGTTGCAGGAGCTGTTGCTGCAGGGTTATATTCTTGAATCAAACAATACAAAATTCTTCTCTCTTCATTTAACTCCTTTGCCTTTTAGCTTACATTTTTAGATGACTCATCTCTAATCTTTTTTGATCCTCAGGTATTCAAACATTTTTGTTACTGCTCCCAGCCCGGAAAATCTTAATACTTTATTTGAGTTTGTCTGCAAGGGAATTAATGCTTTGGAATACAAGGTTTGTGTGCATATTTTTTGCCTACATAAATATATATATTCATTTGCAGATATGTGTTTGTTAAATCTTGTCTTTTAGTAATCAATACTTCTATCATTGTTTGGAATTACAAGCATTTTAAGATTCAAAATATGTAGTTGTTTCATTTTTTATTGGCTTCTGGAAAGCAGAATGTTTTCCAGTCAAGCAACTAACCTTTTTTTGCTACTTGTGTATACTTCATATTTATTTGCCACAACTTCCAGGAACATTTGCATTATGATGTGGTGAAGAGTGCCGAAGGAACGATGCAAATAAATGTCTACAAGCAACATCGCCAAACAATCCAGGTGAATATTGTTGATTGTTTCTGTTGGCTGCATTATAATTCCACAAGTTAGTACATTTTTAAAATTACAAATATCACAAACATTTACCTGATTTACTGATTAGTAGAATAAGCATGATATGGGTTCTGTGCTGCATTCTTATGGTTAGGTCCAAACACATGCTCTGTGTGTTCTGCAGAAGTTAACTTAAAACCTACTGAGCGGGATGAAACATTTAGTGGCATATGATTGAGCAGTACTAACTTACTCATATGCTTATTTCTCAAGTTGCTATATTAACTTTTCAAGTGTATCAGTCATTGCTCTTTTCGGTCACATACATATAAAAATTCTTCCCTTTGACATTTGAAACAAAGTTGATGATTTTTTTGCCGAAACAAGTTATTGCAACAAGCTTTGCAAGTCCATTCTCTTCTAAGAAGTTGCTTTATTAACAGTATCTGAACCCACATGACCATGGAAAGCTTTCTCAAGTTGAGCTCCTCGTTATTGATGAAGCTGCAGCTATTCCGTTACCTATTGTAAAATCCTTGCTTGGACCTTATCTGGTCTTCCTCTCATCAACTGTCAATGGGTAAGTTATAATTATATTATTGCTTTTGTTCTTTTATCCTATAGGCACACCCGAAGTCTTTTGTATACATAGATGTGTACTTAACATCTAGGTACGTATGTAAATACATACATACATGGGTAATATAGGCGAGACACATGTAAGTGCACTTGGGCAATCACTTACTCCAAAATAGATGAACAAATTATAATGTACTCTTCTTTTGGGTTTTTTTTTTTTTTCCTTTCCCTGAAGCTACGAAGGTACAGGGCGCTCATTGTCGTTGAAACTTCTCCAACAATTGGAATCACAAAATCACATACCTACTCATAATGATGGGCCCCTATCTGGTAAGGTTTAGGGTTTATATTGTTGTTTCAGTTCATTCAGTGGAATATCTTCATAATTTTTTAAAATAATGTGAGATAGAATTTATCAGTTTGGCTTGCCCTAATGTCATGCCAAGCAATTTATATCAATATGCATTGTTGACCTATAAATAACCTGATCTTTGTTGTTATTGTTCTTATTATTTTTTAGATTTAGGGTTTTGAGTTATGTTACTGTTATTAAAATTGTAGGTAGGCTTTTCAAGAAGATCGAATTGAATGAATCTATCAGATATGCCTCTGGCGATCAAATTGAGTCCTGGCTTAATGGTTTACTATGCTTGGACGTAGCCAATTCCATCCCAAATATTAGCAGGTAAATATTTTTTCAGTTAGATAGCTTCCCACATCGCGGCCTAATTTAGCGTAATTATTGATGATTTTTTCTGTTTTATTTCAGGTTACCTCACCCAAGAGAATGTGATCTTTACTATGTCAACCGAGACACGCTTTTCTCATATCACAAGGAGAGTGAGATATTTTTGCAGGTACCTGATAACACATTCGTCTTTCCATTATTTTCCATATTCAACCTTTTGTTCTTGCATCACATTTTATTTCTTTCTCTGCTTCCATATGAAGTTCGGAAAGATCACTATATTTTTCAAAAGAAACTTGTGCTTGCTTTTCTCTTTCTAATAATTCAGCGAATGATGGCCCTTTATGTCGCTTCCCATTACAAGAATTCGCCGAATGATTTGCAATTGATGGCTGATGCACCGGCTCACCACTTGTTTGTATTGCTAGGTATGAAGCATTAAATGATTTTTCATCGCCGAAAATCATGCACATCACTTCCAGCCATTACATGGTTTGATGACTTTACTATTATTAAGATAATAGCTATCACATAATTTGCAGGTCCGGTTGATGAGTCGAAAAATCAGCTCCCAGATATTCTATGTGTCATTCAGGTTTGAATTCTTTCTGCCTGATTTATTTAAATTTTATACGATATCTATGTATATATGAGCTACAAAGGGCTTGGCAGGGCCACAATAGAAAACAATCGATGAAACTACCTTTATATCGTTGCTTTGTCATGGGACTTAGCCTAGCTTCCATTAAGTACTGTTAGTCGTGTTTTATCTTACCAACATTGAAGTTATCTTTTTAGTTTATTTTTTGTTTCTTTTGGATATTAATGCTGTCATTGCAATCATGGACATTTTTCACTATAACTATATCCATTTACTTGTCACTGTTATTGTTGTTTCTGTGAGGCGAGTTATTGTTCTATTTTTTTAGGTTTGTCTGGAAGGACAAATATCACAAAAATCTGCTATAAAAAGTTTGAGTGAGGGCCGCCTACCTTCTGGTGACCTAATACCGTGGACATTTTGCAAGCAATTTCAAGACACTGCATTCCCAAGTCTGTCAGGAGCTCGGATATTGCGGATTGCTGTCCATCCGAATGCCATGAGGGTATTTATCACCTCTCTATCACTCCCACATTTTCAGTAAAATAACGCTGCATACACGATGTACATCAGAAGGTACCCTGAATGTTTGCTGATGAGACGTCATGGTGACACGAGACAGCTAATGATATGTTTAGGCTTTTAAATTTCAAACATGAAACCTAATAAGTCATCAACTTTATAAACCAAGACCAATCAAAATCTGCCATGGGTACCTTATTGATTTTGTAATAACATTCTGGGGTACTTTCGTGGACGAAGCATAGCCCTTTTTCTCTGCTGCCTCTATGATGTGTGAGTTTTGCCATCGGATTTTTGCAGCTTGGGTATGGCTCAATTGCTGTGGAGCTCCTATCAAGGTTTGTCTTTTTTACGTGTTATCTTTTTTTCTCTACGTTTTGATCCTTTATTTACAATTTCAAATCTCTGTATCCGAAGTAAATTGGCATGATATTAGGAACCTTTTTTTTTCCTTCAGTTTTTTCTTTGTTGGTGGTTGGAATAATGTCTAGAAATCAAGGATTTAAGTATCCATCGGCACTGACCGTATCTACCGAGTCATATCATGGCAACAAGATACTAGCATGATACATCCTTCATGTCGATGGCACAACTCAAAACTTTCTTTTTTTTAAATTACTAAGTAATTTTCTCAATAAAGTTCAAAAGATTTGATAAAGATACATAATAAGTAATTATATAATTTTGTTGCTAAAGAAAATAAATTTTTCATGCCATTATGAATCGGCACACATGTATTTTTTTTTATCAGCACTCATCAGCACGGCCCGACACGCACCATGCCGACAAGCTTTCAGCACGACCCCGTGCCACATCATTTAGATCCTTGCTAGAAATACTATGTTTATGTGTCTGTAGGTATTTCGAGGGCCAAATGACACTTTTTGCGGAGGTCAATGAGGAAGAAACTGAGGATCCTACAATTAAAATCACTGAAGCTTCAGAGAAGGTTACCTCCTTGATTATGATTATATATAAACTGAAGCAGGACATGAGGAAGAACTTCTCATTTGAATGAGCAGGCAGCCAGTGAACATGTATTAAAATACTTGAGCCTTGTTCGGTATCATTGCCTTTTTTGTTTTCTAAAACATAAATTTTATGTAATTGGATAATGCCGGTGGATAGACTTTTTCTACTTTTGTTGTAGTTGGTTGGCTTGCAATGCACTCCAGTCGGGTGCGGGATGGCAACTTCAGGAAAAAAAAAACAAAAATCAAAGTAGCAAAAAAAAAAAAATCCAAGGTTTTGTTTTAGCTGCCGAACAAACACCTTGGATGTATGGACTGCAAGCAATCTACTATTCGCTCCCACACTTGTGCATAAAATTTCTATTTAAAAAGAAAAAATCGGCAACTATACCAAACAAGGTCATATTCTTCCCATGAATCTGATGAGGCGAATTTCTTTTTGTTGATACTCTCTCAGGTCTTCTGAATTTACAGTACTATGAGTTCATGCTTTTCATATCTAGAATCAATTTAGTTTTTCATATTAAGATGCATTAGTTCTTTTTTACCCTTAATCTTAACACTCATTTTATCAGTTTTTTTTTTTTTTTTTTTTTTTTTTAACTATTTTATCTACTATGTGCCCATTCAGGTTGCTTTATTAGAAGAGATAATAAAGCCCCGCGCAAACCTTCCTCCTCTTCTTGTGCATCTTCGTGAACGCCCTCCTGAAAAGCTCCACTACCTTGGCGTTTCATTTGGATTAACATATGATCTCTTCCGTTTTTGGAGGAGACATAATTTCTATCCGTTCTATGTTGGCCATATTCCAGTTAGTGTTGCATAGCTCTGATATATTCCTTAATTTTTTTTTCTTTCGGTTCGATGTTTTTAGGAGTCTTATGTATATTTTGAATCTTCTATATTTGATGTATAGAGTGTTGTGACTGGGGAGCATACATGCATGGTCCTGAAGCCGTTGAATAACGATGAAACTGAAGTCAATAAATCCGGTCATTGTGGATTTCTCGATCCGTTCTATCAAGGTAAGATCTTGCTGGGTTTGCATTATGTCTTATGCCCAATATACTGGTTCTGGTTAGTAAAAGTTTCATGGAATGTGTTCAGATTTTCGACAAAGATTTAGGCGACTTTTGGGCACTGCTTTTTGTGCACTTGATTTCAAGCTTGCGATGAGGTTGGTTTGTTTTCTTTGCCTTTACGCATATACCCCGCAAAATCATCAATTTACATTTACCTCTATACAAATCTGAATTTTCATATTTACCCCTTGAGAATGTGATTTCTTACATAAATAACTTTATCTTAATTTGAGTAGTCATCCAATGCTTGGGGAGGAAGCCGTTCTTTATTAGAAAAGTTTGTAAAGAAGGGTTTTTCTGTAATTACGAGAGTATAGAACGTATAGTTTTTGAAGGGCATATATGAAAGATTATATTTTACAGGGGTTATACATGTAGATATTTCTTTATTTCATCTCTAGGGACTATGCACCCACATATGCTTATCCTACCTCTTAAAACTTTTTGCAAGCATTCTGGCCTCGAAGATAAGTTTCACAGACAATGGACCCCCATCAGCCGACATGGATGAAAATATTAAGCAAATGAGGGACTTATTGTCCCCATATGACATGAAGCGGCTGCAGGCGTACACTAACAACCTTGTCGACTATCATATGGTAAGTGTGGAAAAACACCAGCAATAGATCCTTTTATCTTGCTCCCAATGTCAATACACAGCTTTTTTTTTCTTTTTTTTTTCATATATATACTCAAATGAATTGCCGAATCATGCTGTGAGTTATGCTTTTTACTTTATTAATTACCTCATATGATCTTTAAACTCTATCTCGCTTACTAAGGAGGCATCAAAATGATCTCTCTTTTTTAACCTTCTTGATGCACTAGTCGACCTCTTCTATTATACTTGTAACGACCCGACCTGCTAGCAATAATAACTCGTTGGACCCAAATCAACGGCCCAAATTGTTTAAACCCAGTTATTATTAATAACGTGTCTAGTTTTTTATATTCTCAATCAAAACTCATTTTCCATCCGATGTGGGACTATTGGGGCGTTACAGGCTTCTCCTGTTTAGACCCCGATGTCCTCGTCAGGTCCAAACTAGATCACAGATATATATCATAATTTTAGACCCCCTGCGTTCTCGTCTGATCCAAACCAGATCACATATATAGATCAAAATTATCAGATGATGTGAGATTCTAGAGGTGACTCCTGTGGGTTCAAGAGGTGGCTTCCACCAAACCCGTGGTGTAGCACTTTGCCTCGCATAGCGCTTAGCTGTCACACTTCAGGCTGGTATTCATCTTTGATACCATTTGTAACGAACTTGGCCCGCTAGCAATAATAACTTGTTGGGCCGAAACCATCGGCCAAAAATGCTTAAGTTCGGTTATTATTAATAGCGTGTCTAGTCTCTTATATTCTCAATCAGAACTCCTTTTCTATCTGATGTGGGACTATTGGGGCGGTACAATACTTAATCTCAAAGTTTGAATATTTTACAGATTCTAGATCTTGTGCCCATTCTAGCACATCAGTATTTCCAAGAGAAGCTTCCTGTAACGTTACGTGCTCTTCAAGCTTCAGTTTTATTCTGTATGGGTCTGCAGAACAAAGACGTTGCTTCTCTCGCGGTCAGTTTTCTAGAACTCCAAATTGATTATGATTTATTCAAAATTAAAACTGCCATTTTGCACTGAAGCATTTGTATTATTCAATTTGTGATTTTTCAGGAAGAAATGAGATTAGAATTTGGGCAGATCCTACCGCTGTTCTTTAAGGTGATGAAAAACTTGTACAACTACCTCAACAATGTTGAATCGATGCAAATCGATGCAACTTTACCTCGACTTAAAGAAGTAAGTCAGCAGGGATTACTTATATCGTTTATTTTCTTGTCATTGTGCTGATTGAGAGATCTTTGGGTTGTGGCCCATTATCCTGAGATCGATTTTGTTGTAAAATTAGAAATAGGTAAAAATGTACAAAACTTATCTAAACTATGAATCATTTTGAATCGGCCGCCCAATCTTTCAGTTTTGTTGATTTGAGTCAATAGATGATACTTTGACTTCAAAAATATGAACGCATTGTTTATTTTCACAGGTTTAGTTAGTATACTTCACGCAATTCTCGAAACTATAAAATTCACCAAAGTAATCAGCTTAAATTTTGGAGTCAAAGTATCATCGACTGACTCAACACAAATAAACTGCAATGTTGGATACTAAAATCAAAATTTTGAAATGTTGGGCAGCCAATTCAAAAATGGTTCATAGTTCTGATAAGTTATTCACGACCTTGATGTATTGCCATTATACTTTTCTTGAAAGAGCGACTGTGCTGATAGAAATCCATTTTTCACCTCGAACTACTCGGCAAGTCCTGTCTAGAAATGACGTGGGTAGAATATTTAGATAAGTGTCAACAGGGACGAAGCCATATTAAGGCCCAAAGTGGTCATGGCCCCCCTCAACTTTTTAATATTGCTTAATAGTCCTGAGTATCAATTTAATTCTTTTTCTTTTTTAGATAGTCTTGGCCCCCCTCAACTTTTTAATATTTGTTTAATAACTTTTTGTTCCAATATAATTTTCTTTTTTCTTCTTTGTATGCATTTTAAATAGGTAAAATATATTAAAAGTCTCATACTTATAAGGTATTTTGAAATACATCCCTTAAATCTAAATTTTTTGTTTTATATTTTTTTTAATTTCTAGCTAGTAAGCTATTTTATTTAACAAAATAAAATATTATATTAAATTTAATAGCTCTTTAATATACATTAAATGTTATAATTTTATTTATTAAAAATACGAAGAATTTGATCACTAACTGAATTACTGTTAGATTACTGTTAGATTTAGTAAAATTTATAATTATTTGAATATAATAATATAAATAAAATAATTAAAAATTAAACGTATGTAAATTAAAAATTAATTTTAATATTTTTACATTAATTATTAAATTAATAATTTTTATTAAAAAAATTGATTAGATAAAATTATATTTATGTGCCAAAATTTTTATTTGAATATATTTTGGCCCCCCTCAAGATTAAATTCTGACTTCGTCCCTGAGTGTCAATTTCATGAAGGAAAACATGCAAATAATAGTTATGCCTCCTTTGATACTTATTCTGCTTCTGATTCTGGAATCAGGAATATGCGGGTCTTCGTAGTATCAGCTTTTCTTTTGCTTGATACAAACAACTTGTAAACATGTTCGACAAGCATAAATTTTTTTACGTTTTTTAGTAATTTGGAAGTTGAAATTGGATTAAGTTGTAGATGTCGGCAAAGAAAGCAACAACTGAAAATAATGCTGAGAGTTTGTTGTTTGTCATCAGGTGGCATTGATCCCTCACAGCAAAACAGTGGATGAAGATCTCAACGAAGCGGCGAGGGAAGTAATGGTGGGCACTTCAATCTCCTTAAAATCAAGGATTTAAGTATCCATCGGCACGGGCCGTATTTACCGTGCCGTACCGTGCCGTACCGTGCCAACAAGATACCGGCACGATACAGCTCTCGTGCCGATAACACAGTTCAAAATTCTTTTTTCTTAAAATTACTAAGTAATTTTCTTAATAAAGTTCAAAATATTTGATAAAGATACATAATAAGTAATTAAAAAAATTTGTTGCTAAAGAAATTAAATATTTCATGTCATTATGTGTCGGCACGCATGTATTTTTTGTGACCGGCACTCATCGGCACGGCTCGGCACGCACCGTGTCGTACCGTACTGGCAAGTTTCCGACACGACCCCGTGCCACGGCACTTAAATCCTTGCTTAAAACCAAGGATTTAAGTATCCATCGGCACGGGCCGTATCTACCGTGCCGTACCGTGCCAACAAGATACCGGCACGATACAGCTCTCGTGCCGATAACACAGTTCAAAATCTTTTTTTCTTAAAATTACTAAGTAATTTTCTTAATAAAGTTTAAAATATTTGATAAAGATACATAAAAAGGGTTAATTGCATACATGTCCCTGCAAATATGTCGAATTGCAAATATATCCCTGCAAAATTCAACTTTTCATATTTATCCTTTCAAAAATTCAAAGTTCTTCAAATATGTCCCTCTGGTTAATCCCCGTTTGGAATCTGTTTATTTTTTAACAGATTCGATGTGAAATGACTTTTTTGCCCCTTACAAATATATTCCTTCAAAAGCAATACCATTATACTTATTACAAAAATGCCTCTCTCCAAAAATTATAAAATTCTATCATCAAAATAATTCCCTTTTTCCTTTTTCCTTTTTTTTTTTTTTTTTTTTTTTTTTTTTTAAGGTATAGTATGGAAAGAGTAAATATGTAAATTCAATTTTTAATCTAACCAAGGTTAAGCATTTAACCTAGGATTAAATCAACTTTTTTAAGAGAGATGGACGGTAGGGGCATATTTGAATAACGGTGGATTTTTGAAGAGATAAATATGAAAAGTTGAATTTTGCAGGGATATATTTGCAATTCGACATATTTGCAGGGACATGTATGCAATTAACCCTAATAAGTAATTAAAAAAATTTGTTGCTAAAGAAATTAAATATTTCATGCCATTATGTGTCGGCACGCATGTATTTTTTGTGACCGGCACTCATCGACACGGCTCGGCACGCACCGTGTCGTACCGTGCCGGTAAGTTTTCGGCACGACCCCGTCGTGCCACGGTACTTAAATCCTTGCTTAAAACCTTTCTCCTCCGTCCTCTGTTTGAATTTTTGGTTTGTTGTTGTTTTAAGTTTTTTCTGGGAACTACTTTCAGGAAAAAATGAAAGCAGATAAAGAAGACAAACTGAGTCCAGAACATCTACAGCAATTTGCGATTGTAGATAGAGAAGACAATTTCCAGAAGGCTCTTCAAAATGTGGGGAAGGTGTCCACCAGTGGCCTACTTAGTGTGAAATCCAGCAGGACGAGGAGCGATAAGCCGGGAAATCGCAAGGAAATGAGTGAAGCCAAAAGAAAAGGAAATGACAGCAACAGAGCGAAATCGAAGAAAAAGAAATTCTAGAGGTTTCATTTCCAAAAATTTTGGAATTATCATAAGACAAATCCAGTATCAAATTCTTTTGGGTATCGTTTGTTTCGGGGCTAGAACCGGGAATAAGAGGTTTATCCTCCTTATTCTACCAAATGCATCAAGAATTATTCGGTACAGTAGTTCTAGTACAAGCAGAATAAGCCGGAACAACAGTTCTTATATATTATTTTATAATTTTTTTTTTTTTTATTAAACTATCTCTCCTTCCCTCCTTTCTCTTTTTTCAATACACTCTTATCATCACAAATTTCTCTCTTTTTTCTCTTTTTTTCTTTCCAATACACTCTTATCATCACAAATTCCTCTCTCTCCTCTCTCTCTTTTCCTTCTCAATACTCTCATCATCACAATCTCTTTATTCTTCTTATTTCTCATTCTCATACCAAACACAAAATCTCTTATCCCTGGAACCGAACCAAACGTTTTTTCGCTCTTATTCCGTACTTTATACCTATTCCCAGAATAGCTAGTTCTGGTTATTCCGTTATCAAACGATACCTTGGGGATCAACTATAATAAGGGGGTGTATGTAGAGGCATAATTTGAAAAGCTAGTTCTTCAGAGAATTTTGAGTTTGTTATTTATTCTCCGACCGCGGATTCGATGAGTGATGTATTATTTAATCTTTTTTTTTGCATTACTGTAAAGATGTTATACTTTTTTCTATTTGCAATCGAAAGTTTTGACCATTCTAGTAAGTATGATTTTTGTTGGCTATATATTTGTGGATTTAAATAGGTCTAATGTTTTGTTCCGTGATAATAGATTCAGAAGACTAATAAGTTGAGTTAGATAAGTTTAATAAGTTATGTAAGACTGCGGTCCATAATAAATTTAAGGGGCAATTTTTTATATATTTTTAAAAAATTTTCTGTTTTCAGATTTATCCATCTTAGAAGGTTAATATTAAAACTACCATTCTTTCGTTCTAGCTTCTTTCCTGAAGTTAAACTCTGTTAGTGTACCGTTTGGAGCTGCCGTTATCTGTGTGAAATTACTATTTTGCCTTTTTAAATATACCCTAAAATCCTAAATCCTAAAAAATTCTAAATCCGAGCAAAATAGGTACATCTGATAATTTTCAACTCCAATTATTATTTAACTCTAGTTTAACCCTAGTTAACTTAACAAAGAGAAACAGGTGGAACGTATGAGAGGTATATTGGAAAGAAAAAAATAAGAAATAAATCAGATATTTCTTCAAAATTTCAAAAATACACAGACAATTATTTCTAAATTTAATGATTAGGTGAGATAAATCCGATCGAAATTTGTTAGCATCATATCTGTATGTTTTAAGTAAATTAATTATATATTTTTAACAACTCAAATTTTTGAGAGATTAATAGTTAAAGCTAAAGATCCGACAATTTCCTCAGTTGTGTTTGGATATTGGTTCTAATAATTCATGTGTGGTTCATATTATTAATTTGGTCATTGTATTAGCTAAATTTCACTTTGCTATCTCGTGGTTTAAAAAATTACACTTCATTTTCTTTTCTGTAGTTTATTATATTTTTTACTCCTATTTGATATAAAATCTTTTGATGAAGTAAAATTAAACAATTAAAACCACAAGAGAGCAAAGCGAAAATAAACTATTTAAACACTTTTTTACTAATAGGATTTGTGTAAACATATAACCCAAATAAAAAAATAAAAAAATAAAGCTTCAACTACAACAAACAGTAGAGAAAAAAAAAAATTGAGATTAAAACTTTAGTTCAATACTCGAGGTAAAAACTCTAATTTAATAACTTTTGATTCTACTACCAAAAAAAAGAAAAAAGAAAAAAGAAAAAAGAAAAAAGACAAGGAATATTTTAATATAAGAATAATTGCCTGTGTACCCCTGAAATATGAAAAAATATCTGATTTACCCCTCTTATTTTTTTCTTTCCAATATACCCTTCATACGTTCCACCGTTATTAAAAATACCCATACCGTTTTCCTTTGTTAAGTTAACTAGAATTAAACTAGAGTTAAATAATAATCGGAGTTGAAAACTATCAGATATACCTATTTTGCCCGGGTTTAGGGTTTAGAATTTTTTAGAATTTTAGGATTTAGGATTCTAGAGTTTAGGATTTAAGGTTTAGAGTTTTTTAGAATTTTAGGGTTTAGAATTTAGGGTTTTAGGGTTTAGGAGTTTAGGGTTTTAGAGTTTAGGGTATATTTGAAAGGGCAAAATAATAATTACACACAGATAACGGCAGTTCCAAACGGTACACTAACAGAGTTTAACTTCAGAGGTATTTTGGAACGAAGTTGGAACGTAAGAAGAATAGTTTTAATATTAGCCTTCTAAGAGGGATAAATCTGAAAACAGAAAAATTTTTAGGGGTATGTAGAAAATTGCCCCTTTAATATAAGAGATATAGAAACTACTCCAGCAACACATTGTATAAAGCCTCTGCCATGTTTAGGTGAATGTATTCTCTTTTACATAAATGAAAAATAATTCACCTGATACTAATACCACTTAATTTAATAATCTAACATGGAATTTTTAACAAATGCAGCAATATATAGTTACAGTTTCTAAAATGAGCCCTCTTTTCTGTGCCCTATAAGACTTATAATTAATGAGAACAATGTTTGTAGGTATGAACTCAAACTGTTTGTATATCTATTCGCCTTTCGGCGTTTACGAAACTGAAACAACAGTTCTGGGTGGCAAAGAAATGGTTCAGATTAGACCTGCAGTTGAAAAATCAGCACATGAGTTATTTCGCTATTGAGAGCCGAAAACTTCGGAAATAGCACACCTTTTAGATTTAATGAGAGATTGAAACAATGCGGGGCATGAGTCGACGGTGAAATCTTCATATCCGAGCTGAATCTTCTCGCAGCAGTTGGCCGGCAGGTTCGAACCGACAGATGCAGTCGTATATATTCCCGTTGAAGATCTTTTCGGCCAGTCTCTGATTCTTCACCATCGCAAGCTACAAATAGAAAATCAGAATAGAAAATCGGCGGGATCACCACAAAATTTTCATGTATTACCCATAAAACAAGTACCTTAAGAGCATCACACTTAAAGCGGACGTTGAGGTTTGTGTGAATAGCTCGACCCATCCCTTCTAAAATTATCTGCATCATCGTATGGATCAATCAAGCTATAATATATATATGGCTAAATTACAGAAAACCCCCCTCTAATATTCCGCTTTTCCATTTTACCCCCCTGTCATTTAAAAGTCGACAATCTGCCCCCTCGTAATTTCAGAAATGTCTTTAGGGGGCAACGACGTTGACAGAAATGGTAAATTGACGAAAATACCCTTCCTCTTTTTTTTTCGAAGTCTTTTTTTTTTTTTTTTTTTTTTTTTAGGGAATATTTCCCAAGGGTATTTTGGGTATATGAAAATATATTTTCAAAAAAACTGACGGTCAACTGACGGCAGGGAGGTTATTGCACAATTCGGTAATTACGAGGGGGCAGGTTGTCGACTTTTAAATGACAGGGGGTAAAGTGGAAAAGCGGGATATGACAGGGGGGTTTTCTGTAATTTAGCCTATATATATATATATATATATATATATGACTAAAATTAGCACATAAAAGTCGCAGAAAAATAAACTGAACTGCTTACCAAGTCTGCATCCTTTGCGGCAGCAGCGAGCTCTGAACTGACCTGGCGCAGGTCGATGCAGGGGCTCCCACACCCGTTCTCGACGACTGTAAGGGGAGGCACTGACGCTGAACTGTCTTTTAGGTCATCTTGTATGCTAACCATTGCATCGACCAGCAGCCCTCCGGCTTCAGCAGCTTTTCGAAGGAGGTCACAATGCTGCAGACAGGGAAAAGGATTCCTCGTTAACACTACAACAAGGATTTAAGTGCCGTGGCACGGGATCGTGCCGAAAACTTGCCGGCGCGGTACGGCACGGTGCGTGCCGAGCCGTGCCGATGAGTGCCAGACACAAAAAATACATGCGTGCCGACCAAGGATTTAAGTGCCGTGGCACGGGGTCGTGCCGAAAACTTGCCGGCACGGTACGGCACGGTGCGTGCCGAGCCGTGCCGTGCCGATGAGTGCAGGTCACAAAAAATACATGCGTGCCGACACATAATGGCATGAAATATTTAATTTCTTTAGCAACAAATTTTTTTAATTGCTTATTATGTATCTTTATCAAATATTTTGAACTTTATTAAGAAAATTACTTAATAATTTTAAGAAAAAAGGGTTTTGAACTGTGTCATCGGCACGGGAGCTGTATCGTGCCGGTATCTTGTTGGCACGGTACGGCACGGTAGATACGGCCCGTGCCGATGGATACTTAAAACCTTGCACTACAACCCTCAATTCGGCATTGATCCAAACGGCCTGATTGGCCTAGCTAGAAGAAGAGCTGCTCTAGAAGCACTAAAGACTTTTTTTATTCAGTGCCAACTTGGCCTAGTTTTTACTCGTGCTTCTAGCAGCGGCCGCATACAGTCGAGCACGTGTGGCAAACAAGAAAAAGCTTGATGCTTGTATAGCAAGGTTTTAAGTATCCATCGGCACGGGGCGTATCTACCGTGCCGTACCGTGCCAACAAGATACCGGCACGATACAGTTCCCGTGCCGATGACACAGTTCAAAACCCTTTTTTCTTAAAATTACTAAGTAATTTTCTTAATAAAGTTCAAAATATTTGATAAAGATACATAATAAGCAATCAAAAAATTTTGTTGCTAAAAAAATTAAATATTTCATGCCATTATGTGTCGGCACGCATGTATTTTTTGTGACCGGCACGGCTCGGCACGCACCGTGCCGTACCGTGCCGACAAGTTTTCGGTACGACCCCATGCCACGGCACTTAAATCCTTGTTGTATGGCAGTCTGTTGTGGTTGAATGCTTTAACGAGCTCGCGAGCCACAGAAGACGAAGCTCCACTTTGGAACTGCTTCTACTTCGGAGAGAAGCCATTGCATGAGGGAGCCGCTTCGACTACTACTACTACTCAAATGGCCAATCAGCAGAAGCTTCTTACTGCAGCAAAAGCTTCTGCTTTCGGCGTTTAGACCGACGCTCATTTCAGTTTCTTCTCACAACAAAAGCTACAGCTATTTTCTTTGCCAAACGCTTTGCCGCTGCTGCTGCTTGGAGTTAGAGAACTTGCTCTATGGCAGGCCAAAAGGGGGCAGTTAAATGTAAATGCAGAAAAATAAAAGGCGAACCTTTTAAATTTATTGATGCGTTAGACAAAATAAATGATGAAAATGGGATGCCAATAAGTTCAATTCAAACCTTCGCAGCTTCTGCAACAATTTCGGGGAGTTCATTAGCAGTTACATCATTCAAAGCAGGTAAAGAATTCGCCACAAGAACAACCTACATAGAAACAACATCTTGTCATGTTTGATTTGATTCTAGAGTCTAAACTAAAGTATCTAACTATAAACTTATTAACTGACAAGGTCCAATTATGCTTCCATTGATGCATGGGGAAACAATTATATAGATATTTGAGAAATTTATAACAAATTTCACAGAATTGATCTTCAACAAAGTGCAATAGAAGTGTGATTCTGAAAAAAATGTAATGACTCGGCCCACTAGCAATAATATCTCGTTGGGCTCAAACCACAACCCAAAATGCTTAAGCCCAGTTATTATTATTCGTATCCATGGTCTTTTATAAACCCAATCACAACATTTCCATCCGATACGGGACTATTGGGGTGTCACAAACTCCTTCCGTTTAAGCCTGACGTCCTCGTCAGCCCAAACACACACACAACACAAGATCACCAAGCGATGTGAAACTTGTCTCGCTAGCCTTGTCATTCAGACCCTGGCTCAGTCGAGACTCATCACACACTTCCGGCTAGTGATTAGCTCTAATACCAAATGTAACAACCCGGCTCACTAGCAATGATAACCTCGATGGGTCCAAACCACAGCTTAAAATGATTAAGCTCAATTATTATTATTATTCGTGTCCATAGTCTCTTATAAACCCAATCACAACCCCATTTTTCCAACCGATGTGGGAATATTGGGGTGACGCAAATGCTTCTGAAAGTATCGCAGGTTAAACTCTCTTTTTCTCTATCATGTAGTCATTTAATTCTAATTATTATGTCGCGAACCGGAACAAAAAGGAGATACTTAACAATATTATCTAAACCTCTCAACCCCTGAACTAACCTCAGTTCCACGGCGTAGAAGTTCTCGAGCTAATGGAAGCATTCCGAGAACAACATCAGCACCCGAGTTATCAACAAAGAGCAATGCTCTTTTGTATGGTTGCTGCCTATTGCCCCCATCAATAAGCATTCTTTTCTTAAACTCATCAAAATCATCCACCTGAAAGAACAGTCAATTTCAGTCAAAAAGAAAAAGAAAACAAGCACCATTATTTTCAATCGACGGCTACAAAAATGTTATACTTGCCCGCCAAGGACGCTGCATCTTTTTGCGGCTCATGCGATAAATCTCAATAATGGTTCCCTTGTGGTAAAGATCCACACAAGCACGGGATCCCCAATCGAAAATGTTTGCAGCAAGAACACCTTCAATTAGAGCCAGCAGCCTATCCTCCTAGAAAAGAGTTATAAAAGGTTTCTAAAATAGTCAAGCAAGAAAAAAACAGCACTTATTCTCAGATAATTAAACAGAGCTGTCCCCATCACTATCATGTAAAATTTTTTAATGAGTTTTAGAACTTGACTATTTACCACGCAGCACAACATTAAGTGCCAAAACATCACTTACATCATGAGATAAAACAAATTTATGAATTTTTAGGTAGTAATAGTTTCTACAGAATCAACTGATGAGAAAGCATTCACATTGTAATTTATTTTTAAAAAATTAAAATAATAAACTAAAATTTTATATATTTGCCGAGAAAGAGAGTAAACAACCTGAGATTCACATTACAGTCTTCTCAAAGACTTACTTTAGCTTGTAAATAAAATGAACAACTAATGAAAATAGTTCTATTACATAATAATACCTCATTCATACTGTCCAGCTCCATCAGAAGGTCTGGTAAAACGGCAAGCGAAGCCTCATTTTCCCTGCCAAAAGAGCAGGAGTCAGGAAAAACAAAGAAGAGAAACAAGTATTTTAAGTCTCTTCGTCCTCAAGCTAGAGTTCTAAAACAAAGTTTCCATCCGCCAACCTTTTCATCCCAGGAAAAACTCAAAATACCCTTCCATCCTTACAAGTTACAACACAAGATGGCGTTCTAATTTGAGTTATTTCTTTTAGTTTCAACTACAGTATACGGATGTATTAATGCAAGGAATAGTATGCATTTCTTCTGATGTTGTTAGCAGCTGACAGTCAATAGCTAACGGGCATAGAGATTTATACAAGAATCCCAAATCCGACTGGCAAAAATACCTCAATCAAAACAAGCAAAATTTGCGTGGGTGTTAATCAGGAGGGGGGAGTCACCGATTTTAATAGTGTTATGATTTGCCCCAAGTAATATATGAAAAAACAAAAATATACTAAATTAATTAAGTTAGCACAGTACTGAAAAGAGCAATAAGCAACATTTTATTGCTATCTACATAACTTGAAATACTATTCTCATGACGCTAACTTGTGGACAATCAAGTATTCGAAAAAAAAGAAGCATATTAATGATCCAAACATGCATGATGGCCTAATATCGTAAATTAAATGGCATTAAATTAATTGTATTTTTGCTTATTTGGCACTTAATCAAACAATGTGCCAAATAAGATGTTTATTCATTCAGGCCCCTTGATCAAACAGGGCAACATATCGAAAAAATAACTATGCGACAATGATTTGAAATGCTGCCCAACTAACCTCTGTTTGATAGTAATGTACGCATCCACAAACTGGAATTCTCTCAAGCATTCTTCCCTCAACTCCAATAGATTTGCCAGGCCTAACTTACCATATGCAGCAGGCTCTTCCATCAACCTATAATAAAATGTCGATAAACTTAGGAATAGTATTTATTGAACGTAGAATAATAAGGTTACCAAGAAAATAATGCTTAGAATGATGAACATGTCAACTGGAACCAGTGATGAATTCAGCTTTTCTGCTCCTCTTTCCAAGGCAATACGATCCACTAAATGGGCATGCCAAACCACAATTCAAACTGATTCTTACCGAACAGCCATATGTTTCCAGTTCAAATTGTTTCCAAATTCCAAGGCAGTGCGTTTCTCTACATGGACATGCCATCCGCGATGTTTTAAATGGTGAAGTTACGCTAGATTTTGTTGGGTGATCATATAAAAAGTCAAACGTTAAACCCCCCCCCCCCCCCCCCCCCCCCCCCCCCCCCCCCCTTAGTTGAACTCTTTTACCTTGCCAAATGAGCTGAGAAAGCGCGTGCAAATGCATCTCCCCTTCTTTTGGCATCGTTTGTTCCGCCTTCACTAGCAACTGCCTGGAAAGGATAAGCATTAACTTATTTCTACTACATCTAAGAAGTGGAATGAGAAAAATAGATCTTCTTAAGCTGGAAAAAAAATAAGGTATCAGTATATTTTGAAGCATTAATAGGAATGAGGAATTGGATATTAGAGTCTAAATAATTTTCATTACAAGATCTCATGCTCTCAAACACCCAGAATCCATGGTTGAGTCAAATGTAAGCATCTCCATATAAGATTGAATTTAAGACTTATCAAATTTAGAAAGCTGGCCGCACAGACTTTGGATTCACACTGACCCAATTGCGCCTCACAGACTGATATTGAGAAAAATGTTCACATGTACATACACATAATATATTTGTATGGGGAAGAAAGAGCGGCAGAAAAGTATACAAATTACAAAAAAAATACGTGCTTACATTTAAGCAAACCATCTGTTCAAACTTCTGATCCCGATTTAGCCCGACTAATTTTCTACTAACTTGGTGATGCTACGTATTCTAAGCAATATTTACTATCTTATCCATTTTATTATAAGCTAGCTAGCAATAAGGGTACTCAAGATCCTCAGTTTTTACCACTTTTAAGCGAGAGAATCACTTTTTTGTCCATTATTTACTCTCCTAGCATATGTAACGTATGACAGCAAAAAGTTAAAGGAGAGAACTCGAGTACTTGCAGCAAATTCTATATGCCATCATGATGGTTCATAATTTGTGTCAATTCATCGATCGAGAATCGAACTTTTTGAATGTAGACTAGAGTAAATGATCTAATCGAACTTTCTGTATAAACCTCCCATATATCCACTTAAGCCCTCATCAAATAATGTAACCTCAAAATTTGTATTCTTTCTCCAAGAAAAACAGAAAGTTGTTTAGGCTAGTTAATTACACTTCTGTTTGAAAACTCAAAAAAAGTATTCTGTTTGCACACCAACTTATGTGTCGACACTGGACACATCTTAGCAATATTACACGCATGAACAAAAGGCTCATCAAGCCTTTCTAGTTTGGGTCGGTTCAAAACTAGGCTTTAATGGGGGTTCAGTTAAAAATATAATGTAGGCTTCAAGTTGATTTCAAAGCGAGCTTAAACTGCGGTAGGCTTGATCACGCTTGTCTTGTTACATTACTACTTATAACCAGAAATCCATCTACAGGAGAAAATGCCAGAATGAGGTAAAAACAAGGTTTTAAGTATCCATCGGCACGGGCCGTATCTACCGTGCCGTACCGTGCCAACAAGATACCGGCACGATACAGCTCCCGTGCCGATGATACAGTTCAAAACCCTTTTTTCTTAAAATTACTAAATAATTTTCTTAATAAAGTTCAAAATATTTGATAAAGATACATAATAAGCAATTAAAAAATTTTGTTGCTAAAGAAATTAAATATTTCATGCCATTATGTGTCGGCACGCATGTATTTTTTGTGACCGGCACTCATCGGCACGGCTCGGCACGCACCGTGCCGGCAAGTTTTCGGCACGACCCCGTGCCACGGCACTTAAATCCTTGGGTAAAAAGCATAACAATATATTCCAAGATTCAACTCGACAAAATTTTTTTTAATAAAGATGCTTGTTTTAATTAAAACCACTAAAACCAGAAAACAAGAAGAATTATTCATACCTTATCAACAAGGTCTGGCATATGCCCTAATAGCACTTTAAACCAATACCTACAATGATACAGCTTATAGATCAGTAACAGTTGCGTAAAATTCCACATTAGTATCCTTAAAATACTATAGAAAACGTACTCAAGCTCACTATGATCAGCAAGATCGATGGTGTTTGGTTCGTACCTGCAAATGTGGATCATCCACATTAAAACAAAATATAGATCATTTAAATGAAATCGATATAAAAAACTTGGTGCCTTGTAAATTAATTCTTACAGTTATAGTGCAATGGCAAGCAAAGAGAAATAGCTAAAGTCTTACTGATTTAGATTGGAAAATCAGGAAATAATTCTGTTGTTGGCTGCTTACGTCTTAGGATCATCTAATAAGGGAAACACCTCCAATGTGGGTACAAGATGAAGCACACCAACATTTAATGCGGCGCTTGCATCTGAACGTAAGGAATTTCCCCTGGACGAAGGCCGTTCAAAGCCTCCCATACCGGTTGTCCCAGGAGGGGCCATTGGGACAGGAGCTGTAATCTCTATGCCCTTTTGCACAAACTTCTCCATCCATGATATCTGCAAAAACGAGCAATAATTCTTTTTTACTTTGAGAAGTCAAAAAACCCCAACAATTATGTAATATGGATACAGTCCCCGGTGCTTCTAATTTTTGTTGGATTTGAATACGCAACTAAATTGTTTTCTGAATCCCAAAATTTCCTTCCGATTAACCAGTTTCAGAATACAGAATACTAAGAATAAAAAGAATAATCTATAGCAAAGGGAATGTTCTTATCAAGAAAGTCAAAAAGATCATCACTTCTAACAAACTTCACTGAAATTTACACCTAAGTTTGGCCCGGCTATAGGCTCTAGCGCTCTTCAATAAATGGCTGTTTGAGTAGTACTATTAAGAAAAGTAATTAATAGATTTTCCATTGAAATCCCTTCCACAGCTTATCGCTGCAGCGGAATACGGGCCTCAAAATCTCACTTTTGCTTCCAGCCACAGCAGAAGCTCCGAACTACTCTCGTTGCCAGATGCTCTACACAGAGGACTGCAACTAAGCGTAAAATAGAAAGTTGAGGTTCTTGCCTTCTCATTCAGATCTCCAAGAGGGGGACCATGAATCTTTCCACCAACGCATGGAGCACCCATTGGGAACCTTTCAACCAATTGATGCGCCCTCAAGTCATCAAGACCATGCTTTTCATAGCTCATGAATGCTCCAAGAGCTCCCAAGAAGCCCTCGTGCCGCAAAAACATAGCCTGTGCCTGTCCTTTGGACCTGGAATACTGCATCTCAGTTAAAAAAGACAAGATGGAAAAATTGCAACAAAAAGAATGAGAATTGCTAACTATAATCACACTAGAATCATCACAAAAACTTTGAAAGTAATTGACTTCACAAATATGTAAGAAATATGTGAAATATGTACATAATACACATGCACACATACACACAGGGGCGCGCACACAGAGTTGACACAACTGTAAGTTGCACGCTTTTTAAACGTGATCTACATTATCTAAAAGGTCGATACGTAAGATTATTAGTTTTGGAAACCTATTCCCTAACCACTAAGCAATCCTACTATCAAAGATCGAGTAGTTTCTACAAAGGATCACTGTCCCATGCATAAGTAGGTTTCCAAAACATTACTTTTATAATTTACGCCTTTTAGATGTGAGCAAATGAGGGGAAAAAAGTATTATATAAAGTGCTTCTTCAAATTTCGATTAGGATTGGTGATTTAGGCTGGATAGTTAAAAGCAATTTCTAACAAAAATTTAACTGATTAGATTACAAGATAGATGATGCCAAAAAGTCATGTAATTTGGCTCCTCTGTCCTCATAAAAGAATAGAAGCAGCGCCATCCATCCATACATTCACTGATTCGCAAATGTACATACATATGTACACATATACTAAGTTGTCTGTGTGTTGGCAAAGTGTATGAGAACTTCAAGGCTAATTTTACGTCGCATTAAATTCAAAGACTCGAATGATGTTTCTAGAAATTACCAGAAGTGCACTGCAAAAGAAATAGTATCCATTGTGTAAGCATGGCCACGAATGAAAAATCCACCAAAAAAAATTCTCTTGAGCCCATAGCGGAGTGCGTTCATATAAGAGATCTGCCGGACAAAAAGCAGAAAAAGAATAAGTTAAATTATTTACGCACATTAAACTACTAAACAACAATAAGTGGAGTTGAAGATAACGAAGTAAAAAAGTAACAGAAAATATGCATTCAAACAAATTCTGACCCATGCTTTAAGATAAGCTTATCCTCATACAAATGACTTAAAAGAACAATTTGTTGAAAGAAAAATGAGATAGTCAAGGACATACGACCTGCCCTATGTTGTATGAAATCATTCTTAGGAGGGAAAGAGAAATATCCTCGGGTCTGTAGTCCGAAAGCTCCTTGTTTTCTGAAATTGTCTTCCCAAAACTAGATGCAATTGTAGATGCTGAGAGGCCGATCTGAAACAATTTGATATATAAAGTTATGATAAGCGAAGCCTTAAATTCAAGCACGGCAATAAAGGAAATGTTAGAGTGGCCAATATATGCAATTATGGTTTGAAAATTTAACCATCATTGTACCTGATAGTCCGCATGATTTTAGCAGACGAAAACAAACTGGCAAAAATCTGATATATTAAATAAACTCAAGAAAAAAAATATATAGCAAAGGCATTAAGTACCTTGGAATAGTCCATACCACCGTATATGTCTCCAACAAGCATGTCAACATTGCTACTGTCGCCCAGTTGGCTCAACTCTAGTAGCTCATCAAAACTTTAGCAAAAGATAATAGACAGCATTAAGTAAATTGATAAAAGGCCCGGTGGACTTTACTATGAAAAATAATAGGCAATCAAATTAAACATGATCACCTCTTGCATTTTGTCAACAACCTTCCCAATCCCCAAAACGTGCCGCCGCCAACATTAGTCCCACTCACTCTTTGAAATTTTCCATAACCATCCACCTTTAATATAGAACCAAAAGGAAAGATAAAAGAATTATGAGCAGTAGTAACATGATGAGACCAAAGCTTGAGCAATACTCATGAATGTTACCTTGATTATGCTAACTCCAGAACCAATATTTACAAGAAGATAGGGGAATAAATCATTATGATCGATTTGAACAAATTCTTTTTGACCCTCCATGTGCGTAAAAGCTTCATGACGTATAGCCTGTCGACAGATAGGATAAGGTTGATAGAATTTACATAATATTGAAGTGCGATCATAAAATAGCTTACGATGATTTGTTTGTCACAACATATTAGCATTTTATTGGTAAACCATGAGTTTTGTTGAGATTGTTGTCTAAATTGTACATCCACATATGGGTGCTCAACAAAGAAACAGGACTGAACAGAAATAACAGAGAAAAATGGAAAAATAGCAGCAGTAACATGACAGGAAAATGTGCATGAAAGAGTAAAGAGAGAATAGTTTAAAGCAAAATGAAAAAGAAAATAAAAGAGAAGGTAGGTTTCATGGAATTAAGGGGCTTGTTCTAAGGGGATTTGAAAGACCTCTATTGAAAAAGACGGTAGCCAAAATATTTGATTCTCTGGACTATCAAGCAACCAAAGTGAAGAAAGTTAATTCCATCATATTAAAGATTTGGCCGCCGTCAGATATGTAGTCTACCAAATTAAAAAACAAAAGAAGAAAAAATGAATTGTGTCAAGTACTTGTTGCAATTTATATCTTCCCGCCTGCTACAGAAGCTAAGAAAGTTGTAAGAAAATCAATTGTATCCGGTACTGATCTATTATTGAATTTTACAAGTGAATTCAGACAACATACAGATTTTGTTCACAGCAATAAAAACTACAAACAAATCAATTTCTTCAACCGGACAGGCAGCATCAAAATAATGAATACCAAGAAAACATTAACATGCAATGATGCAACATACAATGAAACACAGCGGCATTCTTCAGTTGGCATCTTTCTCAGCAGCATTTAAATGACCCGACAATATCAACTATCAAAAGCACATCTCTGTATCAAAGACAGACCTTGAGCAAAAAATTAGCCCCAGCTACAAGGCAGGTCATTTCATCTTCCTTATCAAGACTAACTCCAAGTCTCTCCTTCAAGACATCTGCAAATCTGTAGGCCCCACCGCCGGTTGCCTATTCAAAGAAAATGCAACTAACCATAAAAATCAGAGTTCAAATATTTTGTTGTATAAACATGGATTCAGAGATATATGTATGCGTGAGTAAATAAATCTCTAAAAGGCATAGACGTAAAAATGCAATCTCAACATTAAGTAGTAAGTGAAAAGACCATTTAGTCAAGCTCAAGAAAAACTTGGCAATGATGGATGGAAAAAGAGTTAAATATGTACAAGACCTTACTCGAACTATAGCCTGTTTTCATGGATGCCTTTTGGTTTTACAACATAATCTTACGTTATATTCAATGCAAGGAATAAAGTGCCATGGCACGGTGGCGTGCCACTCGCCGCCTGGCACGGTGGCGTGCCACTCGCCGCCTGGCACGGTACGGTACCGGCACGCTTGCGTACCGATGGATACCCATGACCTCCCAGTGGCACGTTCTGACACGCTTTTTTTATAGTTTTTTTATTCCCAATCAGCTTTTATAATGTTATTTTGAAAGATTTAATCAAATAATTATAAATATTCACTATATATAACTTACTATACAAATCAATTAATATAGTGATAAGTATTTTTAAATGTAAAAAGAAATTATACCTCATAGAAAATAGAAATTAAAATATAATAATAAAATTTACAAGTAATATTTATTTAAGAAAGAAAAAAAACAACATGATGAAAAAAAAATATGAGTAATAAATTATACGACAAATAAATTAAACAAATTTAAGTATTAATTGATTTAATTTAACTTTTAATTTTATTAGTATTTTTAATTTTTTAAATTTAAAAATAAAATTATTTTTATCATAAATCTTATATAAAAAACTAGATCTATCCAAAATAATTTAAAATTTAATTATATAATAATTAAATCAAGTATATTTATTTTTAACTTTTTATAAACTACATATAAAAAATTATTTAATTTTATATTTTTTTAAAAAAAAAGTTTTACAAATTAAAAATATTTAAATAAAAAAAAATTACGGATACAAAGGCCAATCCCAAAAAAGAAAAAAATAAAATAAAAATCGAATAAAGGACATAAGGACTTATAAAAAATAAATCTACCAAAAGAAAAAAAAATAGATAAAAAATATAAAAACCCACCAAATAAACAAATAAATAAATAAATTAATTAATAAATAAATAAATATTTTTTTTAAAAAAAAATTAAAACTGAGAGAGAGAGAGAGAGAGAGAGAGAGAGAGAGAGAGAGAGAGAGAGAGAGAGCGGCAAGAAAAAAAGAAAAAAAAAAAATGAAAAAAAGAGCGGCCGCCCGATACCCACGCGGGTATCGCGCTGTCTCACGCGATACCCGCGAGGGTATCGCGGCACGGGGGCTGCTGTGCCACCCCCCTTGTACCGTGCCCCCCATTTGGGGGGCACGGTACGTGCCGCGTGCCGAGCGGCACGGGGCGGCACTTAAAACCTTGATTCAATGTAACCACTTTTGTTAGAACTTTACTGCATTATTAGCTTTTATAAATGGAACATCCTTGTAGCAGAAGTCGATGGAATTTTTGTGGAGTAATATATATACATATATATAAGTTCATGTAAGAAATGCACATTTTTGCCTAAAACATATTTGCTTTATCAGTTACCTTGATTATTATGTTGTCATCAGATCTAGTCCCAGAGCGCCATGAAGGGGAATCAATTCCTGTAAGCTAATAGTTGTATGGTCACTAATTTAATGCAGACAGAAGCCAAGTACACATTGACAATGCATAAAAGTGAAAATGAGAAGATACTACAGCAGGTAAAGAAGTGGAACTAAAGTCCACTTTCAGAAGGTTCAGATTCTAATAGACATCTAGGAGGATTTAGAGGAAGCATCTACTGCTGTTAACAGAAACTTGGCTAAACTCTACCAAGAAAAGTGCAAACGCCCATCTTATATTCAATCAGTGAACAAGCAGAATAGAGAAAAGAACAGAAATTTCAGAATCATATCAGGAATCCTTGAGTTTCTAATAACCACCAGAATTTAAACTACCAAAAGGGCTGGACAAATATTCCATCAAAAGCAACAATTGAGTTTAAGTACTGCTATGGTTCAAAATATTGACAATGCTTGAGTTAAACAAGGACAATTGATACAATTATCTTTGTGCAAGCCAAGATTTCGTAAATAGGAGACGGCCTCGTTCTTTATGTTGTTTGAGGTTAGTCATCACTAGATCAGGAAAACTGCAAGTGAATTTGTGGACGGAATATATAGAACAGCTTTTTGTTGTCTGAAGAAGACCATGAATATCGGAAGATAATAAATACCATTATAATTACATTATTGGCTTGTACTTGCATTTATCTATACAAAACATGCACATACCACCACGATGAAGTTGTTTGGATGAAATAAAGTCAAGACATTCATTCAACTTCTCGGTCTCAAACTTTACAAAGTGGAGCCTCCCACCAAGTATTGGGAAACTTCTCCTGATGCCGTTAGAGATTGCAAATCTTTTCTTTATTGATCCCTTCCTCTTATCATCAGGCGAATGTTCCGCATGTCGGGAGAAGTAGACCAACTTAATGAGAGATCCTATAAAGACAAAAGTATCATACTCTATGTTCAAAGTTCTAAAAGAAGTGACACAAAAAGATACTTACAATTCGGTTAGAGGTCAAGAGAAAAGGGATAAATATAGATTTCAAGCAAATTACATACAAAGAAAGAAATATTTTGATAAGCAATTATGCCGGCATCAAATTTAACAGTGAAGAATTAGCAAAAATAACTTTTATTGGATTTTTTTTAAAAAAAAACTCAAAACAAGTAATTGAACAATGTGCACCAAAACAAAAGGATTAATTTCCTTTTTACGTACTCACTCGCCACTCTATTATAACCTAGGATTTAAGTATCCATCGGCACGGGCCATATCCACCGTGCCGTACCGTGCCAACAAGATACCGGCACGATACAACTCCCGTGTCGATGGCACAGTTCAAAACCCTTTTTTTCTTAAATTTACTAAATAATTTTCTCAATAAAGTTCAAAATATTTGATAAAGACACATAATAAGCAATTAAAAAATTGTGTTGCTAAAGAAAATAAATATTTCATGCCATTATGTGTCGGCACGAATGTGTTTTTTGTGACCAGCACTCATCGGCACGGCTCGGCACGCACCGTGTTGTACCGTGCCGTCAAGTTTTCGGCACAACCCGGTGTCACGGCACTTAAATCTTTGATTATAACATACTACTTTATTCAGCATACCTTTAAACAGAAAATCACGATTTGAAAGAAACAGACATTACTGAAAGGTGAATTCTTTACCGTCAACAATAAATTAACCTCCGAAAAAAAAAACAACAGGAAAATAGAAATCAGACAAACAAAATTCAGCCAAAAAGAAGAAGAAGAAGAAGAAGAAGAAGCAGCCGCCGCAAAAACCTAAATTCCCGAACGAATCAAGAAAACAAGCAAATCATATGGCATGCCATCACCACAACAAAATCTCATAGCTCATGATGAATTTAGAAAGGGAATTAAAAAAATAACTTTTAATTAGGCAAACCTCCAATATCCAGAGCCAAGTGGAATATATCATCACTCTGATTGGGCAACAAAATGATTGGGTTCCTCTCCTCGAAATTGCCTTGGATCGCTGCGCCGCTCAGATCAAGCTGGGGCCTCGAGCTAGATCGGTGCATCGGATTCAACCCCATCTCCTTCTCCTTCTCCTCCCCCTTCCCCTTGCTGCTACTGCAACTGCTACTACTACTACTCTCCTTCAAATACCCCACTTTACTATTATCATTAATATTATCATCCTCATTCTTGGTGCTAGGGTTCCCAGCCATTAAATCTAAGCCCTCTGATGCCCACCTCCTGCCAAACCCTAACTGCCTCACTAACTGTTCAAAGTCAAAAAAAAAAAAAATCTCAGATAAATTTGGAATTTTGGAGTACCAAAAATGTGACCAAATCCTAACCCTAACCCTAACCCTAACCCTTGGTCAATTCAGTAAATAAATAAGAAAAAGATGCAATAAAGACTCCCAGGAAAGGGTCAAAATACTCTAAAAATCAAATCTTTACTAAATCTATATTACATTTTTGTCCCGTTACTTTAAATTTACAAATTTCCCCCTTTTCTTGGGCGAAAAGGTTCATAAAACATGTTTTCACCGTACAATTAAAGCGCCCCAAAATAAATGTACAGATAAAATTGTGGTGGGGAAAGAACAATAATGAAAACCAACAACCAACTTTCGAACTTGTTGTGCCAAAATATGATCGATTCAGCAACAAATGCGTGACCAAACCCTAACCCTTAAATATGTGATACAAGATCCCGAGAAAAAGTCAAAAGTACTCCAATAAACCCTAACCCTAAATCGATTCACCATCAAATTTAAGAAAAATGCATGATCAACACCCACCAAAGGTCAAATTACTCAAGTATTACTTGAAAACTACGATTTCCCCCATTTTTTGCGTTAAAAAAAAAAAAAAAAAAAAAAAAAAAACGGAAATTAATAGCAGTAAAAACAATCACCTGCCCAAATAAATTGCTCCAAAAAAAGAGAAAAACAACCCACGAGAATTCGCCTAATCTGAGCGAGTAGAAGCGCCAATTAATTGGATTCCTCTCGATCGAAGAGGAGCGATGCTCGATTCCTCGGAATCGGAGCGAGATCGAACGGGAAATGGATACGGTGTTTGTGTACGGACGAGTGCCACACGTAATTGTACCGTGGAGATATATTTATTTTATAACTGATTAATTTCACAAAGCTCCCTATAAAAAATGGAAAATGCTACTTGTACACTCCATTTAGGGGTGTACATCGCACACCCCATCCATCCAATGGGTGGGGTGTGGTGAGGGGTCACTTCACAATTTGTAAAGTGGATGGGTGGGGTGTGGTGAGGGGTTACTTCACAATTTGTGAAGTGACCCTCCCACCCTTAGATGGGTGGGTGTAAGATATACACCCCCTTTGGGGTGTACATGTAGCGTTGCTCATAAAAAATTTAAATATTAGATATATTACTATAAAATTTAACTTTTTATATTTATTTTTTTAAAAATTTTATTCATATATATTTTTCTAATTTATTTATTTTTTAATAAAATATAAATAAAATATTAATTTTATCCTTATAAATATATTTTTTCAAAAATTTCATTTATTAAAAACAAATACTTATAGTTAACTATAATATTTCAAAGAATAAAAAAATAAATTTATCATATTTTTTTGTAACAAAAATTATCGGTAATATACGATTTCATACAGATCTCTATAAATATATCTAATTACATATATATTTTTATAAAATTTAATTTTTTATATTTATTATTTTTATCTATTTTAAATTTTTCATATATGTTAATATTATCAATACCGATTAGAAAAATATAATTAATTATAAATTAAATATTTAATAAAATAAATTTATTTTTTTGATTTTTTAAAATATTATTTACTAAGTATATTTAAAAGGGGTCTTTTACATATATTGTGTTATAGAAAATATATATAAATCATTTAAATTTTTTTAAAAAATAAATATAAAAATTAAATTTTATAAAAATATATTTGTTATTTTATATATTTATATGGAATTGTATAAAATTAATCCTGGGTTGGGAAAGGGTACGGAACGGGAAAGGAGGAGGTGGCAGTGGTGGTAGTTGGGAGAGGAGAACCCGGTGCACGGCCACGTTGGCAGAGATAGAATCTTCGTTAAGAGATTGTTGCGTGGACCGTGTGCACCACATCGACGTGGGCAAGAGATGGAATCTTCTTTAAGAGATTGTTGAGTGGACCGAGTGCACCACATCGGCAAGCGACGTTTGGGATAGGGATGTCAACGGTTGTCGGATTCAGGCGGATTTTTAAAATCTTGAATCCGAACCCGAAACCCACTATCAAATCCGAATCCGAATTTAAATTCAAATTCGACGAATTTTAAAAATTCATATCAAAATTTGAATTTGAACCCAAATTCGAAAATTCAAACACAAAATAATTATTTTTTTTTCTTTACAATATTTTAAAATATAGTATATTAAATTTAAATTTTTAAAATATAAATTTAAATATAATATCAAATATTTATATACATATATTATATAAAGTAAAATCAATTCGGATTCAGGTTCAGGTCGGGTACAATCAAAATCCGTCGGATTTTTATTTTTTATATTCATATCCGAATCCAGATCCGTTTAACATCGGATAAATCTATTCCATTCGGAATTGGGTTCAGATAAAATTTCGAATATCCGTATTTATTAACATCCCTAATTGGGGAGAGATAGAATCTTCTAATCAGTATGGTTTGATCCGAAAATAAAATCCAAAATAAAATATTGTTCCATATTATTTTCTAAACGTATTTGCTAAACGCATTTGATTATGAATGAAAATATAGGCAAGAGATGGAATCTTCATTAAGAAATTATTGAGTGGACCAGGTGCATCGCATCGACAAGCGACGTTCGCGAAAGATAGAATCTTCTAATAAGTAATGTTTGGTTCGGAAATACCGATCTAAAATAAAATATTATTCCAGCCTTGTTTCCAAACGTGTTTAATTATGAATAGAAATATTAATTTTTATTTTTTTTATGAATAATATAGTTTTTTTTTGAAACAAATTTTTTTCTACTTGAGAATAAGTTTAATTAAAATAAATATAATTTTAATTAATCTAATATTTTGACTAATCAATTTATTTTATTAACTAATTATCTAACTATCAGATAATTAACTAATTTATTAATTAATTAATTAAATTATTTATTAACAATACTCATTATTATTAATTATTTTGTCAATTAATATTTTGGATTATCTAACAATAATTAATTAAATAAGTTAATTTATAATTTAATTACTAATTTTATGTTAATTAATTATATAAAATATTATTATTTTAAAATTATAATTACTCTTATTTTTACTATTCTAATCTAACTATTCAAGTGCTATTTTTTTTTATTCTCGAAAATCATTCAATTTTTATTCAAACGTAAAATTAGTCTTGTTCCTGATATTATATCTATCTCTGAAATAAATAATTTTAATTTATATTTTAATTTATATTTGAACCAAGCACATTTTCATTAAGTCATACTATAGTTTAAAATATTATACTTGATTATTTATATTTATATTTTATTATAAAAATTTATTGCTAATCATACTAGCTAAATTAATATTTTTTTGCAAAGAATTAATTTTATACAGGTATCTGTAAATATATCAAATATTAAATATATTTCTATAAAATTTAATTTTTTATATTTATTCTTTTAAAAATTCTAAGTTAGTTATATATATCCCTAGCTTTGGTTTATTATTGTTAGGTCCCTATTTATTTTTTAACGGATTATAGTAAATATATTCCTACGAAGTTCAATTTTTCATATTTATTTCTTTAAAAATTCTAAGTTATTCATATATATATATATATATATATATATATATATATATATATATATTAACATATTATATGTGAAATATCAATTTTATCCTTACAAATATATTTTTTCAAAAGTCAAACTTTTAGAATTAGTGCAAAAATATTCCTCTCAAAAGAAAAAAAAAACAACCCAACGTAATCTTCTTCATCTATAAAAATAAAAAACCCAACCGACCATTAATCTCCATATCTTCTCTCACTCTTTTTTTTCTATCCACTATTAATCTTCATCTCTTCTCTCATTATTATTATTATTATTATTTTTTATCTTTTGATCGTATGTGATTCGACACAGAAAAATTTAGAATTTGAAACTAACATGAGAAAAGGAGGAAGAGGAAAAGAAAGAGGAAGGAGAAGAGAGAAAGAGAAAGAGAAAAAAAAAAAAAAAAAAAAAAAAAAAAAGGTAATGAATTATAATATAAAAGTGCTTTTGCAGATTATCAATTAACATATATGAATTTTCAATAATTTTAGTTATGTGACAAGATTTTTTTCACTCTCACCAACCTGATTCTTTACTTTTTCATTGTCAAAAATTAAATTTCTTCTTCATCAATGCCAATGACAAAAGATGCCAAGAATTTTTCATTACCAAATTTTTAATTCCTTCTTCATCAATGTCATCAATAACAAAAATACCAATAGTCATGAATAACCAACAAAATTGTAGTAGGCTTAATGAATATTTAATTTAGACATAAGTGAGTGTCTTAAATATAGGCTTAGTAGGTGAGTTATGTACATGAGCCTATAAATAGTGGGGTTGACTAACGCCAAAGTAACGAGAGAGAGTTGTATTTTATAGTTGTTATTTCTAAATAAGAGAGTACTTAGTTTTTCTGCGGAACCTCTACTATTTTCTCTTTTCTCTACTTTTGTACTTAGTCATAGGGCGCGAAGGTCCGAGCTAGCAAATGGAGAGCAGGACTTGCCTCGAGCATGTAGCAAATGGAGAGCAAGACTTGCCTCGAGCAGGAAGTGTCGGATCGTTGGCGCTAACCATTAATTCCAAAAGCTCGAGCGGTTAGAAATACGCAATCAATTCACTTAAAGCGTACAGATACAGCGTCCACGGGTCTCGACTGGACTCAACCCACCTGGACGTTGGGTCTATTGTTGGGCCTCTTGCCGTTAGGTCTATTGTGGACCGCAGCCCCACTCAACTTATTGGGCTCACCCAACTCAACTTATTAGTCTCCTGGCCTATTGTCACGGGCAGGAGTTGGACCTATTTTTAACCCATAAATAAATAGCCAACAGGAAGGTGGGCACCGCACGAGCTTTTGTTAGGCGAAAAGCTTAAGTCCGTAATTTTTATCTCAAATTAATTCATCATAATGTTTTTCATTTTCTCTCTTTTCCCCTCCACCGCGGTCCAAGGGATTATCGTCATCTTTACTATCACCTTCGCCGGTGAAGACGTCATTGGATTTATTCCCACTGTCAATATATAATAAAAAACTTTTGATGAATATGACAAGTGAGATACACAAAAAATATTTAATATTTTATTATTATTAATTATTTTTATATTTTTTTCCCGCTGGGAAGTGCGTGCTCTTTCACTAGTATATTATTACAATATAATAAATTATCATTTTCTAATTTAATTTTACCATCAAGCTGTGTTTTACTATATTATTCTATTTGGCAGTAAATTCTAGATAAAATAAAAACAAATTACTGGATAATAAAGTATATAATTTGTTTAATTATCGGTAACTAAATAAAAAATATACTAAAATGGTAGAAAAAAAAAAGTTTATTAGAAATAAAGTTAAATTACACATTTAGCCCTCAAATTATAAAACTCATATAATACTTTAATTCTTAATTTTTTATTTTTATAATTTTATTTAATATTTTATATAATTAAATTTTATAATATATATAATTTATTGACTGAACAATAATGCATAGTTAGCGTGACAGTTATTAAAATACTATAAAATTTAATTATAATAATTTATAAAATTTATTGTAGAAATTGTTGTAACAAATAAAAATAGGTTTTTTTTTTTTTTTGTAATTAGTCTTTTAATATTTTTTTTTTACAATTAATTTTTTAAAATTTATATTTATAAAATTGATTTTATTTTTTTACAACGTTAGCGCCACGTAAGTATTATACAAGCTCTACGTTATTGATAGAGGAGAAGACGAAAAAGAAAAAAAAAATTGAAAATTTGATGGACGAAAAAAAATATATAAGATGAGGTAAATCAGAAATGTGGAATCTGTATTTAAAGTAATTTTTGAAGAGAATTTGATGGACGAGAATAAAAGGAGAAGAGGAGAAGATAAAACGGAAATGAGAATCTGTATTTGAAGTAATTTTTAAAAATTTGATGGACGAAAAGAGAAGAAAAAGAAAACGAGAGAAATCGGAGATTTATTTAGATACGGTTAATCGTGCACCGTCATTTCTGGCACTTGTGTGATAGTCCCATATCTGATGGGAATGAAGCTGACATAGATATTAATAATAATGAATAACTGAGCTTAAATATTTTGTACCGATCACTATAATAAAATTAGTTTATAGGGACACATATTTGTGACACTTTTATATAGAGATAATTGCCTGTGACCCCCGAAATCTGAAGAAATATCTGATTTATCCCTCTTATTTTTTTCTTTCTAATATACTATTCATACGTTCCACCGTTATTAAAAATATCCCTACTGTTTCCCTTTGTTAAGTTAACTAGGGTTAAACTAGAGTTAAATAATAATCGGAGTTGAAAATTATCAGATATACCTATTTTGTCCCTATCTAGTATCTACCAAAACTATTGAAAATTTTAAGGGTACATAGAAAAAGTTGGTTATGGTAGAAGGATATATTTGAAAGGGCAAAATGGTAATTTCACACATATAACGGCAGCTCCAAACAGAAAGAAGTTGGAACGTAAGAAGGGTAGTTTTAATATTAGCCTTCTAAGAGGGGTAAATCTAAAAACAGAGAAATTTTTAGGGGTATATAAGAAATTGCCCCTTTTATATAAGTGTCCTATCTATATTCTATCTATATCCAAAATTAGATTATAGGGACATATTTTTGGGACACATTATAAAAATGTATCGCTATACACCCTAACAACAGCACATATAGCAATACTAATAATAAGTGTCGGTATTTTTATCAGCAATATTTTTTTAAATTTTAAAAATACTTAAAAGTTTCGCTATACTATTATAGTGAATGATTTGAATCCAATGATTATGTAAGACAAATTTGACCAATTTTATAAATATATATTTAAAAAAAATATTTATAAAAAAAAAATTATTAAGAATCAATTGAAAAAAAAAATCAATAAAAATAGTACTATCAAAGTGTCACGCTCTTCGATGGACAAGTGTATGTAATTTACGTTTAAGAAAAAAAAAAGTTCTCGCACGAATTTTGATAACGCCAGGTGGCACGAAAGGCTAAGAACGTGCCACGTCGCCCTCCGGAACTTGGCACGACGTGTTCGTACTATCAGATAATAAAAGCTTTAATTAACCACTCGTGCCCAAACAAAAAAACAAAAAAGAAAAAAAGAAAAGAAAAAAAAGCTACTTTTCAAAGTACCACCACAATCAATCATCAATTTAAAAAAAAAAATTAACTGATTTTAAATTTTTACAAGTTTAGTGCATTTTTTTATTTATTTCACATATTACAATTTTTGAAAAGTTGATCGAAATATTTTAATTTTTTTTTCTCCTTCTCCACCGTCGTTATATATGTTGTCGCCGCACTCCTCCCTCTATCTCGCATGTATCTTTGGTATTATCGATATTAACAGCGAGAGTCCAAACACGATACGAATCACAGATGTGAGAGTCTAAATTTACAGTTTGAGACAGCGGCACGCGGTTGGATGCCAGAGCAAAAAGAGAAAGACAAGAGACAGAGCGGAAGGAGGAGGAGACGACAGTATCATCTGCCTCCTTTTTTTAAATTTTTTTCATTAGAAAGAATAAATATAACATTATTTGACTATATATATATATATATATATATATATTCATCCTGGGGTGGGTGAATTCCACTCGTCACTCGATGTGACGAGTGGAATAATACTCATCCCAGAATGAGATGGGGTGTAAAATATACACCCCTAAAGAAGTGTATACTTATATATACCCATATAATATATAGTCCGATAGTATAATATTTTTTTATATTTATCAAATAGTATAATACAAATCAAAATAATATAATATATTTATTTATTTTAATAAAAAAATAATAAAAAAATTAAAATAAGAATATGAATATCGATCGATATATATGGAGATAATTGCCTGTGTATCCCCGAAATCTGAAGAAATATCTGATTTACCTCTCTTATTTTTTTTCTTTTCAATATACCCTTCATACGTTCCACCGTTATTAAAAATACCCCTACCGTTTTCCTTTGTTAAGTTAACTAGGATTAAAGTAGAGTTAAATAATAATCAGAGTTAAAAATTATCAGATATACCTATTTTGTCCCTATCTACCTAAACTATTGAAAATTTTAAGGGTACATAAGAAAAGTTGATTATGGTAGAAATGTGTATTTGAAAGGGCAAAATGGTAATTTCACACAGATAACAGCAGTTTCAAGAAGTTGGAACGTACGAAAGGTAGTTTTAATATTAACCTTCTAAGAGGTATAAATCTAAAAACAAAAAAAATTTTAAAAATATATAGAAAATTGCCACATATATATATATATATATATATATATATATATATATATATATATATATATATATATATATATTTTCATCTCTACTCCACCTGCATATCGTTTTCTTTGCAATATCGACCTCCTCAATCCACACCTCAGAAAACTGTGAAAATCTAAAAATATGCATATCCACTTAAGATGTGATATGATTGCATCGCTGAGGGCAACCCCTCTATGAGATTAGTACGAGGGACGTGGAGGAAGAGGGCGACGGTGATGACGACGATGACAATAACGACGATGACAATAATAATATCGAAAAACATAAGTACGAGAAGCGTAAGAAAATATTAAATCTGAGGTATAAAAGTATTTTTTTCATAGTTTTAAAAATTTGAATCGAATTTATAAAATTTTAAAAAACTCGAATTTATAAAATTTTAAAAAACTGACGTAATTTTATAAAATTACAAAATTAACTGATTTTAAATTTTTACAAGTTTAGGTCATTTTTTTTTGATTTCACGTATTGAAATGTTTAAAAAGCTGATCAAAATATTTTTATTTTTAATTTTTGCCTTTTTCTTTCTCCTGTTCTCCACCGTCGCCTTCGTCGCAAGCTCCACCTCGCAATCGTGAGGGCGACCCCTCTCCGAGATTAGCACAAACAGTGTGGAGAAAGAGGACGACAGTGACGACGATAACAATAACGAAAAAGATGAGTCTGATGAAGCATGAGAAAAAAAAAACTGAATGAGAGGAATAAGAGTTGTTTTATTATATTTTTAAAAATTTAAATTGAATTTATAAAAATTTTTAAAAAATTAATCTAGTTTTATAAAATTACAAAATTAAGAAATTTTTTAATGCAAATTGAATAGTGAAAGGAAGAAAGTGGGAGGCTCTGACAGACCAATTGCTGTTGCATGGTACAACAAATCACCTCTTTCTACTACAACTCTTCCCTGAACCAGGTGTACCACATCTGCTATGCACCACACATCATTCATAATTTTATATTTCAACCATTATAGCAAATAATTGCATCATAATTCTTACTAATACTAATTAACATTTAAGATTTTTTTTTTTTTTTTTTTATATATATTTTTTTAGTTTAGTGTCATATTTGAAAATATTGAAAACTTTTGTAGATGAAGAATCGTTACGTATATATTTTTATGATATTTTAAAACGTCCGAATTTTTTAACAACTTGACTCTATAAAACATCAAAAAAATTAAAAAAAATAATAAAATTTATTATTTAATAAATTAGTTTGATATATTTTTTAGGGATAATTACCTGTGTACCCCTGAAATATGATGAAATATCTAATTTACCCTTCTTATTTTTTTCTTTCCAATATACCCCTAATACGTTCCACCTTTTTTCTGATATACCCCTATTTTGAGGGTATATTTGAAAGAATTTAGATTTTTAGAAAGGTATATTAGAGAGCAGATTTTTTGAGGGATAGATATAAAAGTTGGGAACTTAATAGGGGTATATAGGCAATTGCCCCTATTTTTTAAAGTGTCAACAAGTTAAAAATTCAATAAATTGGTTTGCTATAATTGATTGTTCATATGACAATATTTTTTGGAGTGTCAGTATTTATTATATTGTAAAGACAGATGGAAAAAATTTTTTCCACCGTTTAAAAGAAAAAAAAAATTGTAGTGCCTTCATCGGTTTATTCTATTTTTTTTTTTTTTGTAATTTCAAATAGAGCCTAAGTTTTAGGCTATTTTAAAAATATTGTTTCGTATAATTTTATATGGTATCAGAATAAAAGGTTCTAAATTCGAGTTTAGAAATATCAACGAATCAAATTTGGGATGAATTTTAAAAAATTCGAATCTGAATCCGACGAATTTTAAAAATTCATATCCAAATCCGAACCCGACCAAAAATTTAAAATCCGAACCTGAACTCAAAACAACTATTTCTCTTTATAATATTTCAAAATATATTAAATTAAATCTAAAATTATAAAATATTAATTTAAATAATACCAGCTATTTATACATATATATTATATAATGTAAAATCAATTCAAATTCTGGTCGGATTTTGGTTATGATCAAGTACAATCAAAATTCATATTCGAATTCAAATTTATCAGACCTTTATTTTTTATATTCTCTCCGTTCAAATTCGAATACGAACAAAATTTTGAATATTCGTAACTATAGACACCCTCGAGTCATACTATACTCCTAAAGTTATTTATTTATTTTTTATTTAATTAAACACACACCTTGTGTTTATTAAATATGACCAAGTGGTGTGTGGAATATAAAGTATCCAATTTCCACTATGTATGTAAACATCAGTGTTAAATAAATTCCATGAACCAGGTCCAGGAAACATTTTTTTATTTCCATAAACATCATGTTAAATAAATTCCATGAACCAGGTTCAGGGAACATTTTTTATTTCCACTATATATATATATATATATATATATATATATATATATATATATATATATATATATATATATATATATATGTAAACATCAGTGTTAAATAGATTCCATGAACCAGGTCCAGGGAACATTTTTTATTTCCACTATGTATGTAAACATCAGTGTTAAATAAATTCCATGAACCAGGTTCAGGGAACATTTTTTATTTCCAATATATATATATATATATATATATATATATATATATATATATATATATATATATATACATCAGTGTTAAATAGATTCCATGAACCAGGTCCAGGGAACATTTTTTTTTTCTTGTACTCACATTTCCACGTGTCACACATCTGTTGTCCTTGGATTTTTGTATCCAAGCATTTACTGCATTCTACATTTATATAGTTTGACCGGACATGTCTATTACTATTTTTGGGCAGTGAGTCGATATTTAAAATTTTATTCTGAAATTTTATTCGAATTTGAATCGGAATTCAAATAAATTTATCTGATATTAAATAAATATAAATTTAAATATGAATATAAAAAATAAAAATTTGATGAATTTAAATTTGAATATAAATTTTGATTATATCCGATCCGTATCCGATCCGATAATACGTTATATATATATATATATATATATATATTTGATATTATATTTTAATTTATATTTTAAAATTTTAAATTTAATATAATATATTTTGAAATATTGTAAAGAAAAAAAGAAAAATAATTGTTTCGGGTTTGAATTTTCGGATTCAGGTTCGAATTCGGGTTTTAAATTTTTGGTCGGATTCGGATTTTTAAAAATTCGTCCAGAATCCGACCCGTTGACATCCCTACTCGCGAGAGTCATTCGCTTTAGATTCTGAAAACATATTTTTTATAAAATTAATTTTGATTTAAAAAAAAATTGATTAAAATTTATAAAGCGTTAATTATTTCTAATTTAAGTGGCAAAAAAATTGATAGTTAATTAAAATAAACGAAGCAAATAGTATATTATCTTTCTCTTAAAAAAAAAATAAAAATTTATAGAGCGTTTAAATTGAGTTTAGATGGAAAAATATTTGTTTTGAAGTAATTTTGTACAACTGTTTGGTAATTTTTTTTTTACTGTTTATAAATAATAAATTTTTTTGTTCAATTTTATTTTAAAATAATTTAAAATTTAAATTTAGATTTAAAATTTTATTTTTTAAAAATTTTAATTTTGTATTTTAAATTTACGCAAAAATTTAAAATTTGATATTTTAATATAAAATATAAAATATAAATTTGAAAATTAAAAATTAAAATTTTGAATCTTAAATATAAATATAAATTTTTAATTTAAAATTTGAGTCCAAAATCATAATCCGATATCAAGAAGTAGATTTTACCTATTTTTAATTTTGAATATCGAAAATTAAAAAACCGATTCTAAAAATCAAAACTAGATTCGCCAAACACTTTATTGAATCAAAAACTTCTTTTATATTCAAAATTATTTCTTAAAAGTTAAACCAAACACCGATATAACTTGTTGTATCTAAATTATTTATCTAAAATATTTAAATTCAGTTATTATTAATTAAACTTAAATTTTTTTTTGCTCATACGGTATAGGACTATTAGAACGTTACATAGAGAATAATTTATGATAATAGGTCTAAAATGTCGGATCGTTGGCGCTAACCATTAATCCCAAAAGCTCGAGTTATTAGAAATACGCAATCAATTCACTTAAAGCGTACAGACACAGCACCCACGGGTCTCGGCTGGACTCAATCAACCTGGACGTTGGATCTATTGTTGGGCCTCTTGCCGTTAGGTCTATTGTGGATCGCAGCCCCACTCAACTTATTGGGCTTACCCAACTCAACTTATTAGTCTTCTGGGGCTATTGTCACGGGGCAGGAAGTTGGGCCTATTTTAACCCATAAATAAATAGCCAACATAAAAGACTAAGAAGTTGAGTTGGGTGAGTTCAATAAGTTAAGTGGGACTGTGGTCAACAATAAACCTAACGGTAAGAGGCTCAATAATAGACCTAACGTCCAGATTGGATAAGTTTGGTCGAAATCCATGGGCGTTGTGTCTATATGCTTTAAGTAAATTAGTTACGTATTTTTAACAGCTCGAGCTTTTGGGATTAATAATTAGCGTCAACGATCCGACAGGTAGTATCAAAGTCAGTGACACGAGTTCGATTCTCACACGGTGCAGGTGTTAGAAGGGAGATTGTTGGCTATTTATTTATGAGTTAAAAATAAATCCAACTTCCTGCTCCGTGATAATAGATTCAGAAAACTAATAAATTGAGTTGGGTGAGCCCAATAAGTTGATTGAGACTGCGGTCCATAATAGACCTAACGACAAGAGGCCCAACAATAGACCTAACGTTCAGATAAATTGAATCCGATCGAGATCCGTGGACGCTGTCTGTACATTTTAACTAAATTTGTTTTGTATTTTTAACCGTTCGAATTTTTAAAATTAATGATTAACACCTACGATCCGACCATACTCTTCTTAAGTAAAGAAGCTTTGTGATCTTTCATCTTTTGTATGCTAGGAAGATTCAATTCTCTTGTCTTAATAATAATTTACTATACAACAAAATAAAAATAAAAAGGGCAATTTTCTATATACTCCTAAAAGTTTTTCTGTTTTTAGATTTATCCCTCTTAAAAGGCTAATATTAAAACTACCCTTCTTACGTTCCAACTTCTTTCTAAAATACCAAAGTTAAATTCGAGCTACCGTTATTTGTGTGAAATTACTATTTTGCCCTTTCAAATATACCCTTCTACCATAACCAACTTTTCTTATGTACCTTTAAAATTTTCAATAGTTTTGATAGATAGGGACAAAATAGGTATATCTGATAGTTTTCAACTCCGATTATTATTTAACTCTAGTTTAACCCTAGTTAACTTAACAAAGGGAAACGGTAGGGGTATTTTTAATAACGATGGAACGTATGAAGTGTATATTGGAAAGAAAAAAATAAGAGGGATAAATCAGATATTTCTTCAGATTTCAGAGGTACACAGACAATTATCTCAAAATAAAAAATCCACAAATTAATTAATTAAAAGACAAATACAGTTTGGACTGAATCTTTGGATAGGTTCTGTAGGATTAACCTCCTCACTGTAGAGATCCTAATCTTAACAACAAGCACAGGAGAATATATATATATTTTTTTATTTTATTTTTTTTTTGGAGCTCAGTTAGGAGGATTGTGAACATAAAAGTTATTTAGCTGTAATTAGTTGCAATCACAATACAATAATTATATGTAGATCTAAATTGAATGTTTGATTTGATATAAAATAATTATATGTAGATCTAAATTGAATGTTTGATTTGATATAATTAAATTCAAATACCGGAGTTGGAATTGTACGATGATGTTCAACTGTAATAGTTGAAAAGACTGCTAAATTGGATGCAGCTCCAATTACAGCAATTAAAAATAATAATTTTAAATAAAAAATAAACTTATCTTTGCAATAATATTTTAAATAATATATATATATATATATATATATATATAGAGAGAGAGAGAGAGAGATTTATGCTATTATGCTATCGATAGCACTAAATATTTGGTGCTATCAAATTTTTTACTCTTAGATCAACTCCTTTGATCATTTTCATCCGGTAGATTTTATTATTTTTTCAACTGCCCATTAAATTTAAGGGGCCCACTATCATCTCAACCACACATCTTTTAAACCAAGGGTAAAAAATTTAATAGCACCGATAACTTGATGCTATTAATAGAATTCCAGCCTAGCTCTCTCTCTCTCTCTCTCTTTCTCTCTCTCTCTATATATATATAATTAAGTTACTATGCCATCGATAACACCAAATTATTAGTGCTATCAAATTTTTAGGCCTTGGATTGAGGAATGTGTGGTTAGTATGATAGTGATCCCCTAGGGTTTAGTGGGTGGTTGGTTGAATAACATAATCCAAAGAGTGAAAATAATCAAGAAGATAGATCTAACGGTAAAAAAATTAATAGCACCAATTGCCTGGTGCCATCCATAGCATTCTAGCCCCCCCTCTCTCTCTCTCTCTCTTTCTCTCTCTCTCTCCCTCTCTCTCTCTATATATATATATAGTGGTTGGTTGAATAATATAATTCAAGAGTTGAAAATGATAAAAAAGATGGATCTAACGGTAACAAAATTGATAGCACCAATTGCTTGATGCTATCGATAGCATTCTAGTCGGACTATATATATATATATATATATATATATATATATATATATATATATATATATATATATATATATATATATAACTGAGCTCTTGTGCTTTTAAAAATACTAACTCATGGGTGCTTATAGGTCTTTAGCCCTTTGATAAAAGAATATGTGGTTAGGATGATAGTGAGTCTCCTGGGTTTAGTGGGTGGTTGGTGGAATAACATATTCTAAGAAATGATATTAGTCAAAGGTATAGATCTAACGGTAGAAAATTTATAAGTATCAGTTGATTGATTCTTTTACAAATATAGTAACCAGACTCTCTCTTTCTCTCTCTCTCTCTATATATATAGTACGACTCTCGTGTTTTTGAAAGTATAGAAACCTTCTTGCTTGTAAGTTACTTTCGATGATAGAATATTCGATTCGACGATTGACTTCATTAGATATGATCTACCCTATTAGAACTATATAGAAGCTAAATTTTATAATTTTTTCAACATCATTTTCCAAATGATCAAATGGTCTCAAAAATTACTATTTTAATAGTCGATGTGACACGTTTGTAAGCTCAACGGTGTAGAGTAATTGAAATTAAATGATGAAACTTTAATAGAAAATTCTACTTAATATCAATAGTAAGATTAATACTTCCGATTTGAAATTTGAGACTTTTATTATAATTTTTTATGATATTTTTATTTTCAGCTGTTCATTTTGAGGCTACTCGCTCACTAGCCAAATAAAGTCAAAAAATTATGAAAATTTATTTTTAGGTAGTTCTAAAACTGTAGATCTTTTTTAACGGAATCGTCTAATCAGATGTCCTATCATTGAAAATAATTTACAAACACGAAGATTTTCGTACTTTTAAAAGCACATGAAGCCTCTCTCTCTCTCTCTTTCTCTCTCTCTCTCTCTATATATATATATAACTAGGCTGCTATGCTATCACTAGCACAAAATCCTTAGTGCTATTAGATTTTTTACCTTTGGATGAGAAGATGTGTAGTTAGGATGATAGTGGGCCCCTTGAGTTTAGTGGATGGTTAAAAAAATAGTATGATCTAAAAGGTGAAAATGAACCACGGGGTAAATCTAATAGTGGAAAACTCGGTAGCACCAAGTGCTTTATGCTATTAATAGTATAGTAGCTGGTCTCTCTCTCTCTCTCTCTCCATATATATATATATATATATATATATATATATATATATATATATATATATATATATATATATATATATATATATATATATATATATATATTTCGGCTACGATACTCTTAAAAGTACCAAGCAATCGATACTTGTAAGTTTTTTATCGTTAGATTTATCCCTTAAACTAATTTCACCCTTTAAATCATACTATTCCACCAATCACCTACTAAACCTAAGTGGCCCACTATCATCCTAACCGCACATCCTTTCATCTAAGTGCTATTAAGTTTTCAGCTCTTAGATGAAAGGATGCGTGTATATATATATATATATATATATATGAGTCCGGCTGGAATACTATCAATAACACCAAGCAATTAGTATTATTAAATTTTTAGCTCTTAGATGAAAGGATGTGCGGTTGAAATTATAGTGGTATTCTAGAATTTTTATTATTCAACCAACCACCCACTAATATTTTTGGCTGGTAATTGGCTCCGATACCAAATGTAATGCCCCGTTTTCTAGAAAGTCACTTATTCTAAAACTATTTTAACTCTAACATGCTTAACCTTATTATTCTTTTGTGTTATATAACGTGATTCAGAAATTTAATTTTATTTATATTTTATATATATATAACTAATACAAATTCTGAGAATAGAGTTTGAGCACATTCACAAACACCTTACCAAAAATGAGAACAAATTGGACTTATAAGAATTGAACAATTATATAGTGCACCAAATCCATAGAATAGTTTCTCACCTAAAAGAAACCAAAAAGACATTTGATGGGAACCCTACATTACCTTGTAGATATATTATATAGGATTAATTACATACATGTCCTTACAAATATGTCGAATAGCAAATATATTCCTACAAAATTTAACTTTTCATATTTATCATTTTTGGATGGATATATTTGTAAGGGGGCAAAAAAGTCATTTCACAACGAATCGGTTAAAATATAAACAGATTCCAAACGATACTAAATCAGAGGGATAGATTTGAAGAACTTAGGATTTTTGAAAAAATAAATATGAAAAATTGAATTTTATAGAAATATATTTATTATTCGACATATTTATATGGATCTATATGCAATTAATCATATTATATATTTATATGTATATATCACTCTCTCCACTGAGCAATGCTACCTGTACACCCCGAAGGGGTGTAAATCATACACCTCCATCATTTTAATGGTGGCGATACTTTTTACGGGTCACATCAAGTGACCCATCATCACACCCCCACCCTTAGATGGGTGGGATGTATGATATACACCCCGAAAGGGGTGTACACATAGCATTTTCCTTTTCCAATACCATAATCTCTTTTACCCACCACCATCTCTTTCCTTATAAGTGCAACAACACCTTTAACTTGTGTTCAACCACTCCTCCCCCTCCCCAAATATATACTTAACCACATTTCTCACCCCACTCTCTCCTCTTTCCCATTCTAAAAGTGTGATCATGTAGAAACATTGGAGCTTCTTTTTTTTTACATGCATGTAAATGGAATTCAATAAGATGCATGATGATGATGATGATGAGGATAATAACAATAATGATGATGATGAAGAAGAAGAAGAAGAGGAAGAGGAGGAAGAGGAGGAGGAGGAGGAGGAGGTTCAAAACAACAAGAACAAGAACAAGAACAAGAACACGTACTATTTTCCTGCGCACTTAGATCTCTCTCCTTTCTCTAAACCGCTCCTCTCCCCTTCGGCGTCTCTCCTCCGCTCCCACGGCGGAGGAGGAGGAGGAGGCGGCGGCGCCGCCGTGGGAGGCGGCGCCGCCGTGGGAGGAGGAGGAGGAGGAGGAGGAGGAGTGGGGGGGAGGTATAGGGAGTGCTTGCGAAACCACGCGGCGTGCCTTGGGGGGCATGTAGTGGACGGGTGCGGGGAGTTCACGCCCGGGGAGCGCTTCCCGCTCAAGTGCGCGGCGTGCGGGTGCCACCGCAGCTTCCACCGGCAGATGGACGCCGGAGATGTGGCCGGAGCCGGAGCCGGAGCCGGAGAAGGAGCCCGGAACGGCCAGCTATGCGTACCCAGCAACATCCCCCGCTCGCTGCTGCTCCCCGATCTCGCTCTCCCTTGCTACCCCAACAACTTCCCCCCTCCCCCTCCACTTCCCCCTCCCCCTCCCCCTCCGTCTCCTCCTCCTCCTCCTCCTCCTCCTCTCCATCGCTTACCCAGCACCGTCCCCAACAACCTCCCCCGCCCCCGTCCCCGCCCTCGCCCCCGCCGCCGCTCCGCCAAAAAAGCCCCCCAAAACGCCCCCGCCGCCGCTCCGGCGCTACCGCCGCCGCCGCCGCCGGCGGCGGCGGCGGCGGCGGAGGTGCCGGCGGGGGGGAAGAAGAGGTACCGGACGAGGTTCACGGCGGAGCAGAAGGAGAGGATGGTGGGGTTCGCGGAGACGGTCGGGTGGCGGCTGCAGAAAGGGGACGAGGCGGCGGCGGACGCTTTCTGCGCCACCGTCGGCATCTGCCGCCAGGTCCTCAAGGTCTGGATGAACAACAACAAGCTCACCAAGCGCGCGCAGAAATGCCCCAACGACGAGGAGCAGGAATTGGAGGAGGATGAGGACGAGGAGGAGGAGCACGAAGAGGACTAGAGAGGTATAAAATTTTTCTCTCAACAATTCTCATCATCATGATTATCATTACTATCGTTACTACTACTATTGTTATGCTCAATCACTGATTCAATCCTCCTCATTGTGCTTGTTAGTGTTGTTGTTGATTTAGTTTAGCAGAAACAAAACCTAAACCAGTTGTGATCATCATCTTAGTAGTCGTCGAGTTAGTGTGTAAATAACTCTGTGATTTCGTTTTGTGCTCATTACTCTGTTTCTTCTTCGTTAGGGGTTTTAGTATGTTTGAGGTTGAGTTGAGTTCGATCGAGATGTGAGGTGTTCGATCACAGCTCAAAATTTTAATGAGAACTGATTGAGAGGTTGTTATGCTTTTTCTCTCCATTAACTCTCCTCCTCGGGGACACAACTCTTTTGGTCTTTTGTCATTTGATATTATATTAATTACATCTGAACAGGAGGTCTTGGATTGAATTTTATGAGATGTACGATAAGAGGTACGGAATGCTAGAACGTCGTTCTTTAGTAGCTTAAACTGCATTGAAATATTTATTCGATGTTAGTATTAGAACTCAACCAAAATTTCGTCTTAAAATTTCTGGGTTTGAGGTCTATGTTCATTATCTTAGTACAAAATCCTTTCTTCTGGCTCATTGATGAGGAGCACAAACAATGGTAGCATGACCATGTTGAGATTCTCTTGCTAGCTAGCTGCTAAACAATCATTTGCCTGGGAGCTAGTTTTACTGTACACAAATAAGATTCATTGAATTTGGTCAGGTCAGTCAGTCAGTGATTAGCGAACAGATAGAATGTACCTCTCCGACTTTGGATGAAGTAATCTTCGCCTGCTAGTATATATCTTGAATTTCTTCCTCCATTTCCAATCTTTGTTGTGGTTTGATGATGAATAAAAACAAAATCATTAGTTTAAAGCTAGAGGAACCAATTCCTTGTATATATTCAAGGCTTTCTGTGGATCGAAAGCGCTAAACAACTATTCCAAAAGCACGTGTTGATAGGAAAAGCGCGCTCATCGCACTTAAGGGCTCAACCACAGTGCTCACGAGTTTCGACCTGACTCAACTTACATGGACGTTAGGTCTATTGTGTACTGTAGTTCCCACTCAACTTATTAGTCATTTGAGCCTATCGTCACGGACAGGAACCTGGGTCTATTTTAACCAATATATAAATAGCCAACACTTTCTTCACCAACCTTTTCTTCTTTGGTTATTTTTACTTTGCGTTAACATTTTACAGTTATTTATGAGACCAGTCCTACAAAAGAAAAAAGAAAAATGTGAGGTCTTAGAATTGAAATATAGAGCCTCTTAATTATTATTGACCTTCTTGTAGTTTTGATGAATAACAAAATCAATGGTATAGCAATTACCATTCATGTTAATGTTTACCTACCCTCATGGCAGTTCGTACACAATCTATTACATTAATGCAGCAAATTTTGTTACTGATTGAGCAAATATATTTAACCCAGTAAAATTGATAATCTTAAGAAAATAATTATAGCATTTTCCAATTTTGGTATTGAAATCTTATTTTTGCTTCTCACCACTGCACAAGCTTCTAATTTTTCTGTTTGCTAAATCTTCTACAAAAGGTGGCTGCAAATAAAAGCTAGGTCAGATTAGTGCATGCTAGGTTCAGTTTAATTGCTCTGTTAAGCAGTAAAAGAGTAAAAGTTTGGTGTCTTATTATCTCACTAGTATTGTGACACGCCAATAGTCCCACATTGAATGAAAATGTGATTATGATTGTGTATATAAGAGAATATGAACACTAGTAATGATAACTGGACATAAGCATTTTGGGCCGGTGGTTTGGACCTAACGAGTAATTATTGTTAGTGGGTCTAGTCGTTACATTTGTTATCAGAGCCAATCACCACTCGGAGTGTGTGACGAGTCTCGGCTGAGCCAGTGTCTGAATGACATGGCTAGCTATGATTGGGTTGACGAGTACGTCAGGCATAAATAGAGAGAATTTGTGACACCTCAATAGTTTAGTAATAATAATTGGACTTAAGCATTTTGGATTGATAATTTGAATCAAATGAATTATTATTGCTAGTGGGTAATAGTGGGCCGGATCGTTACAAGTATACTCAATTATATTAACATTGGATGTTTTTTGAGGTGAGACTATTTTAGAAATTAAACTTATATATTTTTGGGGTTTAGTGGTGCATAGAGGACATAAATTTATACTTACCACAAAAGCAGCGTTTGATGCATGTGTCAGCTTTTCTGCTTCTCTTTGCTGCTGATTCCAGGGGCATTGTGCCTTGAAGTTGGTGATGCACTTCCTGTTCTTGTACTTATACAATGGGGTGTTTTACTACTAATATTATTTAATCAGTAATTGATATGGAGATTTAAGCTCTTTTTTCTTTTGGTTCTTGTTTTCTGTTGTTTAGTGTTTTTATATTTTTTTTCTCCTGGACCAAAGCAATCTATTTAGCATTGGATTGCAGTATTATGGGCTTTGTGGCATTGTGGCTTTGGTAATGTCACAAAGTGCTTTTTCTCTATGAAAAGATCCAGAAACTGCCAGGTGAGAGAGAGACAGAGAGATAATGCCACTTGCATGATTATTTAATTTGGGGCTTTGAGGCTTTCTTTCAGCAACAGTGACCTACTAGACTTCTAATCACATCTAATTTACTTTCATTCAATTCTTTAGTCCACCTATTGAGCTGACTAATAGTCTAAATTCAAACTCCAGGAAAAGTGTAAAAATATATAGTTTTTAGAGTAATCGGTTTTTTCATATTAAGGTAATAGGTATCAAAAGAAAGGAAAACTGATAAAGGTGTGTTCTATTTTTGCATTCTCAGTTTTCTTGGAAAATGTGAAGAGCCATTAAGTGGAAATTAGAAGGGGCTCCTAAAAGCAAATAATTTTTTTTTTTAATTTGTCAAATAATTCTTTTAAAATTTTATCTATCCTTCTTTTGCCAACTAACTTAGGAACATGGTGAATCATTCATAGAAAGCGATGAATGATTCACATATTGTTATATATTTTTTTTTCATAAATTGTGAGTATTTTAGTGATTTTGTTAAGATTGTATGGAGATTATTAAAATTTTTATTTGATATTTTAGATTGTTAGGATTTTATGTGATTTGTTAAACTTTTTTATATGGCTGTTAAGATTGTATATGAGAAATAGAAGAAACGGTAAATCATTCACCAAATTTTTTTGAAGGAAAAACGATGGATGATTTACTGTCTTTAATGAGTAGAAAAAACTGGTGAATGACGCTGTCTTCTAAATTATTAAAGACGGTAAATGATTGACCGTCTTCTAATTATTTTTTAGTTGGACAAAATAGGTTATTTGGTCAATTATAAATATTTAAAAGGTTAAAATAAAAAAAAGTCCATATTTAGACATAGCAGACCACTGTGGTTAGTTCTAGCACTTGGTATTCCGGTCTCGATAGATGGAAATTTAGTAACATGTAAAAAAATTTAGTAACATGTAAAATTCAAAAGTAGAATCTCTAATTTAAAGTTTCATCACTTCAACACAACATAGGTCAATGAAAAACTCTCGGATGTATGGAATGCTCATTGAATCAATGAGCAGTGTGGATATCATTTGATAATGAGTAGTTATGATAAAATCGAACTTTCGATTGGTTGATTCAGGCGCCGAAGATAATCTCTCTCTGAATCCCGTTCCATTTCATTCAGAAGCGGAAAACAACAGGGTAAATTTTAATGAAAAAGCTATTAGCGCGGATAACCCAAGGTTAATTTTATACTCCTATAAACATATCGAATAGCAGATTTTTTTCTACAAAATTTAACTTTATATTTATTCCTTCAAAAATTTTAAGTTGTTTATATATATCCCTTTTATTATCTTTAGCTTATTATTATTTTTTTAACGGAATATAAATAAAATATAATTTTATCTTTGTAAATATGTTTCTCTAAAAGTTTCAGCTGTTAAAAATTATAATTATGATTAATTATAATATCTGAAAGAATAAAAAAATAAATTTATCTCACTAACCAAGGTTAAGTATTTAACTTATGGTTAAACAGATATTTGACGGTAGGAATATATATGAACAACTTAAGATTTTTGAAGAGATAAATATGAAAAATTGAACTTTGTAGAAATATATTTGTTATTCGATATGTTTATATAGAGCTGTATGATATTAATTCTAAATTTTATTTACAAGTGATTCCATAGAGAGGCAGAGTTAAACATAGAGAGTCACACAATACTGTATAATTTTATCAAATAGCAAGGGCATCATCCAGATGACTGATCTTTGTATATATACATATGAGGATAGAGCACAAGATACCAAACACTTATTCCTAAATAAAGTGATAGTGAAACTAATTGTACTTTTTAATGTTCTTTAAGAACAACAAGTTATATCATCAGCTAAGCTCCTCCTTTTATCTAGAGAAAGACCAATGGCTCCACCACTTTATACACATTAAAGAGATTCTGCTTCTGCATTTTGATTCCTTGCTTCACTGGAGGTTTAAGTAGCTTAACCTACAAAAATAATCAACACAGAATCCATTTAATACTTTGTTGATTATTCCAAATGGTGTTTGGTTCTGGGTCCTTTGGCACCATCTTTTTACATGTAACGCCTTGATAGTCCCACATCGGATGGAAAAGAAGTTCTGATTAAATATATGAGGTCACACACGCTAGTAATAATAACTAGACTTAAGCATTTGGGTTGTGGTTTGGGCCTAATAAATTATTATTGCTAGCGAGTCGGATTATTACAAATGGTATTAGAGATGAATACTAGGAAGTGTGAGAGTTAAGTACTATGTGGGACAAAGTGCTACATTATGGATTTGGTCGGAGCCTACGAGTTATTATTGCTAGCGGGTCAGGTCATTACAGTACACCCTCTTCTGGTTCATGATCATAATATACTTATCAAATTTTTTCCATCAGAAAAAACTGATTATTAGCTTTAGGCCTTTTGTTGGCTAAAGTTTTTTTTTTTTTTTTTAAAACCCAAGTTTTATGTGATTTAGCTTCATACATTTGAAAAAGAGAAAACTATATACTTACCAAAACACTAGTACTAATTGTTGCTATTGTTATTAAATCTTTTATTTCATTTTTTTTTTGTATAAGTGAACCCAATTTTGGGGCTTGGTTTTGCATGGTGATAGAATGGAACATGGAGATAAAGTTGTGTAGATATCAAATATCATGTGAGTTTGGTTGTATGAGTTGGGAACATGGATAAGGTATTTGGGCTTTAGATGTGTATTATTAGATGTTGTCCTTATTACCCCATAAACCAAGACCCCAACTATAGGTTGTTCATGTTGGCCTTTTCCCCAACTGTGAAAGCAACTTCTCCTTCTCATACTATATCACAATCTTGGCCTTTTAATTTTAAAGAAAATTGCAAATAGGAAAAAAATGCAAAGACGTATAGAACTTATCTGAACTATGTACTATTTTGAATCAGCTATATTTAACTTTTCGAAATTTTAACTTTATTATTGAATCTTTTAATTTGTTTGATTTGAGTCAACCAAACGCTATTTTAACTTCAAAAGTATGCTAATTACTTAGGAGGAATTACAATTACGAGAATTGCTTGCAAAGTACTAACTAAACATATAAATTTTGAAATCAAAGTGCTGTTAACTAATTCAAATCAAACAAATTAAGAGATTGATGAGCAAAATCTAAATTTTGAAAGGTTGAGTAGCCAACTCAAATTGGTTCATAGTTCAGATTAGTTATGCGCGTATAGATACTATTGTTTAAGATCAAAAGGCATCAGGAGAAGCTGAAGAGGAACTATCCAGGGACTAAATAGAAGAGATAGGGGTGATGAGGTCATAGATGACCCACAAAGAGACTACAAGATAAGAGCACACTTGTAAAGGATTGGTTAATGCCACAATCACTAAGGCAGTTAGAACAAAACAAAACTTGTATTTTGTGGGCTCTATTACTGCCATAAAGCTAAGGACAAAGCAACATGTACATCTCCAAGGGGACTGCACAATAAGAGGAACTAAAAAGTGCATGAGGAAACATTCTCCTTCCAATTCAATAGAACAGTGAGGAGAGGGAGTGTTCACATAGTGCACTGAATTAACTACCTTTGTTCCTCGGTGGCGGCGCCGCCGCCGCCGCCGCCGGAGGAGTTGTAGTTGGAGGATGCCGTCTGGCCCGCCTCGATGCGCCTGAGGTCCTCGATGAGCATCTCGTAGTGTCCTTTCACCTGTTGAGTACGAAACATTGAAACATTAACACGAGGCCCTTAGTTTGAAACCTATCAGACCATTCGTTATTTCATTACAAAAAGTGATCAAGTTGTACGCGAAAATGGGGCTAAAATGAGGAGATTTTCAAGTATCCACTAAGAGGGAGTTGTGAGTATAGATAGTTAATGTGTTGATATATAGTAGCCAACTTAAGCTATTAGAGAAAAACGATTGTTTTATGTTACCTCCTCTGCTGACTTGCCCCCGACAGCTCGTGCCACATTCTGCCACCTGTCGGGGGTGTCTCTATCGTACACCGCAAGCGCCCTCTCGAAGAGCTTGTTCTGCTTTGCAGTCCACGAGGACGCCATTTCCTTGTGGAGAAAGATAGTTGTAGGGCAAAGAGTAGAGGGGAGAATGTGTGTGTGTGTGTGTGTGTGAGAGAGAGAGAGAGAGAGAGAGAGAGAGAGAGAGAGAGAGAGAGAGAGAGAGAGAGAGAGGGGTTGCAGGGGAGTTATGGAGGTTATGTTTTTGAGTTGTGGTGTAAGGAATTGGCCAATGTGTGCTCCTTATAAGTAGGAGGAAAGGGGGGGGGGGGCTTTGAGGGTGGGGCCATTTGGGAGAATAATAAGGGAAAAGGAGGGGATGGAATATAAACTTATGGCTAGTTTGCACCAGAGCCACATAATAGAGCAAAGGACAAGGAAGAGAGAGAGAGAGAGAGAGAGAGAGAGAGAGAGAGAGAGAGAGAGAGAGTTTGCCAATATTTTAAAACGCCGTAACCTTAAAATCCGTTTTGATTCAATCTAAATCGGTTCAATTCAATTCATAACATTGGATTGGCTTAAAATATTTTTTGATTCGTACATACTAGTGGTTCAATCAGTAAACTGATGAACTGGCTTAGTATTACAAGAATTGACGGAATTTTTTTTATTTTATATTCGAATAAATATATTTTAATTGTATATAATACAATAATATTTTAAAATAATATATAATCCTATACATAATATATATATTTTTTTATTATATATAGCATGAAAAAATAATAATTTATTATTTATGATGTTATGCTGACGTCATTCAATTTAGTGGCTGAATCAGTGGTTAAATTAGTTACTTTTGGATGGTGAACTGTTTTGGATTTTAAAACATTAGTTTCTACCTCTAGCTAGATCATCTTTTGGATCATGTCCATAGTACTTGTAAGAAATTTTCTTTTTATTACTACTATAATTAATTACTACTGATTATCATGCATGATTAATCTCTTATTATCAAAACTCCATATCAATCCCTACAAACAACATACCTATGACAAATTGTAAGCCATTTATAGAATTAATCAGATAAGTATTTGACAAATAAATTTTTTTTTCCTAATTTCAATGGAAAGCTGAAGTAAGTTTTTGAATTTCAGAAACAGATGCCTTTGAGGAATTTTGGCTAATAAAGTTGCTAATCCTCCAATGAGATCTGGTCAAACAATTTGCCCTTTGTTTACTCAAATTATATGTTGATACTTTTACTTCCATGTTCTCCTAAGGAGATAGGTTATATAGGTGGTGGTAGTGCTTTAACATCTATTCCAAGGGTAATTTTAAAAAAAAGAAAAAAATAAATAAGCAACTTGTATTCAAGATGTAGTAGTTTTTTTTTTTTTAAAAAAAATAATTCATTTTTCTACTCTTCTCTTACACAATCAATCAATATCTTGTGGACCCATTCAAATCCAAGCTTTTCATCTTTTAATCTTGATTAAGACCCTCATTTAAAAGCCCTAAGACTTTTAATGACACTTTTTAAAAATTTTTCGTATCTTACTTTTGAGTGAGAAAGTTAAAATGTATAGAACTGGTTTTGAAATTGATCTTCTGAACTTTTTTTTTGTTTTCTTTGTACTCCTTTCACTTACTAACTGTTTGAATCAAATGCACATAAAAAAAATGCACATGACATTATTCTTTTTGACTAAAGCAATTCTTGATCGCGTGCATATTTCGGAGACATTCATTTTGATTTAATAAAAATTTTCAAAATTTCTAACAAAAGAAGTTAAATACATAAATCAAACAGTTTGTAAGTGGAAGAGGGTGTAATCAGATAAAAAAAAAGAAGATCAGGGGTCAATTTCAAAATAGATAAAGGTTCTGAGGGTGTCTATACTTTTTAACATAATTTTTTATCTTATTTTTCACGTAAAGCGGTAAAGTGCTTATTTGTTTGGAATTGCGAGAGATTGCATTACGCGTGGTAAAAAAATACGATAAAAAAAATATTCGTTACAATATTATTTTACGGTACTATCGAAAAACACAGAAATATATCTCTTTATATTTTTATCCTAATTCAATTTTATTTAATAGCGCTAGATGAGCCTCAATTCTATTTGCACTTTTTTAAAAGCTCGTTTCGAACAACATTTCTGTAGAACCTCTAAACCATCTATTATTTTTTTAAATTTTTTTATTTAAAATAGACCAAATCACAATAAACTTAATTTGTTGGCCGCATGAAATTATATACTTCCCTTAAATAGGGAACTCAGAACCTTCTATTATGATATTATGTGAAATTATATAAAAAAATTGTTGTATTTTAAAAGTTTAATATTTTAGAAAACGGTATTTTTAATACCATAGTGTTCTTTTCTCTATTGTGAATTTGTAATTTTTTAGGGCTCTTGGAAAAGTGCTTCCTCTAGGAGCACCAAAATGATAAGGGAGGGGTTTCTATTGCTCTTTACTATGAATTGTAGCACTGACACATAAAAAAGAAGCCCCTTTCCAAAGTTACTTAATTTTAGGGCATTTGGGAAAGTGCTTCCTCTAGGAGCTCCAAAATGGGTTTCATAGCTCATTTCTGCTATGCTCCAAATTCCCTCTAGCTGGCAGTCTGTACTATATGTTTTCTGGGTCTATCTCACATGATTATAGTCTGATCCAACTAGCACTTTGATTTAAAAAACCCTAATTGTAGGTTAAGCACATGAAAAGGTTGTGGTAAACTAGAGTTCGAGTAAAAATTATTTTTCTTTTGTTGTTTGTTTGTATGACTGTAGAACCGAAGTTTTTTTAGTTCTGCTATTTATTTGACAGATAGTAAATGACGTAAAAGTTGGAGGTGTCGGAGCTGAGTTAATATTTTATTATTTGTTCCTCGTATTTTTTTGACTTTGGCCTGCGATGAAGAGTTTGAATTTCGACCGAAGATGAACTTACGGTAAATCAAACAATGAAAGTGAACATTTACGGCCGAAAATTATTTCACCTATCTACTACTTCAGGTTGCAGCAAAAGATTTAGATTTTAAACTTTGCCAAACACTTCGCTGATGAAAGTAGTAGTTGTTGCTGAAAGTAGAAGCAGAAGTGTGACCAACCAAGCAAGCAACGCCTTAATAAGACTCAAATATCTACGTCGCATATGGCTTTTGAAACAACTCATTTACTTCAATCAGTAGAAGTTAGATATTTGGCAAGCAAAAAGTTTAGAGCAGTTTGTTGCCGTAGTTATAGGCCACAGAAAGAAAGAAGGTTCATCCATAAACTTTTCATTTTTACTTGAACTTAATTATTAATGAAAATTTATCGGCGCTGATCAAACAAAATTTTGCAAAAAGCTCAGGGTGGACCCAAAGAGCCCTGTAACTTAACATGATTAACAAAAGCTGAGGTTGGAATTTAGTGAATGAAAGGGAGGACAAGTTTTGTTTATAGTGTATTCTGGCATGTTGTAAACATGAAGTGTATGCTGCACAAAATCCACACACAGTTAACAGTCCAAGATAAGAAGCTTGATTGATTATCTCAATAGTAGATGCAGAATTTAACCAATGAACATTTGGAAACCTCGACTGTAACTATGAAACTTCACTATGTTCAATTACAACTGCAGATTTAGCATCCTATTTCGCGAGTCTCTTAGAGTAGATTTGGTGAGAAATTCGTCAGTATTTCGACTAATGAGATAGAACAGCTAACATTATAATAATTATTATTCAATCTTCAGAATAAATTGCGGACACATTTGTATTCTAGATTTCAGAATATATGATTACGGAGTCAAAGAGGTTACATGTTTCGTAATAGTAATCGACTATATTAAGGAATAAAATATCATCTAAGAATCTTACAAGAGACCATTGTGGGATGAGACATCAGCTCGGTTCCGATAAATGCAGAATATGCTCTCAGCAAGTTGCTGCCAGTGAGAGCGTCAATTCTTGGAATATCTTTTCTTCTGATGGCCCTCTACGAGTTGCCATAACTTCTGTCCATTCAAATTACAAAAGAACCGTGACAGCAACTGTGACACCCCAATAGTTCCATATCGGATGAAAATGAAATTATAATTAGGTATATAAGAGATAATGGACACTAGTAATAATAACTGGGTTTAAGCATTTTTGGCTGTGGTTTAAACCCAACGAGTTATTATTGCTAGTGGGCCGGATCGTTACATTTGGTATCAGAGACAATCACCAGCCGGAAGTGTCTGACGAGTCTCAACAGAACCTGGGTCTAGATGACAGGGCTAGCGAGATAAGTTTCACATCGCCTGGTGATTTTAGACTGTGCGTGTGATTGACCTATGATTAGGAAACTTTTATGCTATCTATTGTACCACATTCAACAACAAAATTATGAACATAATCATGTCGATTGAACCATATAATGTTGCAAACATATCATAAATCACTCCTCTATATATGAACATGCTGCTTCTTCTGCTCTCCTTTTCACTCCTTTTCACTCCATTTTATGATTAGGAAAACCAAAATTTTGTTAAAGCAGTTCAAAGCAACTAGCAGATCATCATAGCAAGCTAAGGTATGGGTAGAATGACAGTAACACTAAATTCGATCTTTTATAGTGCACATAACTGAGTAGAAGAAATCAATGGTTTGTTTTTCTGAGCCTGGCAGTAAGTTAAAGCAGCTAGAATGAAGTCTTTTACTTGGCCATTAAGGCATAGAACAGTAGACCTTCATGTCGGCTCACTCGATATTTCGACGAAACAGTTTCAGATTCTTGCAATAATGTGAACCTCGCGGATGCCCCGAGCATGCGGCATCAAAAGTTTCCTCCCTTTTCGTAAGGTGTGGAGTGTTTTGAATCCATTGAAAACTGCCGAATCCTGTTGAACGGGTCTTCGACCAGAAACTCACCCATCAGAGGAAAATAACTCGGGCGACTTTGCTAGGAATCTCTATTACAAAAGTGGTCCTCTTAAGATACAGATTCCTGATGATATCAGGAATCCTTATCATCAATTTCATGGCCCACTTCTATAGTAAACCAATGACTGTAAATTCTACCTTTTCGCAATCAGCAAGATCAGTACCATCTTTTGGTTTTGTGGTCCATTACAAGTAGTAGGAATCCATAGGAATCCATAGATGATCTTCATATCTTATCGACCGACGTGGAATTTCTACTAAAGACTACTAACAAGTTGCAAGGGAAAAGGAAGACAATTCTCGCTTTTTTGCAATCTTGCCATCCCATGCAATGTTCCCCCATCAGATTAGGAAGAAACACAAACGCAATCGTCAACTCACGCACTTAAATGTTCAGGGACCGATCGTCGTGATCAAAAGGTTAGGGACTAAAAATTTACCATAGAAACTGCACCACCTGAGCTTGTCCAATCAAACTATTAGTGCATAAGAACTGCTTTGGAAGGAATCTGTCTCTATACAAAAGGGCCTGATGCCGATTTTCCTAACCCCTCGATGACTGTTATGTCTCTAGGAGTAAGCAGATGGACAGATGATGTACAATCAACTATAGTTTAATAAAAAGAAAAAGAATCTTCTGCTCTTGCTCGGTGGAATCCGCTTATCATCTTTTCGCCTCTTGCGAGGCTGTGCGTCTTCTGGTGATTTACCTGCTTCCCAACAACGGGGATGCCCGTTGCTGCTCCACTGCTAACTCGCTTTGGGATTTGTGCGCTATCAGCGGGCACGCTCGAGGGCATGGGGATCTCATCGCTCTGGCGGCTGCCTGGTGGACCGTTTGGTTGGAACGGAATAGCAGGAGGTTTAGGTCGGCCTCCCGAAATCTGGGGCACCTGTGCTCTGAAGCACGTGATCTGTCTTTGTCCTGGGCATCTACCTGCCCATAGAGTTGCCCTTTGAGTCGCCTTTTTTTTTTTTTTTTTTTTTTTTTTTTTTTTTTTTCCTTCGAGATCTGGTTGTCTTGACCCTTGTAGCTAAATTCATCTTTCCAATGAATGAAGCGGCAGCATGCTGCCTTTCCCTCAAAAAAATAAAAAGAAAAAGAAAATGAGAACATGTTTGCTTTCCCACCAAGATGTGCACTTGCACAAGGTCGAGAATCCGACAGAAAAGGAATTCTTAGCTGATAACAGATCTGTGGCTTAAGACTAAGTTGGAATACAAATGATGCAATCATTCTGCGTAAAAAATAGATGAGGGAACAAGAATATATGCACCGCAGATGAATGCGACGTATAACTTTTCTCTTCAACATTAGTAATAAAGCGAGTGCAATATACACAATGAATTGAAGGAAGATTAAGAGAAAATGCCAGAAAATTCATGAGAGATAAAAAAACAGATACCCAATTTCAGTAATAGCATACATGTCAGACTATCACTGCACCTGAAAACCTGCACTGGCATCTCCATCAAACACAAAACATAGAATGCAGTTACTTCTTAGTTCATAATATTTAGATTCGTTGTACTCGTGTTTTGATATAAGAGTTTTCGCTCCTTCTTAGTTCGTACTACTTAGATTCCTCAAACCATGACATCCAGAACCCTTGCGCGTTCCACTCGTCTGCTTAACCGAGCGATCTTTCCCACGCATCTCGCACGTCCGCCAGCCCATCCGAATGGACTAAGTTGTGAGAACTTGTATTGTCCTGAATGCTTGCTTCGGAGGCACAGGGGCATTCGGTTAAGTAGCACTCTCGAGGAGAGTTTGTCCGGCTAAGCGGAATATACTCGGCTTGAAGGCCAACCTCGGTAGCGGGGTTGTTTGTTCGGAACTCGTGGAGTTCGACAAGGGGTTCGACGTAAGGCGCGGTGGCGGGCAGCCAGGCTCGTGGAGGAGCATGCTTGGTTAATGCTTGAGTTGTGATCCCGCTGTTTAAGTTCGAGGGCGTGTCCGTGGCAAGGGACTCGGGAAGGCTGGCTCAGGTGTGCGACACTTGAGCGCCGCACGGAGTAATTTTAAGACGAAAAAGCTAATCCCGTGAGAAGTGACATCCAGAAAAAAAGCATCCCTGCAACTTTTGAGTCATTTTTAGAATCTTCCAACACTGCATTTGAGTTTACTGATCTTACTCCATGCTTAGCGCAGTTCTGAAACTTTATTCAACTGTTCAATACGAAATAAAATCATTTGAATTAAATTGAGAATCTTGCAAATAAGGGAGCCAAATTATGTAGATTCTTCACTTGTTTGCATAATAATTCTTGTCAATCTACAAGAAATAAATGATACGAACAGCGCGACGAATGCTGTACAAATCTCTTCATCTGTTACAGGGCAGTTGTTCTTCTTTTGTATATATGAGTGTAAAAATTCCTTCGAAAGATACAACCATCATCACAATTTCTAATATTTTTGTGACAAATGTGGCAAAACACATGTTTCCTTTTTGTGAGAATTGCAGAATGAACTAAAACAAACCAAAAAAAAAAAAGGAAAAAAAAAAAAAAATGGAAGAAGAAGATAACAGTGGCTCATTTGCAATTTCTCAACTTCTTTGAAAAAACACACTCATGCACTCATTGTTATACCATATGAAAATTAAAATCGCGTCTTCTGCTATAAATTTCAATTTCCAAAATCGTATTGTCGACGACGATTTTTTTTTACGATTCGTCTTCATTTACCATCGGTAGGAGATGGAGCCGTCAAAGAAAATTTAAATTAGAGTTAGATCAGAAATTCATTATATATATATATATATAGATGATTTGAAATGCTATTAGTAGCAAATTGATTTTTTTTTTTTTTTTTTTGGCCAAAAAGGTTTTGGATGAGGATGAAACATTTTTAGAAAAATATTTTTTAGATGGAAAATTTTTTGTAATTGGGCGGAGTCGGATGGGTGGGGTCAAATCCTTCTTTGGAATTGAATTTCCGGGGTCGAGCACAAATATATATATATATTTTTTCTTTCTAGTTTGGATTTTATATATAGCCTCGGTGAGTTCTTTTACGAGTTTTTGAGTATAAATAAAATACTTGTATATTTTTTTTTAAACTATGCTTTTATAATTTAATTTTATTGTATTTTTTTTTTTTAAGAGGAAATAAGCAAAGAGCACTAATTTTGATAATTCAACTTCTACTATAGAAAAAAAAAAAAAAAAATAGTGGAAGATTTTTACTCTGACACCACTTTATTAAACAATATTTTTGTACATTAATTATGGCCATATGAGCCCTACAAAATTAAATTTTTTCGCCGAATTTGAGTCACTCTAATGATTCCATATTGAATGAGAACGGAATTGTGGTTGGATATATAAGAAACTACGGACACTAGTAATAATAATTGAGTTTAATAATTTTGGGTCGATAGTTTGAGCTCAATGAGTTATTATTGTTAGTGGATCGGTTCGCTATATTTGGTATTAGAACCAATCATCAGTCGAAAGTGTGTGACAAATTTTAACTGAGATAGGGTCAGAATGATAAGGTGGCAGGCTACGTTAGAATCTGAATAATAAGGTGACAAACTATGTCAGAATTTGAATGATAAGACTAGTGAGATAAGTTTCACATCATTTGATAATTTTGAGCTGTGTTTGTGATTAGACTGACGAGAACATTAGGTCTAAATGGAGGCTACCAGTGTCTGAATGACAAGGCTAGTGAGACAAGTCTGGCATCGCTTGGTGATTTTGGACTGACGAGAACGCTTTGGGCTGACGAGAACGCCAAACCTAAACGGGAGAAGTTTGTAACACTTCAATAATTCCACATTTGATGGGAATATAGTTGTAATTGGATATATAAGAAATCATGGACATTAGTAATAATAAATAGATTTAAGTATTTTGGACTGATAGTTTGAGCCCAACAAGTTATTATTGCTAGCGGGTCGGATTGTTACAAAATTTGCGTTGGGCCGGCCCACGCCAACTTGGATTTGTTGGGCTAATATTAAATTATCCATTTACATCCATATATATATATATATATATATATATATATATATATATATATATATATATATATATATATATATATATATATTGAGAGAGAAAAATATTATGCTATCCGTTTTATTTATTATTATTAGTATTTTTTTAAAAAATAAATTTAATTAGAAATATAAAGCAATTAGGTTAAATTCGGACCTCGAATACCAACCACCAAGTTTTAAATTAATGCCTAAATTATAATTCTAAATTTTTTTAAATTAATGACTAAATTAGTAGAAGGTGTTTTAATTAATATATATATTTTTATTTTGTAATGTTTAATTACGAAAATATTCTTTTTATAAAGTTATCTATTAACCTGATAATATGTAAAATTATTTTTTTATTCTTTATCGATTAACGATTAAGAATATTTTTATTATTTATTAAAGAAGGTATCAGAGTATTTCTCAAAAAAAAAAAAAAAAAACTTTTGGAACCACCAAATTAATGATTAATAATTAAGAGCCGCACCAATTAATTATATAATAAATTATGTTATTTTATATCATTAATTTCAGCTTATATATATAATTTCATCAAGTAATGATTCATCCACACATTATATTATGGGTATATATAAGTATACACCTCTTTAGGGGTGTATATTTTACACCCACTCCATCTTAATTGGAGTGAGATGAATTTCACGCGTTACTCGATATGACGAGTAGAATAATATCCACTTCAGATGGGGTGAGGTGTAGGATTTACAATTCTGAAGGGGTGTACACCAAGCATATAGCTAGTGTGATTCAAATCAAAAACCATATTAATTAGCTCATGCTGAAGAGATCTACCAATTTATCTAGACTTTATCTACAAGTCTTGTACAGTAATATGATATTGTACTAAGAAATAGATCTAGAGAGGGAGAGAGAGAGTAATATAATATTGTACTAAGAAAGAGATCTAGAGAGGAAGAGATCTAGATAGAGAGAGAGAGAGAGAGAGAGAGAGAGAGAGAGAGAGAGAGAGAGAGAGAGATCCTCTTTGTCTTGTTTCTTTGCAGCAAAGACAAGTAAAAGACAAAAGGAGCCCAAAGAAGCAATTGAGCAGATAGCATCATCCAACCAATTACTAGGGATGTCGATGAATACGAATACCTAAAATTTTATCCGAATTCGAATTTGAATGGGATGGATTTATTTGATGTTAAACGGATATGGATTCGGATATGGATATAAAAAATAAAAATTCGACGGATTTGAATTTGGATATGAATTTTGATTGTATCCGATCCGAACCCGAATTGATTTTACGTTATATAATACATGTGTAGATAAATATTTGATATTATATTTAAATTTATATTTTAAAAATTTAAATTTAATATAATATATTTTGAAATATTGTAAAAAAAATAACAAAAAATTATTTCGGGTTTTGATTTTCGGGTTTGTGTTCGGGTTCGGATTTAGATATGAATTTTTAAAATCCGTCAGATTCGAATTCGGATTCGAATTTGGTAATTGGGTTCGGATTCGGATTCGGATTTTTAAAAATTCGCTCCGAATCCGACCAGTTGACATCCCTACAACCAACTTGGATAAATATATATATATATATAGCTTGTAATAATTTTGGAGAGAGATCATAAAACTATTAACGTAGAGAGAGAGAGAGAGAGAGAGAGAGAGAGAAAATTGGTCCTAGCTACAAAGTGGGCTCCAACACTCAAATATATTATTATGCCCCTTACCAGGTTATATATTACATATGTTCTTGATCATACTATGGATATATATATATATAAAACATATTTTTATTTTGCTGCCTATGGTTTAAAAAGTTACACTTAATTGATCTGATTTTAACTTTTGCATTAAGAGGACTTACCATAAAATATACCAATAAAGTAAAATAATGTAACATTAATTAATTTTTTTTTTTTTTTGTAATTTAGCCAAAAATATTAATTAGCAAATTTATATGATATTTTAATTTACGAGCAGATAAAAAACGTGACTTTTAATTTCTTAGTCCTAAGTGTAGAAAATTTCTATATTAAATATGTGACAACTATTTGAAAATTGCCTTAAAAAGTTGTTCGACGTAATGTACTGCAATAATGGCTACTTGATAAGTCAGTACTGCCGTCGAATTTTCTGAAAAAGTCATTGGATGGACGGCCGTCATTTATTGATCAGAGTGCAAAAAATTTCTGCATTGCATAATTTGAAACTTGATTCTTATAATCAAAATTATTAGAAAATTTGGGTAGTCGTTCTGTTATCAGATCCTGAAAATTCGTAATTCGTTTCGGTATCGCAATACACGTCAGTATCGTTTAATGTTGAAATTTCGCAGCAAAAATGTCAAATCAATTTTTTATCATTAAGGAAAAACTAAAACAAAAAATATGTGGATGAAATAAGATTCATTAACAAAAAAAGAATTACACCGATTACACCGAGTAGCTTCAACACGAGCGCTTTTCCTAAATCTCTCTCACCCTTCTCTCGTCTTATATAAATCTATCTTCTATAAACCTGGATGAAATAAGATTCATTAACAAAAAAAAAAATTACACCGATTACACCGAGTAGCTTCAACACGAGCCCTCTTCCTAAATCTCTCTCACCCTTCTCTCGTACTCTATAAATCTATCTTCTATAAACCTGGATGAAATAAGATTCATTAAAAAAAAGAAGAATTACACTGGATGAAATAAGATTCATTAACAAAAAGAAGAATTATACCGATTACACCGAGCAGCTTCAACACGAGCTCTCTTCCTAAATCTCTCTCACCCTTCTCTCGTCTTATATAAATCTATCTTCTATAAACCTGGATGAAATAAGATTCATTAACAAAAAGAAGAATTACACCGATTACACCGAATAGCTTCAACATGAGCCCTCTTCCTAAATCTCTCTCACCCTTCTCTCGTCCTCTATAAATCTATCTTCTATAAATCTGGATGAAATAAGATTCATTAACAAAAAGAAGAATTACACCGATTACACCGAATAGCTTCAACACGAGCCCTCTTCCTAAATCTCTCTCACCATTCTCTCGTACTCTATAAATCTATCTTCTATAAATCTGGATGAAATAAGATTCATTAACAAAAAGAAGAATTACACTAGATGAAATAAGATTCATTAACAAAAAGAAGAATTATACCGATTACACCGAGTAGCTTTAACACGAGCTCTCTTCCTAAATCTCTCTCACCCTTCTCTCGTTTTCTATAAATTTATCTTCTATAAACCTGGATGAAATAAGATTCATTAACAAAAAGAAGAATTACACCGATTACACCGAATAGCTTCAACACGAGCCCTCTTCCCAAATCTCTCTCACCCTTCTCTCGTCCTCTATAAATCTATCTTCTATAAACCTGGATGAAATAAGATTCATTAACAAAAAGAAGAATTACACTGGATGAAATAAGATTCATTAACAAAAAGAAGAATTACACCGATTACACCGAGCAGTTTCAACACGAGCTCTCTTCCTAAATCTCTCTCACCCTTCTCTCGTCTTCTATAAATTTATCTTCTATAAACCTGGATGAAATAAGATTCATTAACAAAAAGAAGAATTACACCGAGTAGCTTCAACACGAGCCCTCTTCCTAAATCTCTCTCATGCACCCTTCTCCCGTCTTCTATAAATTTATCTTCTATAAACCTGGATGAAATAAAATTCATTAACAAAAAGAAGAATTACACCGAGTAGCTTCAACACGAGCCCTCTTCCTAAATCTCTTTCACCCTTCTCTCGTCTTCTATAAATCTATCTTCTATAAACCTAGAAGATTATAGGTGTGACTAAATCTTAACCCCCGTCACCTCTTTGGGAATAACCACCACTATATGGGTGTGGCTAAATCCTAACCCCCACCACCTCTTTGGGAGTAATCACCACTATATGGATGTGGCTAAATTCTAACCCTGGCTAAATTCTAACCCCCACCACCTCCATGGATGTTACCACCACCATATCGGTGTGGGAGTAACCACCGCTATATGGGTGTGGCTAAATTCTAACCCCCACAACCTCTATGAGTGTTACCATCACCAATCGGTGTAGATACCATTATATGGGTGTGGTTAAATTCTCCCCCACCATTTTTTTGGATATTACCGCCACCGTGAGTATGGATATCCGTCTTCAAATAATAGCACCTATGCTATATTTATAGCTTATATCTAAAGCTATCCAAACCTAGTCTAAATAAATTTCTATTAATATTTAAATCTTATCTCCACTAGATTTAAATATTAATCTTAATCTAATTAAAATTCAACTACAAATCGAATCAAATCCTAACAAAAATCCTTCTAGTTATTTATTTATATTGGGCTAAAATATATATAAAAAAATTTATGAATATTTATTTTTTTTGAATTTTAAAAACTTATATTTTATTTTTTAAAATATTAGAAAATATTTTCAGAAGATTACGGTATTAATAAAGATGATAAAATGACCATATCGTCCTTAATTACTTGCTATATATATAAAAAAATAATAATATATTTCTGTTATTTCAAAAATATTTTTAGTATAAATTATAGTAACAGACCAGATGCATCAACTTGAATATTTAAGAGAATAAAATGTAGATTTTTTAAAGACAAAAAAAAAATTATTTACAAAAAAAAAATTATGTAATTTAGCTTTTATATTAAATAGGGTTAATTGCATACGACTCCCTACAAACATATCGAATATCAAATATATCCCTACAAAGTTCAACTTTTCGTATTTATCCCTTCAAAAGTCCAACGTTATTCATATATATCCCTCCGGTTTATTATCGTTAGTTCACTGTTTATTTTTTAACAGATTATATGTGAAATGACAGTTTTACCCTTTCAAAAATATCTCTCTAAAAAATAATACAGAAATATCTGGAAGGGTAAAAAGATAAATTTACCTCACTAACTAACCAAGATTAACTATTTAATCTATGGTTAACTAGATTTTTCTAACAGAGATAGACGGTAGGGATATATATAAATAACGTTGGATTTTTGAAGGGATAAATATGAAAAGTTGAACTTTATAGGGATATATCTGCTATTCGATATGTTTGGCCGTATGCAA
>CM055064.1:53765514-53848771 GCA_029204045.2 Tillandsia leiboldiana
CGAACATTAATCTTAAGAAGGAAATGCGAGAGATTTAAGATTCTCTTATTTGAGATTTTTTTTTAAACATTAATCACTGATCAAGATTCTTTGTTAGAGTACATAATTAAATTTGTGCTTCAATTCATTTTTCAATAACATGTTGTACCATAATTGGCCATTTTTTCCATTATTCTAAGTACATTTTGTAGAAATTAAAGAGAGTGTAATTTAACTTCAATTAATTCTTTTTTAAATTAAGCATTTTTACTATTCTTTTTGAGCCAAACCATTTTGTGGATTTGTATTAATGCTTATTTGGTTCTAAGAATTTAAAATAATAATAATAAAAATTTGAAAAGTATCAACTTTTCACTATGTCAACGATTGCCAAGTATAAACAAACCACAAAGTGCACGAAAGAAAATTAAAGAATACAAAAATTTACATGAAAAAAAAATTCTTCGTAGAAAAAAAATGACGGACAAAATATTTTTTTTTTTACTATTTAATAATTAAAAGAAGTACTATGTTGTCAAAGTTTTTTTTAAAAAAATAATATTTTAGCGGTGTTTTTTATTAAAAATAGTAATAATAAATGTTACTGCGAAATTGTCAGCGAATCAAAAATATAAAATTAAAAGTGATAATCAGATATTTCCGACACATCCAAAGCACTCAAAAAATGCACATTTCTTTTAAACAACAAATGAATAAAATCCAATTGTTTCTTTAATTTGGTCCAAAAGTACTTTTTACAGCTTTTTCATGAGTAATTCTCATGACCATCCTATCATTTTCTAAATGTTGGGATTTATGGTCATGAACTATTTTATTTATTGGGGGTGTCACCAACATCTAAGTGATCTAATCTTTTTATATAGAAAGAGAAATGGCATAGCATGCTTGCCCCCACCCCTTTTTTGGACTTATTTATTTAGATCTTAAAAAAAAAAAAAAAAAATTTTGTACATTCCAAATCAGATGTATATCTTATACTTCATCCATTTTAGGATGAGGTGATGGATGAGATGAATTTTACTTGTCACTTCGAAATGACTAGTGAAAAAATTTCTATCCTAGAATGGGCAGGGTGTACCCAACACAAGGATCTAAGTGATCTAATCTTTTTATCTAGAAAGAGAAATGGCATAGCATGCTTGCCCCCACCCATTTTTTGGACCTATTTATTTAGATCTTAAAAAAAAAAAAAAAAAAAAACCTTTTGTACAATCCAAATCAGGTGTACAACTTAACACTTCATCTATTTTAGGATGGGGTGATGAATGTGATGAATTTTACTTGTCACTTTGAAATGACTAGTGAAAAAGTTTCTATCCTAGGATGGGCAGGGTGTACATAATACACCTTATTTGGGGTGCACGAGTAGCATTACCCATTATCGATCCGAAAAATACGACTTGTACACCCCACCTATTCTAGTATGAGTTGAATCTCACTGGTCACTTCAAAATGACTAGTGAAGTACACCCCACCCTTGGATGGGTGGAGTGTACATCATATACCACTTTCGGGATGTATGAGTAGCAATGCTCAATCTCTTTTAAAAGACTAATATTAATGTTGGGAAATCCGGTACTCGCTCCGGTACCAGATTATATGAATCCGCAATCCGCTCTGGTACCGTCTAGAGTTGGAATTCCGCAGCGAAAACGTCAAATCGAATTTTTACCATAAATCCGTCATCTCAACAAAATTGAAACCAATATAACCACAAAGAGAAATATGCGGGTGAAATAAGATTTATTAACTAAGAGAAGAATTACACCGATTACACAGACTTCTCTTCTGCAATAGAGGTTGTTGAAGATAGAGTAGCTTCAACCCTATCCCTCCTCCTGAATCTCTCTCACATTTCTCTCGTCTTCTATAAACCTAGAAGACTTCTCTCTTTTCTCACCTTTTTGTATCGTACAATCATCCTCGAGATCATACGTATTTATATATTTATTTATATGCTCTCTACATTAGAGATATATATAAACTCCGCCAAAGATAAACCAAAATCTACTTAAATTAGGATTATACTCTAATTAATATTTAAATCTAAATTAATTTATCTCTAACAGATTTAAATATTAATCATAATCCAATTAAGATTTAATTACAAAACTAACCAAATCCTAACAATTAAAATAAATATTAATGTTCAAGTTCTTTCAAATATATTTTAAGGACTAGATTTTATTAATAAAATGTTAGGAACATCCATTATCTCTATAAAATTACTATTTTATTTTTTTAAATATACCCTTCTACAGTTCTACTGACATACAATAAAAATATTTTAATTCTTTATTTTTTTAAATATATTTTCCTACCGTCACCAATGTTTTAAAATTCTATTTAACTCTAGCAAAAATTTAATCCAAATTTAACGGAGATAATTTAAGTGATACTAATAGCAGCAAAAATATTTTTGAATAATAAAAAAATATATAAAAAATATATTTGAAACAAAAATAAATAAATAAAATATTTCTGAATTACAGAGGAGTTTATCCCTAAATTAAACTGGCATGTAACTCTAAAGCATACTTTTCTCTTAAAAAAAAAAAAAAAAAAAAGCAAAAAAATGGATAATCTATATCCATATTTTTAATAAAAAGATATAAGATGGGTATTATTTTATTATTTATTAAGATATTGAATGATAATTTTTTTTTTTAAAAAAAAAAGTGAAAAAATAAACTGCAGGGAAAACATACACTAACAAGCAAAGGCAAAGTTCCCTAAAAATATTCCTTTTCCTGGAGAAGAGAAATGAATCTACCAATCTTAGAAAACAACCCTAAAAAAGCACCCAAAAAAATACAAAAAAAGAAAAAAAAAAAGAAAAAAAAAAAGGCCAAGAATCAGATACTAATCCATTGCAGTGGGGTTTAATTTGTCTCAACTTCTGATGAATGTATATATGTTGTTAATGGACTTCCTCAAGAAACTCACTTCCAAACTTTCTTTGTAACTTTTGCCGAAAACAATCATCTGCCCAGCCATGGCCGACGAATCCGGCAGAGATCAACCCTTTCGCCTCTGGTTTCCGTATTTCGGGAATCAGTCTGCGGCGGCGGCGGCGGTGCCACGACCTCCGGGGGCTACTCAGAGGCAGCAGTCGCTGCCGCCACAGCGTCCTCCGGCGCCACGACCTTCACAGCCAGCTGCCAGATCTCAACCCCGATCTACAACTCTGCGAGCAACGACGATGGCTCCACCACCGCCCCCTTCGCCGTCAGCTCCCACGTCGCTACCGATCAGGCGAGCCACCACAACCGCGTCACCGTCACCGTCACCGTCACCGTCACCGTCACAGGTTACTACTCGACCTAAATCTCGGTCCACAACTCAACCAACATCACCACCGTCGTCGGCATCGTCAATATCAGCATTCCCAGCATCGCCACAAAGAACACCACTGTCGAAGTCGCCAGAGCGGCTTCAGCAGTTGAAACCAACTCTGACAACACCGCCACCACCGACAACCGCGCCATCTCCGCCGCCCCCCCAAAGTGCTCCTCCGCAACAATCCGACCCACTAACTTCGCAAACTATGCCAATCGCAACCGCATTTCCATCCGAAGAGTCGAAACAAGAAGCTCTCGATCCTCTAGTAGGAGTAAAACCAACCCAAAGCCCGATATCCGAGAAAGCGGAACCAAAACCTAACCAAATGGCAACCATATCTCAACCCGAAGAGTCGACACAAGAAGCTCTTGATCTTCTAGTAGGAGTAAAACCAACCCAAAACCCGATATCCGAGAAAGCGGAGCCAAAACCTAACCATACGGCAACCACATCTCAATCCGAAGAGTCGAAACAAGAAGCTCTTGATCCTCTAGTAGGTGTAAAGCCAACCCAAAACCCGATATCCGAGAAAGCGGAACCAAAACCTAACCAAATGGCAACCACATCTCAATCCGAAGAGTCGAAACAAGCAGCTCTTGATCTTCTAGTAGGTGTAAAGCCAACCCAAAACCCGATATCCGAGAAAGCGGAATCAAACCCTAACCAAATGGCAACCACATCTCAACCCGAAGAGTCGAAACAAGAAGCTCTTGATCCTCTAGTAGGAGTAAAACCAACCCAAAGCCCGATATCCGAGAAAGCGGAACCAAAACCTAACCAAATGGCAACCACATCTCAACCCGAAGAGTCGAAACAAGAAGCTCTTGATCTTCTAGTAGGAGTAAAACCAACCCAAAACACGATATCCGAGAAAGCGGAACCAAAACCTAACCATATGGCAACCATATCTCAATCCGAAGAGTCGAAACAAGAAGCTCTTGATCCTCTAGTAGGTGTAAAGCCAACCCAAAACCCGATATCCGAGAAAGTGGAAGCAAAACCTAACCAAGCTCCACTAGTAGAAGAAAAGATAGTTGTAGATAAAGAAACAAAACAAAACCCACAAATGATCATATTCAAAGGCGAAGCGAAGCAACCTACCCAATTTCCGCAGATAGAAAAAGAGGCACTAGATGATGTAGAAGCCAACGAGAAACGCGAAACCAATATAGAGCCAAAACAAAGCACACAACCTACCCAAGTACCACAAGTAAAAGAAAAACTCGACGAGAAAAGCGAAGAGAGAACAAAGGCGATAAAACCAGTACTTGAAGGCGATAGTAAAGAGATAGAGATGCCCAAAACGATAAAAGAAACAGAAGAAAAAGATAATCCGACTACCACATTTCGCGAGGAATGGAAGAAGAAAATGAAAGCGAAAGCAAATCCTAATCCTAACCCAACTATAATACGCGAAGGCGAAGGGAAGGAGAGTGAAATGGGTGCTTCGAATACAAATCATGCTTCGGCTTCTCGAGGAGGCAAAAGCTTTCAGAGAGAGGTCACGGAAGGCGTTTCCAAACTGTTCCAGAAACTGAATACGGAACGCGGAGAGCACGGAACAAGTATCATAACATTAGGGGGTGAAAACAATGGCGCGACTATGACAGTGAATAGAGAAGGGGACTTTCCGATGCAAAGAGGCTACAAGCTCAACGAGAAGAAGGATGAGGCGACGACCAACGAGAGAGAACGTCGCGAAGAGGCGGAAATTACTACGAATATCAACTGCAATGTGCAGAGCATCAATAATTCGATATTGCACGAGAGTTCATGTAGCGCGAAAAATCCAGGAGTTCACTTTGTTTTCTCAAGCAAATCAAAGAAAAAGAAGCCATACATAGGAGGAAGCAAATCAAGTTGAAAGTACTCAGAAGAGGTTATGACTAAAACCCAACTAAAAAGCTTATTTATGAGCAAAGTATCAAAAGTGTTAGTGCTAGGCGAATAACAAAACTACAAAGCATATATGAAGAAATACTGAAATAAAAGGAAGAAAAGGATGTACATTTTCTACTAATGTAAATTGTTCTCTACTTTCATAAATTATATTGCTGTAGTAGTACAACAATGTATGTGTTGAATGTGATAAAGTGACAGTTCAAATATCGCAACTACACTAAAGAGTTTACATTCAATAATATGGGCAAAATACCAGTTATCCAACTGAGATGCTACGAATACGTTCAACATCGCTAAATTATCATTATAAAAAAAAAAAAAAAAAAAAAAAATTGCAGTAGAAGGTGGTACATGGTGGTAGACATAAATAAGGTTACCTCAAATTTTCAAGGTAATCTAAAATATGCTAGGATACAAACATCCGAGGTAAGTTCATCCTCAAACATAAATATGGCTAGTGTTTGCTTGGCGAATTTCTAAAAAAAGTGATGATGGCAAGCTAGAAACAATTTGTCCAAAATGGGTATTTACAACAATGCATTTGAGGTAGTAAATATTAGCAAAATAAAGGAAAAAAGGAACAGTTACGAGTGCCTTTCACCGTTCGTTCATTCGCACGCAGGCTTGTTGTCGAAGCTCGTTAAGCAGATCGCGAACGCCTGAAAAGCCGAGAGAGGGTACCTGTAATCCATCGTGAAAATGTCCTTCCCGATTTTCCCGAACTGGAGAATCACTTTCTCCTGCTCCGCTAAAGAAACCTGGTGGGAAGGATCGACTGCGGCCACAAGCTGAAAATTCTTCACGGAAGCCACGGTCACTCTCCCCCTGAAGTTCAGACACCAACATTGAAGTTGCTCGTGCCACCGTGGGGCCTTGTTCTTTAGCATAAGTGGCTCGCCGTTATCGGCGACAGTTACAATAGGCTCGTTAGCGAGGCTCGTAGAAGAGAATTCGATAATTGGCTCCTTTCCTTTCCCAATAGATAAATTGGAAAATTGTTCATCTAAAGAGTGGATGAAGTTAGTAGGCGTCGGGGCAGTCCCGCCTTCTTGAATAGAGGAGATTGGGATCGTATGCATAGTGCATTGCATCCTCCTCGGTCCTCGAGTTCGAAGCACGTTGAGTTCGTAAGAGATGGTGGCAACGTTGTAGTTTCCCGCCGGTAGTCTCGGAGAGACTTGCTTTGAGTGGATTCTCCGGCTCGGACGGTTGTTCGAAGAAAGCGTGGTGGTGTCGCACGGGGGCTGGCTATCGTAGACCGTGAACTTGGTGCCGAGAAAATTCGACCTGAGCGAGTTTCAAAAGAGAAATCAATACTTACGAAACTATAGACATCAATGTTCAAGTGCTTGTTTCGCCGCACTTCTCATTTTGTTGTAGCCACCACAAGCTATCGGCAAGAAGAGAACCTCTAGTCGGGCAAATAGGCGGGAAAAGAAGAAGAGAGAAGGTTACGTGCCTTAGTTTTCCAATATAAGTACTGCTCGCTCGAGAGAAGTCATCAGAAGCCAGCGAGATCACGAAATCCGTGCTGGTTGCTCGTCGAATCTTGCGGGCTGCCAGCAAAAGCTTTTCGTTTGCTCCTTGAAGCGCTGCAATTTAGAAATTCATCTCACTACCAACACCGAAATGTTATATAAAGCCAAATCGATTGCCATCTCATCAGGTTGAAAGGAAATAAGAATCCGCAAGACTCCCTACTACTACTCTCGGAAAGCCGGAGAAATATTCATCTACAGGCAAATGTACTATTACGTATGCTCGAGGCTTATCGAATTTGCCAACATTCGTTTACCTCTTAATCTCTCATAGAATCCAAGTATAAAACTCACACAGCATACGTATATTCACGGCAAATTCCATTAACGGGATAGTTTTAGTTCATAATCAGTTGCAGATAATAATGCTTAACACAGCTACCTTATAGGCATAGTCCCGCAAGATAAAAAAAGATTGAAAGGAAAGAATTGTAGGTTAGAGTTGAATCAATTGAACAAGAGAGAAAAATAAAAGAGTAACAGTATCTTACACGGGCTCAGTCCCAAATAGAGCCGATAGGTCGAGGTCGCTCGCTCCCTCTTTATAAAGCACTGGATTGGACAATCACGAGGGCCGGGCTATACAAACCAAACCATATAAAAAAAAAGAGAAAAGCTGTAAGCACAAGTTCTATTCAAGCATGGTAAGTTCCACCAATCCGAGAGATCAAATACATGTTATGAAGAGGTCAGAAAACACAAACCTTACCTAAACTATAGCGCATTTTGAAAAAGGTACCTACGGTACATTCGATAGAAGTACATCTTCGATCGAACGTAACGGTACTCGTAACATTCCTGATTGCACTATTTGTTTTAGCAAACCAATAATTTCTAAGAAAATCCGACTGAGATGATAAAAGTACTATTGTACTAATTCTTCGACAGAAACCATTAAATTTCGACAGGATGAATACTTTGTGGAATCAAAATTTTTACGACTGAGGTACACATTTTGATAGTTTAGGCAATGTTTGTACCATCTTTATCTTACAAGTAAGGATTGCCTCCTAGCGCGTCGTTGGCACGACATGGCATGCCGGCATGCGTTGGCACGACAATCCTTAACTTATAGAGAAGCAAGATGCGGCATTACGACGAAGAGGTGATCGGTAAAGGGGGGGGGGGGGGGGGGGATCGGCAACCTGTTTAAGGGAAATTGGGAAGGTGATCCGGCCGCATTCCTCCAACGTCTTCACGACCTCCTTCGTCAAATCGCGCCACGACCGGCAAACGGCGGCGCAGGCGACGAGGTGGCGCCTCGCGGGCCACGACACCTCGCTCGCCTCCAATCTTTGTATCACATCTAATAGGAGCTCCGGCGGGAGGTTGGCCCACCTCCCCTGGTGGTGCTCCTCTCTCTCCTTCTCCCCGCGGCGGGGGTGGTGGGGGAAATGGGGGGGCCAAGAGCTTCGGCCCCCGCCGCGAGGGGGCCGGGACCGCCCCTCGGGCCCCTCTCCCCCTCCTCCCCTCCTTGACATGCTCCCTATCCCATCCCTCATCTCCTTTAGCTCCCTAACAATGCTCTTAAATGACATTTTCTCCTAATCACTCCTCCTATCCCTCTTTTTATGAGATTAGGGTTGTTAACATGAACACATAGCCCATAAATCAACAAAATATTTGAACTTTGAGGACAATAATGGAGAAATTGATCTAAAAATTAAAATTTCCCTTGGATTTGATGATGATTTACTTATATTCACTCAAAATTTCCTTTGAGGACAATGCTCTTAAATGACATTTTCTCCTAATCACTCCTCCTATCCCTCTTTTTATGAGATTAGGGTTGTTAACATGAACACATATAGCCCATAAATCAACAAAATATTTGAACTTTGAGGACAATAATGGAGAAATTGATCTAGAAATTAAAATTTCCTTTGGATTTGATGATGATTTACTTATATTCACTCAAAAATTTCACCTTTCCAACTCAAATCACAAGAGAGCAAGCAAATATAGCAGCATAGAGAACACATGGAACCCTAACAAATACCCAAATCCATTCTCCCCTCTTCATCTCTCTCTCCTCCATTTCCAAAAACACCAACTTCTCCCAAACCACCAAAAATACCTCAAATTCCCCACAAATTTACACAAACAAAAGGCAAAAACAAGACAAAAAAAAGGAGGAGGGGAGGGGGGGGGGGGCAAATTTGTGAGAAAAATCGAACCTTTTTATCAGAAAACCGAAGGAATGCGAAGAGATTAGGGGGTTTTATTGAAACAAACCACAAAGATTTCGAATTTATAGTAGCTTGATCTGAGAAAATGACAGCTTATACCTCTTCCCCTGTTTCAAAATCTCATCTTTTGCCCCTCTCTCTCTCTCTCTTCCTCTCCCCTCTCTCTCTCTCTCTCCCTCTCTCTTTGAGATCCGAGAATAACCCACTTCTCCTCTCCTCAAATCAATCCCAAAGCTACCACCTTTCTCTCTCTCTCTCTCTCTCTCTCTCTCTCTCTCTCTCAAAAAAATTTGGATTTGTTTATATCTCTGGCTTTTCCCAAATCAGGAGATGTGAGGGATTGGAGGTTTAAAAGATTCCCCATCTCTCTCTCTCTCTCTCTCTCTCTCTCTCTCTCTCTCTCTCTCCCTCTCTCTCTCTCTCTCTCTCTCTCTCTCTCCCTCTCTCTTTCTCTCTCTTTCTCTCTCTTCATGTGAGGATTCCCCTTTTCCTCTGGCCTTGTGTTGTGATAAAAATAGATACAACAGTTATTAGAGGGAAAAAGGGTAAAAAATTATTTCATGGACCTGGTCCACCATGTGAGGGCATGTTTGTTTTTCCGGATCTGTGGAGTCTAAGTTTGAAGGGGACGATGACAAGTGCGACTTTGCGTACAACCGTAAGCTCCCGGCTCGTCCTATTCCAGGGCAAAGTCGCGATCGGGCATGCGATGTAACCTCGTCAACTCCCTGTCGTTTGATTCCTATCAAACAAATGATTAGTGCAAAACTAGCTCATATCGCTGATCTGTAAAGTTTAAGAATAGTGGCGATGAGTGCTGCTTGTGTACGTCCGTAAACTCGCGACTCGTCCTATCCCAGGGCAAAATCTAGATTGGGCGTATGACGGAAACTCGTCAATTTTCTGTTTTCATGACTTCGATGTAACGAATGGTGAGTGCAGAACTAGCACATCTTAGTGATCTGCAAAATCTAAGATCAGCGGCGACGAGTGCGAGTTTGCGTATGACCGTAATCTCGAGACTCGTCCCATACCATGAAAGAGTTGAGATCGGGTATACGATGAGGGCTCATCAGGTCCCTATTTTTGTGACTCTGAAGAAATAAATGATGAGTGTAGAACTAGCTCATCTCGATCGTGATCTGCAAAGTTTGAGATCAGTAACAATGAGTGCGAGTTTGCGTATGCTCGTAAGCTCGCAGCTCGTCCTATACTAGGGCAAAATAGAGACTAGGCATACGACGGAAGCTCGTTAACTCTATGTTTTTATGACTCCGATGAAACAAATGATGAATGTAGAATTAGATCATCTCGGTGATAAGTGAAGTCTAAGATCAATAACGATGAATGCGCGCGAGTTTGCGTATGGCCGTAAGCTCGCGGATCGTCCCATACCAAGGCAAAGTAGAGACTAGTTATACGACGGAAGCTCGCCAACTCTTTATTTTTGTAACTCCGATGAAACAAATGAGTACTAGTAGTTCAGAGACAATGAGTACTAGTTCGCATACAATCGCAATCTCATGACTCGTTCCTTTCTAGGGCTACGTTGAAAACTAGCATACACCGGAAGTTCGTCAGCTCGATGAAACAAATGACTTTAAAATTTAAATGTAAAATAATAAATTTGTTTAAGAGTATTAGTGTCGTATATTATCATATTATGTAACATAAGATGTTTCTCTACTTATCTTATCTGTATATAAAAATTATAATATTTTAGAAAAATTAACTACATGCTCTATCGACTATTCCAAAAATTAATTATAACGAAGCGGCTAATTCTAGTTATTTAATTAGGTGAGAAATTATTTTATATTTTTTCTACAATATTTTAGATGTTGCAAATTATTTTATAATCTCCATAAGGTGAGTTTTAAGTAATCGGTCCATGGTGGACCAGGTCCATGCTATTTATTTCTCGTGAGCTGGTCTTTGGAACCGTAGACCAGATGATGTAAGAGAATCCGGGGAGTGGATTCGTTGTAAAAACCGTCGTATAAGTTCATACGTCAGAGATACGTGGCGCTCTTCTATTGGCTATGTTTTCTTTCCACCCAATCAAAACAGGACGCGTGGAAGCTTTTTAAAAAGTTTTTAAGCATGGCTTGCAGAGGATCTGATGCTCAAGTATTGTTTGAGGTTTGAAATTTTCTAATAATAATAATAGTATTATTATTATTATTATTATTATTATTATTATTTAATTTTGGGTAAAAGTTACTATTTTATTATTATTACTACTATTATTAAATGTAAAAAAATAATATTTAATATACTTCTCAAATTTTAAAAATATTTAATTTATTTTTAAATTTCAAAATTATTCTTTTTATTTTAATTGTTTCTGAAAAATAAATAGTTTCTCTCAAATTTATCCTTGCCGAGAGTTTTATTTGAAAGATTTAAATTTACAGAATATACTTTCGGTCGACTAAAATATTTTTATTGATTTTAAAAAATTTATTCAAATATCTCGAAATTTGTAGGGATTACCGATAGAAATTGGGATTTAAAAAGGTATTTTGATAATTGTAAGATAAATTTAAAATTTTTGAATAATAGTCAGGGATAAATAAGCAAAAACCGTATTAAAAAATAAAAAATGAATTTGAAAAAAAAAAACAAAAATTTATCCAACTCACCAATTTGATATTTTAGAAGGATATAAAAGTTTTAAGTGGCGTTAAGCTCTTCAGATGATATGAAATGATAATGAAAATTATGATCGTAGTGATCGACTAAGAAAAGCATTAAAATGCTTTCAAATTTTTCGACCCGAGCAACGTAATTTCAAACTTGGTCTTTGAATCTATAACAATCTCAATTTCATCTAATGATATTAAAAATTTTGCTAAATTACAGAAAACTTTCTGTAATATTTCGTTTTTTCACTTTAATTTTATCCCTCGTAATTACCGAAATGTGTATTTATCCCCCGCCGTCACGATTCCGTGCCGTCAGTTTTTTTGAAAATATAATTGGATATACCCAAAATACCCTTGGAAAATATCCCTTAAAAAAAAAAAAGGAGAGACTTTGAAAAATAAAATGAAAAAAAGAGGGAGAGACTTCGAAAAAAAATAAAAATAAAAAGAGGGAGAGACTTCGGAGCCCTCTCTTTCCGACGTGGGAGGGCTCATCCGAGCCCTCCCACGTCGTGCTCCTCGTCGTCGTCGTGCTCCTCATCGTCGTCGGCGCCGCCGCCGTCCTCTACCGCTCGAAGAGCTCATCCGAGCCCTCCCACGGCGCAGGTCAGCACGCGAGTGCGGGGACCCGCGCCTTCTCTGGTGCGGGACTCCGCCGTCGCCGCCCGGGCCCTCCCCGGCGACGGCGCTCCAGGTCAGGTGCGGCCTGCGGCCTGACGGCGCTCCAGGTCGCCGCACCATTGCGCGTAGCATGCACGCGCTTTCCCAGCGCGCGCGCGTGCTAGCGCAGTTCAGCGCGCGGGTGCGGGAAACCGCGCCTCCTCTGGCGCGGGTCAGCGCGGGGTGAGGGGGTCCGCCATATGGCGGGCCCCCATAGGCCGCCGCGCGAGCACTCCCGACCTCTCTGTCGTCATTGCAAAGGAAAGGGATAAGGAGGGCATTTTCATCAATTTACCACCTCCGTTAACGCCGTTGCCCCCTAAAGACATTTCGGTAATTATAAGCTTTTAAATGACAGAGGAGTAAAGTGAAAAAGCGAAATATTACAGAAAATTTTTCTATAATTTAGCCTAAAAATTAATAGATGATTTTTTCTTCTTCTTCTTTTTGAGATGAAGACATTTTAATCAAGTAGAGGGCTAAGCTTGACTCAAGTAGACATGTTAGGCCCCAGGTAGGTTTGGATGTGGCTTGAACCAAACACAAGTGGGTCCAATGCATGTCCTTTTACTAATTTGAAACCCTGCCTCCTCATTCAAACTTATGTCCTTGGTACTGTGCGAGATAAAGCCTTTCCTATAACAGATATTTTATTTATAATGAATAACAACTTAATCGATCATTGGTATCTTAGATTTAAACCTATAAATTGTTAAGGCTTTGTTTGGTAACGAGAACTAGGGGGGATAAGGGCTTATTCCCCCTAGTTATACCCAAACGCAATTAAGTAGGGGTGGGAATAGTTGTTTTCGTCTTTCTGGAATAAGCTGGTATAAGACTGGAATTATTATTCCAGTTTTTTTCTGGAACAAGACTGGTTCCCATTTGAGAATAAGCTTAATTAAATTAATATAATTTTAATTATTATTTTAACTATTTAATTAATCCAATATTTTAATTAATTTAATTATTTTATTAACTAATTATTTAAGTATTTAGATAATTAACTAATTATTTAAGACAATTAAATTTAAAATTTTTAACATTTATAAATTTTTAAATTTTAAATTTTAAATTTATAGCTTTTAAAATTTTTAACTTTAATTTTTAATAAATTTATCATATAATTTTAATAAATTATATGATAATTTTTTGTAATAATTTTTTTTATATATAAGTAAAATATAAATTTTAATAATTTTTTTAATAAATATTTTAAATTAAATATTTAAAATCATATCAGTAAAATTTTAATCATAAATTAAAATTTTAGTCCTCTTTATTCTTCTTATTCCTCTTTAACTTACCAAACACAATTTTTTTTATACCCGGTATAACTCTTATACCTACCCAAACATAAATTAACATTAGTTCCTATTAATACCATAACTTATACCTATCCCCGGTATAACCAAATTTTTCTTATACCCGAACCAAACGCAGCCTAAGTGTGTTTGAAATGGGAATTGAAATGGGAATAAGAGGGATATTCTTTTTATCCTTCCAAATACACCAGGAATCAATCGGTATAGCTTGTTCCAGTACAACTAGAATAAGTGAGAACTACTGTTCTCACTCTTTCCAACCACCCTTTTACTTTTTTCTTAAATATTCTTTCACGTCTACAGAGGCATCATTTCTCATCTCATTATTACATAATAAAGTTTGAGGGTAAAAAGGTTATTTAAAACAACTAATACTTTTTATTCTTTTTATTTCTCATTTTCATACCAAACACAAAATCTTTTATCCATGAAATCATTCCAAACGTTTTTTTACACTAGTTTCGTACTTTATACTTATCCCTAGAATAGCTAGTTCTGTCTTATCCCGTTACCAAATGAGCCCTAACTATCATAATATTTTATAACAGAAAGGTATAGCAAGTTAACTCAATTAGAAATGTGAAGCAAATAAACTACGAATTTAAGACATTGAGTATTAATCATTGAGTCTTTAACCAACTTATAATTTTTATCTCAAATTGTTTGTGTTCTAGATGTGATATAGATTGAAGAACAAATGAATTCAAATTGGATGTCCCCAATGAGGTCAGGGTTCGATCCGATTCCTACCTGTGAGTTTCAAAAATAGGGCTCGTGTTTTGAACATGTTGAATGATATATTAGTTGAGTAACTTTTACGTAGAGAGATTTAAAATTTAATATGATATCAGAGCATGACTTTTTAAGCTTGGTACTTTTTCATATTATATACATATACACAAGAACAATATTAAAATAATGGTATTTTTATTATTAATTACTAGCGCAGCGCGATAATAATTTTTTTTTTTAAAAAAAATATGGATAAATTCTTACTAAAGTTAATGTGAATTCAAGAATAGGAGCAAGCAAGATATAATTGGGAAAATCTCTAAAATCTACTTGTAATTAATAAACAATAAATCTATTAAAATAGGCCACAATAAATTCCAACTCACATTTTAGGTCAAACAAACAAGGAGAGGCTGTTTTCAATCCAATTGTGTCTTCACTCTATCTGCATAAATTGCTTATATTCAAAGTTCAAATCAAGATTAAACGGACATTTTCATCGAATTAGCATTTCAATTTTAATGAAAAGGCTAACGTAAGATTAAAACGAAAACGCAATAGTTACGGACTATATTTGTGACACCCAATAATTTCATATCGGATGAGAATAGAGTTGTGATTGGATATATAAAAGATATGAACACTAGTAATAATAATTGGGCTTAAACATTTTGGGTTGTGGTTTTGAGCAAAACGAGTTATTATTGTCAGTGGATCGGATCGTTACATTTAGTATCATAGTCAATCACCAACCGAAAGTGTGTCACGAGTTTCGACTAAGCCTGAGTCTAGATGACAGGGCAAACAAAACAAGTCTTTCATCGCCTGGTGCCTAGTGATCTGACTTAGACAAGTCTCACATCGTCTCACATCGCCCCTCTAAACAGGAGAGTCTGTGACACCCCCGTAGTTAGTCCCACATCGAATGGAAATAGAATTATGATTGAGTATATAAAAAGGCATAGACACTAATAATAATAGCTTGACTAGTTAATACTATACCATTTTGAACTTTGATTTTGAGCCCAACAAATTATTATTGCTAGTGGGTCGGATCGTTATACTATTATAACGAAAAATTACAACGAAAATATTCGACTTACCGATGGCAATTTTCATATATAAGATTCTTTGAATCTCAATTAATTAAGTTTTTCGATTTTATGTTCTTTCCCTCCTGTAATTAGATTTACTCTTATTTCTAATTTCATTAATTTTGAAAATTGTTAACTTAATATATAGTTTTAGTTGCATGTAAACTTTAAAAAGAAAATAACTAATTCACTTATTAAAGTACACAGATATAATACCTACGAATCTTAATTATGATTTAACCTAATTTGCCCTAGCTCGACTCGAAACTCCAACCCAAGCCAAATTCTAGTGAGCTTAGTGTCGAGTTTAGTTCACAACCCAACCCAAACACGTGGTGGATTGACGGCTGCTCAATGCTAATCATAATTTCAAAAGCTCGAGCAGTTAGAAAGAAAATAATCAATTCATTTATTAAAACGTGCAAACATAAAGTTTATAGGTTTCGATTATAATTTGGTCCAATTCAATCTACATCGTGTAGGAGGATCAAAATCTAGAGCAATGCTACTCATACACTTCTGTGTATGATGCTGTGTATGATGCAGATCCCACCCATTCAAAGATGGGGTATTCTTCATTGATCGCTTCGAAGTGACCAGTAAAATTCATTCTATTTCTGAATGGATGGACAGTAAAATGTACGCCCCTTTTGAGATGTATAAGAAACATTTTCTCAAAATCTAACCCAAACTCAAATGTGGTATGTGGCAACTTAGGTAATTTTGACTTTTATATATATATATATATATATATATATATATATATATATATATATATATATATATAGGAAAATGCTATGTGTACACCCCTTTCGGGGTGTACATCATACACCCCACCCATCTAAGGGTGGGGGTGTGATAATAGGTCACTTGATGTGACCCGTAAAAGATATCGTCACCATTAAAATGATGGAGGTGTATGATGTACACCCCTTCGGGGTGTACATATAGCATTGCTCATATATATATATATATATATATATATTAGAAGGAAAACATTTTGACCAAAAAGTGTCCCTATCTTTTTGTGGCCCTTTCCTAAAATAAATTTAGAGGATATTTGGTTTTTTTTCAGAAAAGTGTGAAAAAAAATTTTTAACTTAAATTTTTTTTTTCAAAATTTTTGTTTTCTTAATGAAAAATTCGGAAGATGAAAAATACTTTTTTTTTTTATGAAATCTAAAAAAAAAATAATAAAAAAAAAACTAATTTTTCTAGAAACTAAACGATTGAAAAATACTTTTTCTGTCTTAAAATTATTTTTTATAATATTTTTTGGAAAATTAAACACCCCTTTGGAACCCATTTATTTTTTCATTGAATTAGTTAGTGTTTACCTCATGCAACACCTTGTCATTTACATGCAAAAAAAAAAATATGGTACAACTTTACTGTGCAAGAAAGAGAAAGTAGAGTGCCTTTTTCCTCACACTATTTGTAATTATTTTCTCCTTTGTGTTTGTTGGAATTATAGCTCTAGCAAATGAATTGGTCTCTCTCTCCTACTTTTTATGTCGAGTCGAACATGAGTGAGCTGATCTAGCTCGTGTTTGATTCATTTATATTTCGAGCTGAAAAATTGTATTTGACTTGTTTATTGAACTAATGATTGATTTTGAGTTCATTTCGAATTGAATGTGAGTTGGCTTGCGAACAACGAGTTGAATTGCCCGCTCTACTTTGCAAAAAAGAGAAAATAGGGTGCTTTTTTCTTCATGCCGTTTACAATTATTTTCTTCATGAAAGGTGTTTGGTGGAATTATAGCTTCGGCAAATAGCATTGACCTCTCTCTACTACTTTCTATATCGAGCCGAACACGAATGAGTTGGCCCAGCTCGTGTTTGGCATGTTAAAATTTCGAGCTGAAATATTCAGCTCTTGTTTGGTTTGTTTATTAAACAAATGAACGATCGATCTTGAGCTCATTTCTAGTCGGACACGAGTTGACTTGCGAACAACGAATCGGATTGCTGCCCTACTTTGCAAGAAAGAAAAAGTAGGATGCTTTTTTGTTTCCTCGTACTATTTGCGATTATTTTCTCCATAATAAGGGATGTTTGGTGGAATTATAGCTCTAGCAAATTGCATTGATCTCTCTCTCTCTCTCCTACTTTTTATATCAAGCCAAACACGAGTGACCAGCTCATACGTGTTTGGCTCGTTGAAATTTTGAGCTAAAAAATTCAGCTCGTATTTTACTTGTTTATTAAACAAACGATTAATCTTGAACTAATTTCGAGTTGAACACGAGTTGACTCGCAAACAACGAGTTTGATTGCCAACCCTATTTTGCAAAAAAGAGAAAGTAAGGTGCCTTTTTCTCACACTATTTGCAATTATTTTCTTCATGAAAGGTGTTAGGTGGAATTACAGCTCTAACAAATAGCATTAATCTCTCTCTCCTATGTTTTATATCGAGCCGAACATAAGTGAGCTGGCCCAATTCATGTTTGGTTCATTAAAATTTCGAGCTAAAATATTTAGTTCATATTTAGCTTGTTTATTAAACAAACGAACGACTGATCTTGGACTCCTTTCGAGTCCAACACGAATTGCTTCGCGAACAACAAGTTGGATTGCCATCTTTTCTTTGCAAGAAAGAGAAAGCAGGGTGCCTTTTTCCTCGCGCTATTTGTAATTTTTTTTTTTTTTTCGTAAAAGGTGTTTGGTGAAATTATAGCTCTAGCAAATAGCATTGATATATATATATATATATATATATATAATTAGGCTGGAATACTATCGATAGCACCAAGTCATTGGTGCTATCAAGTTTTTAGCCTTTGGATTAAAAAATGTGCGGTTAGGATGATAGTGGTTCCCTAGGGTTCAGTAGGTGGTTGGTTGAATAGTAAAAATCTTAAAAAACTTCTATAATCCCAACCGCACGTACTTTCATCCAAGTGCTAAAAACTTAATAGCATCAATTGCTTGATTCTATCAATAATATTACAGCCGGACTATATATATATATATATATATATATATATATATATATATATATATATATATATATATATATATATATATATATATATATATATATATATATATATATATATCTTCTACTTTCTGCATCGAGCCGAATATGAGTGAGCTGGACCACCTCGTGTTCAGCTCGTGTTAAAATTTCGAGCTGAAATATTCAATTCATCTTTAGTTTGTTTATTAAATAAATAAACGATCGATCTTTACCTTATTTCGAGTCGAACGCGAATTTACTTTCAGACAAGCTGGATTGCCCAGCCCCTACTTAGCCAGAAGGAAAAGATAGACTGCCTTTTTCCTCACACTATTTGCAATTATTTTCTTCATAAAAGATGTTGGGTGGAATTATAGCTCTAGCAAATACCATTGATCCCTCTCTCTCTCCCATAAGGACATCATAACAACCCTATAAAGTTTCATTGGCCTTGCTTTTATCATTATTATTAATGCTTGCTATAGCTAGTGAAATTAGTTGTAGTGGTGATGGGTTCACATTAGTTTGCATGGGACTCCTAATGATGAATGTAGGTGCATGCCAATGAAGACAAATAATAATAATAATAATAATAATTTAAAATTTAAAACTATTTATATTGTTGGGTCACGAGTCACCAGTTCAATAAGTAATGGAACAATTAGATTGAACTTATTTGCTATTTTCATACTAAAAATATTGAAAATACTAGTGCAAAATAAAACAATAAAATAAAAAAACTTAATCTCAAATAGAAATATTGTTTGGATCTTAACTAATTATTTGAACTGTGAGATATATTACTTATATATATTCAAAAGTGAAGTAAACGGCCACAAGAAGGGTGCAATGGGAAAAAGGGTGCTAACCATCATTGCGGTCACCTGGTGGAACATTTGGTTGGAGAGAAATAGAAAGTCTTTCGACAACCAGAAACGTTGCCTCGGAGCTTTACTGGCGGAAATTAGGATTTGCCGCTCAAACTGGATCAGATTCTGTGCCTAGTTTTGTTTTTTTTTTTTCGGGCCCGGATGCTCCACTGCAGAAACCGGCTGTCCATATGCTAAGTTCACTTTCATTATGAATGAAGCGGCAGCATTCTGGCTTTCTCTCAAAAAAAAAAAGTGAAGTAAACCAGTTTAGAGACTGAATCACGATCTGACCGGTAGGGTCGACCCGGGTCTTATACATTAAAAATGCTAGTTCAAAAAAATTTAAATAAATGTCTTAATCTCAAATAAAAATATCTGACACTTAGATCGACTATAAAAAATATTACTGGTATATTTTAAAAATAAAGTGCAAATCTTGCACTCACCCATCTAACAATTTAGACACTATTTTTGGGGTCTCGTGACATCCCAATAGTCTCATATCGGATGAGAATATGATTGTGATTGTGATTGTGATTGGATATATAATAAACAATGGACACTAGTAATAATAACTGAGCTTAAGTATTTTGCGCATGCGGTTTGGCCCAATGAGTTATTATTGCTAGTGGCTCGGATCGTTATATTTGATAACGGAGCCGATCATCAGTCGGAAGTGTGTGACGAGTCTCAGCTGACCCTGTGTCTGGGTGACAGGACTAGCGAGACAAGTCTCACATCACTTGATAATCTTGGGCTCTGTATGTGATTGGGCTGACGAGTACGTCAGGCCTAAACGGAAGGAGTCTGTAGCACCCCAATAGTCACACATCACACATCGAATAAAAATAAAATTGTGATTAGGTATATACGAGACATGGATAATGAAATTATGATTGGGTATATAAGAGACATGGACACTAGTAATAATAAATGGGTTTAAATATTTTGGATTGTGGTTTGGATCCAATAAGTTATTATTGCTAGTGAGTCGAATCGTTACAGGTCTGAAAAAAAGATTGATAAAGATTTGTATGACATATTAGTTTTTGGATGGATAGAATATAAAATTTATATTTATTTTTGTAATGTAAATATAGTATTACTTCTAAACTATATAAATGGGCAACTCTTTTATTATAAAATTTGGACATATAGTTTACTTAATATACTCTAATTATTTATGTTAGATTAAATGGTGTGCCCAAATTTAGTTATAGAAAAATTATCAAATTAAATAAATTAAAAAATGAGATAGCAAAAACACACTCTACTTTAAAGATTGTGAAAAAATACAATATCAAAATAGATCATAGTTTATATTTGTTATGTACATTTTAATATATTTTATATTATATAAGATTTTCTTGAAGTATATATTTTGTTGCTAACTCCAATTAAATTATTAGTAGAGGGAAATAAATATCCAAACCAAATTAGCATGGTATGGGCACATGCTAACACATTGCCACTTAACTTTATCCTCCAACAAGCATGGAAAAATTATATAAATTTAATGTTGTAAAATAAATAAATAACACTTTAACAAAGCTCAAATTAATTGGATCCAATGCTAAATCCACAACAACAACAACAATAATAATTCAAGGGATCACATATTTAATCTTTTGCATGATGATATTTATTAATTCTCTCTTGGAGCTTTTGTTTTGCTCTTCCCAATGGGCTCTTTATATATATAGAGTCCGGCTAGAATACTATCGATAGCACCAAACAATTAGTGCTATCAAATTTTCTGTCGTTGGATGAAAAGATATGCGGTTGGAATTATAGTGGTCCCCTAAGATTTTTACTATTCAACCAATCATCTAGTAAACCCTAGGGACCACTATAATCCCAACCGCATATTTTTTCATCCAATGGCTAAAAATTTGATAGCACCGATGGCTTGGTGCTATCGATAGTATTCTAGCATAATTATATATATATATATATATATATATATATATATATATATATATATATATATATATATATATATATATATATATATATATATTTCTAAAACTACAAATTCATTTATGCTCGTGACTTTTTCACCATTGGATTTGGATATATATACTTTTGAAAATATATAAGCTCTACTATATATATACAGTCCGACTGGAATGCTATCGATAGCATTAAGCAATTAGTGCTATCAAGTTTTCAGCATTTGGATGAAAGGATATGCGGTTGGGATTATAGTGGTCCTCTAAAATTTTTACTATTCAACCAACCACCCACTAAACACTAGTAGAGGACCACTATCATCCTAACTATACATTCCTTAATCGAATGGCTAAAAAATTAATAACACCAATGATTTGGTGCTATCGATAGTATTCCAGCCTAATTCTCTCTCTCTCTCTATATAAAGTCAATTTGTGTGCTTATAAAAGTATGGAGGTCTCCTTGATCCTAAATTATTTTCGATGTTGAAACTTTCGAATAGATAATCGGTTCTGTTAGACTTAATCTAGAATATTTGAAATATCTAACAAATAAAATTTATGATTTTTCGATATCATTTACTTAGTAATCGAAAGGGTTCAAAATCAATGACTAAAAATAAAAATTTCATAAAATATAATGATATGATACAAAAATATTAATATTGTTATATATATATATATATATATATATATATATATATATATATATATATATATATATATATATATTTGAGCTGGAATGCTATCAATAGCAAACAGAGATTTCATTGCCATCAATTTAACTTTTATGGTCTTTTTAAATCGACGACCGACACCATTGAATATGATTTATAGCACTAAAAATAGAAGTATTTAGAAATCAATTTTTAAATTTTTTCGACATCATTAACATAATGATTTAAGTGTTACAAAACTTATAATTTTAATAGTATATATAATTTTTTTTACTCTTTTAACGGCGTAAAAAAATTTAAATTAATTAAATTTTAGTTAAAATTTTTATTAAACTATTTAAAATAAGATTTATACTCTCGATATTAATTATAAAACTACTATCATCACTTTTTGAAGAATATTCATTTTTAGCCATTTATTTTTACATCCATTTGATACATAGTAAAAAAATATTAAAAAAAATATATTTATTTTCAGTCGTTTATATATATATATATATATAGAGCAATGCTACATGTACATCCCGAAGGGGTGTACATCATACATCTCCACCATTTTAATGGTGGCGATATTTTTTACGGGTCACATCAAGTGACCCATCATCACACTTCCACCCTTAGATGGGTGGGGGTGTGAGATGTACACCCCTTACGGGTGTACACATAGCATTTTCCATATATATATATATACACACACACATGCACTTTTTCATTGTAGCATTTTCATATTGTAGTAAAGATGAGTATTACTCATTTCAAATCGAATTACTGAACCGAACCAATCCAAATTTAATGGTTTGATTTTAAAAATTAAAATCAGAAAAACCAAATTAATCAAAATTTTAGTAAGTTCAATATTTATTAATCTTAAATCTAAAAGTAATTTGCATTCATCTTAAATAAGAAGTAAATAGTAATGTATATTTAACATAAAATTAATTATTATTATTATTATATCAATTTAAATAGATTTAAATAAAAAAAATATAATTTAATAAAATCAGATGAATCTTCATCTATGCAATTCAATTCCATTTATGATTTTAATTTATTTTAATTTAATTATAAAAAATATCATAAAAACCAAACTGAACTGACCCATGCTCAGTTGCTCATCCTTCATTATTGTACCCTTTTTAAAAAAAAAAAAAAAAAAATGTACATTAAAATAGAGATCACAAAAAAAAAAAAAAAAAAAAAAAAAAAAAAAAAAAAAAAAAAAAAAAAAAAAATCCTTTTATCCTAGGAAGAGTAAGCTCATCATTTTGGGCACAAAAAAGTGGTGATAGGGCTGCAACTCTATCTCATGAATAGGAGGGGATTATGTGATACCTCAATAATTTTAGATGGAAATAAAATTATGATTTTATATTGAATGGAAATAAAATTATGATTTGATATATAAGAGGTTTGGGCATTAGTAATAATAATTAGTCTTAAGTATTTTGAGCTATAGTTTGGGCCCAACAAGTTATTATTGCTAATGGATCGGATCATTATATTTGGTCTCAGAGCCAATAACCAGTCGAAAGTGTGTGATGAGTCTCGGCTGAGCCTGAGTCTAGATGACAGGGCTAGCGAGACAAATTTTATATCACCTTGTGATTTTCGGTTGTGCGTGTGTTTGGACTGACGAGGACGTCAGGACTAAACGGGGGGAGTCTCTGACGCCTTCAATAGTCTCACATTGGATGTGGATGGAATTGTGATTGGATTTATATGAAATATGTACACTAGTAATAATAACTTGATTTAAGTATTTTAGGCTGTGATTTAGGTCCAACAAATTATTATTACTGGTGGATCGGATCGTTACAGATTAGCTATTTTATTCTAGGAATAACACTATTTTATTCTTCCTCTTTCTCAAGAAGGGGTTTTCATTTGATAGTGTTGGTAAAAAAAAAAAAAGAAAAAAGAAGAAGAAGAATAGTTTGGTCAAAGATTTGCCAACAATGAATTAACTACATCCCCACTTTTTATTAATTACACTTATTAAAGACTCAATTTCTTGTTGACATATATTAATGCTTGTGCCAACCACCAAGGACAGTACAATTTTGGGCTTTACTTGTTTCAATTTATTGGAAAATGTGAACTCTAGTTAATTTCCAATTCTACCCTTTTCTTTTTTTTTCTTTTTTTTTTTAAGTTTTGACTCAGGTTGAAATAAATTGATAATCGAGATTCATGAACGCTGTATTTATATATTTTAAATAAATTAATTATATTTTTTAAATAATTTAAATTTTTAAAATTAATAATTAACGTCAACATAACGTCAATAATCACACACTTCAAATTTAAATTTGTATGAAATATCGAAACTCTGACCCCATCGTCGATAACGGATGGTCCATACTTGAGCACATAATCACTAGATCGCTAACGGTTTGGTACTCTCTCTCTCTCTATAATCCTTTTTAGGTAAATTGGTGAAAAGTGATCTCAACAAATTAATCAGAAACAAATCAAATTTGTTAAATTAATTAATTAAAAAATAGCTAGATTTATTGAATGTAGATATAAATAATTAAGGGTTAATTTCATACAGTTCCGTGTAAACATATCGAATAGTAGATATATATTTTTATAAAATTTAACTTTTTATATTTATTTTTTTTAAAGTCTTAAGTTGTTCATATGTATTTCTATCATCAATTTCCGTTAGAAAAATATAGTAAACTATAGGTTAAATATTTAACCTTGGTTAGTTAGTAAAATAAATTTATTTTTTTATCCTTACAAATATTTTTGCATTATTTAAACCATTAGAATTTTTGGAGGGATATATTTGAAAGGGCAAAACTGATATTTTACATATATTTTGTTAAAAAATAAACAGCAAACTAACGGTAATAAACCATCAAAATATATATAAACAACTTAAAACTTTTGAAGGAAAAAATATAAAAAGTTAAATTTTATAAAAATATATCTGCTATTCGATATATTTACATAGAATTATATGAAATTAACTCATAAAATATTTAGATGTTAATAAACCCAAGATCTCTCTCTACAATCCATTTTTCTAGTAAAGTGATAGAAAATGATATAAACAGATCCATTTTATTACAGATAGAGAAAGTTCATTAAATATAGTCAAATTTAATTAGTTGATAATAACTACATTAATATGTACACTGTACATATCAAAATATTAATCACATCACCCAAAATTGACAATTACTAAACATTAATTACCTAGAAAAGAATTGTCACAATTAAATATCAAAGCTATTATTCCTTCTCAGTTAGTTAATTCGTGAATTATTCGCGAATTATTCGCGAATTATTGAGAATCCGAATTAAACGTGTCGTTTCCGATTTTTTTCAAAAATTCAGAATAATTTGCGAAATTTTTGAATCAAAAAGTATTATTCGTAAATTATTCACGAATTACGAATTTTTGGGTGAAAAATTCGTTCTTTTTCAAAGCATAGTTAGTTAATTCGCGAATTATTCGCGAATTATTGAAAATCCTAATTAAAATTATTTGTCGGGAATAATTTAAAATTATATTTTTTTTTGTTCTAAATGAATATTTTATTTATTTCTAAAATAAATTGATTAAATTATTTTAAAAAATTATAATTGTTTATACTAATAGTATAAATTTTTAATTTTTTTTTAATTTAATAGTCGAATTTTTTATCCCAAATTTCTAATTAGTGAACGTATTATTTCCGTATAAATCACGTATCCGAATAATTGACGAATCCGTTTTTTAGCCGAATTTTTCAACGAATTTTAAAATTATGATACGAATTTTATCCGTATTATATCCGTACCGAATTTTTGCCGAATCCGAATTAACTAACTATGCTCCTTCTCTTGGATTTATTATTATTATACGGAAATAATAAATATTGGAATAATTTTTTTATCTCTGAAATAGTTTATTATTCCGGAATATGTGTTTGATTTTTAATGTTGCTATTTTTAGAAATAATAGAAATTATATTTTGTTAATTTTATAAAATAGCAAACAATAGTAAAAAAAATTAATGATTAAATTTGATATAAATTATAATTTAATAAAAAAGATTATTATAAAAATAATTTATTATAATATTTAAGTATAATTTATTACAATATTTAAATATAAATAATGTGCATTAATGTATATATATATATATAATTAATAATTTTGTAATACAAATAATTTATTATAATATATAAAAAAATTATGTTTATATTAATTTAGCTTTAATTTAATTTATAATCTTACTAAAGTTTAGAATTAAATCTTGAAATAACACTATTTCACTAAAACGGTGAAATAGTTTATCCTAAACTATCGAGAAATAACCGGAAATATCAAAATTTGATCGGAATAAAATATTCCATCCAAAAATTATATCGTTTTGCAGAATAACCAGAATAACTTTCGTTATTCCGACTTTATTCCCGAATCAAACGTGACCTAGAAAATTTAAGGACTAAAAAATCATTAATAATATGTATTATTCATATTCTCGTACAAAAATAATAGGTGGACTATACTTTTCTTTTTCTCTCTTAAATTAAAAGAAAAGAAAAATAAAATAGAACCCATGAAATAAAAAGAAAAAAAAAAAAAAATCTCAAATCCTTATCCACAATGAGTACATTCTCAAGAGAGGTGCTTCCATAGGTGAATGTAGTGACAAGAAATATAATGACAAAAAAGGGAAAAAAAAAATAAAAAAGAAGAAAAAAAAAACAACTAGAGCCAACTAGGAAACAACACAAAATTTTGGCTCCACAAGAAAGTGAACAAGGAGACCAACCCCTTCCCTCCTCACATGCAAGTAATGCAACTATAGTAGAGTTTGAGGTTGTACAGTTTTATATATATAATTATATGAAACAATCGTTATACTCTAAGGTGACGTTTAGTTTGGATACAAAGTGGGAATATCCCTTCTTTGTATCCAAACAAAACTAGAATGGAGGGAAATAGATGGATATACCTATTACCCCCTTACCGGATTGTCCCGGTATTAGGGGGGGATTTCGGTTCCCCCCCTCCCCCCAAACAGGCCGGAACAAGGGCCCGCAGAGTACTCCTTCCCAAGGCAGAGTGCCTTGGGAAGGGGCACTCTGCTTTTTCTTTTTTTTTTTTCTTTTATATATATAATGCTTCTTTTGATTTTTTTTTATTTTATTATTTTTTTAAATTAGAATTTTTAAATTTTAAATTTTTTATTTTATAAATTTTAATTTTTTAATTTTATATTTTAATAAATCTAAACATTTTTTTTTATTTTTTTGTAAAAAAATATTAATTTAAAAATTTTAAAATTTATACAATTTTTTTATAATTTTTTTAAAATTTATATAAATTTAAAAATTAAAATTTTTACTCCCACTTAAAATTTAAAAATTAACTTTTTTTTTTGCTCCTACTTAAAATTTTTATAAAAATTAAAATTAATAAATATTAAAATTTGAATAAATTTTGAAATTTTAATTTTGAAAAAAAAAAACTAAAAACGAAAGAATATTTTAGTCTTTTAACACAAAAGTTAATTCTATATTCCTCTTATTCTTCAATTATTTTTAAATACTATTTTTTTTATACCTGGTACTAATCTAAAATCCAACCAAACACAAATTTATATTAGTTCCAGCTTATTCCAAAATTTATACTTATTCCTGGTACAACTAATTCTCTTTTATATCTCAACCAAGCGAAGCCTAAAAGCTTAAAGTGCTAAAATATATTATTTATATATTTTATATTCAACATTATATAATAATTCAAATGTTCGAAAACGGAATGAAACATTGAAATATTGTATCGAGTAAGCGATTGGTGACACTAATACAATTTACCCGCGATAAAATAAACAAAATATTAGTAAGTGTTAGACCTCTAATTATTGTTAAACTCAATCTAATGGTAGTTAAGTGTAACGGCTCGGCCCACTGTCAATAATAACTCGTTGAACCCAAATCATAATCTAAAATGCTTAAGCTCGGTTATTATTATTAGTATCTATGTCTCTTATATATCCAATCATAATTTCATTTTCATCCGATGTGGAATTATTGAAGTGTTACAGACTCTCCTTATTTAGGCTTGACATTCTCGTCAGTCCAAACATATAAACAACCCAAGATCACCCGGCGATGCGAGACTTGTCTCGCTAATTTTGTCATTCAGACCCTTGACAGACCCCCGTCACCTTGTCATTCAGATCCTACCTCAGCTGAGGCTCGTCACACACTTTGGGCTGGTGATTGGCTCTGATACCAAATGTAACGACCCGGCCCACTAGCAATAATAATTCGTTAGGCACAAACCACATCCTGAAATGCTTAAGTCCAGTTATTATTACTAGTGTCCATGTCTCTTATATATTCAATCACAGTTTTATTTCCATCCGATATGAGACTATTGGGGTGTCACATTAAGAGAATTTATTAGATCATAAGATATAGTTAGAGTGGGAATGCTACATATACACCCCAAAAGAGGTGTACATTCTGCACCCCACTCATCCAATGGATGGGGTGTCTTTTGGAGTTGACCCTGACCCCTAAAGACACCCCACCTATGAGATGAGTGGGGGTGTAGAATGTACACTCCTTGTACATAGGGGTGTCAACGAGCCGAACACGAGCGAGCTGGGGTCGGCTAGTGTTCGGCTCGTTTATTAACGAGCCGAACACGAGCTGGCACGCGAACAACAAGTTCGATTTTTATTCCTATTATTAGGTGTAAAATTGAAAGAAAATTAAAAAATTAAAATTTTAATCTAATAATTAAAATTCACAAAAAATTAATAGTCTAAAATCTAAATAGTAATAGTAATATATATATATATATATATATATATATATATATATATATATATATATATATATATATATATATATATATATATATATATATATATATATATTCAAGCTGATATCAAGCCGAACAGGAGCGAGCTGATCCCAGCTCGTGTTCGGCTCGTTTATTAAACGAGCTGGAAAATTCGGCTCTTGTTCGGCTCATTTACTAAATGAGCGATTCGATCTCGAACTCATTTCGAGCCGAACGCACGCTGGATTGCCACCCCTACTTGTACATCCCATAAGGGATGTACACTTAGCATTTTTCATAGTTAAAATTCTCATTTGAAAAGAATAATATATAGAGAGAGAAGAAAAGAATTAAGAGAAATAAAAGAGACCTCACAACAATTGCCTCCAAAGTTTCATCAACAATTGAGCATAGTTAGTTAATTCGGATTCGGCAAAAATTCGGTACGGATATAATACGGATAAAATTCGTATCATAATTTTAAAATTCGTTGAAAAAATCGGCTAAAAAACGGGCTCGTCAATTATTCGGATACGTGATTTATACGGAAATAATATGTTCACTAATTATACTATTAGTATAAACAATTATAATTTTTAAAAATAATTTAATCAATTTATTTAGAAATAAATAAAATATTCATTTAGAACAAAAAAATATATAATTTTAAATTATTCCCGACAAATAATTTTAATTCGGATTCTCAATAATTAGCGAATAATTTGCGAATTAACTAACTATGCTTTGAAAAAGAACGAATTTTTCACCTAAAAATTCGTAATTCGTGAATAATTCGTGAATAATATTTTTTGATTCAAAAATTCGCGAATTATTTTAAATTTTTGGAAAAAGTCGAAAACGGCAGGTTTAATTCGGAATTTCAATGATTCACGAATAATTCACGAATAATTCGCGAATTAACTAACTATGCAATTGAGGGACCATAAGGATCTACAATTGGCTCCACTATCACATTCAAATCAGGCTTGATTAACTGAAAAAAAAAAAAAAAAAAAAAAATAGTAACAAAAAAAAAAAAAAGAAGTAATTTTAATAAAAAGAAAGAAATGTATGTACATTTCATGCATAAGGTAGCTAAGGTCGATTTGTAAAAGTTCGCACGGTGTCCGTTTGGTGTTGAGGGTCATTTTTAACATCTTCGAACAAAATGAAGTACTTCTGGTGGGATCGTTGAAAATATAATGTAACAGATTCATTCTATATGTGTAATCAATATAATATTATATAAAGTAACAAACAGAATATTTTTTTCATCATACTTTAATATTGCACGTAACACAGTTTTTTCAGACTCCCGAACAAAGTCGTAATAATTCATATAAATGAATCACATCTATGCCATTCATGTGAAATGCAAAGAGAATATAAGCCTACATGTAAAGATCCGGCCCACTACCCACTAGCAATAATAACTTGTTGGATCCAAACCACAGCCTAAAATGCTTAAGCCCAGTTATTATTACTAGTGTTCATGTCTCATATAAACCCAATCACAATTCCATCCACATCCGATGTGGGATTATTGGGGGCGTCACAGACTCCTCCCGTTTAGACCGTCCAATCACAATTCCATCCACATCCGATGTGGGATTATTGGGGGCGTCACAGACTCCTCCCGTTTAGGCCTGACGTCCTCGTCAGCCCAAACACACACACAGCAGCCCAAGATCACCAGGCGATGTGAGACTCGTCTCGCTAGCTCTGTCATCTAGACCTAGGCTCAGCCGAGACTCGCCGCACACTTTCGACTGGTAACCTGGCTCTGATACCAAATGTAACGGTACCCGGCCCACTAGCAATAATAACTTGTTGGACCCAAACCACAGCCCAAAATACTTAAGCCCAGTTATTATTACTAGTGTTCATGTCTCATATAAACCCAATCACAATTCCATCCACATCCGATGTGGGACTATTGGGGGCGTCACAGACTCCTCCAATTTAGGCCTGACGTCCTCGTCAGCCCAAACACACACACAGCAGCCCAAAATCACCAGGCGATGTGAGACTCGTCTCGCTAGCCCTGTCATCTAGACCTAGGCTCAGCCGAGACTCGCCGCACACTTTCGACTGGTAACCTGGCTCTGATACCAAATATAACGACCCGGCCCACTAGCAATAATAACTTGTTGGACCCAAACCACAGCCCAAAATGCGTAAGCCCAGTTATTATTACTAGTGTTCATGTCTCATATAAACCCAATCACAATTCCATTTACATTCGATGTGGGACTATTGGGGGCGTCACACTACATTGGTTAAAGTCCAAATTCTTTTTCATTCAATATACATGACGGAAGTTGTTGGCTAGAGCAATACTATTTATACACTTCAAAGAAGATGTGCATCTTATATCTCTTCTATCTAATAGGTGGAGTGTGCTCACTAGCTTCACTTCACCCATTGGCGAAGTGACATTCCACCCATCCCCACCAATTGAATGAATGGGGTGTGGAAAAAATAGCGCGAGCTCTTAAGTTCTGTGGCCGAGCTTTTAAGTATGGTAGATATGCTATTTCTATCAACACGTATTTTTGAAGTAATTGATTAACGCTTACGATCGGCAAGAGTGATGCTGATATATATATATATGATAATTGCCCATGTACCTTTAAAATCTGAAGAAATATCTGATTTACCCCTCTTATTTTTTTCTTTCCAATATACCCCTCATACGTTCCACCGTTATTAAAAATACCCATATCGTTTCCCTTTGTTAAGTTAACTAGGGTTAAACTAGAGTTAAATAATAATCAGAGTTGAAAACTATCAGATATACATATTTTGTCCCTATCTACCAAAATATTTTAAGGGTACATAAGAAAAGTTGGTTATGGTAGAAGGGTATATTTGAAAGGGCAAAATAGTAATTTCACACAAATAACGGCAGCTCCAAACGGTACACTAACAGAGTTTAACTTTAGAAATATTTTGGAAAGAAGTTGGAACGTAAGAAGGATAGTTTTAATATTAGCCTTCTAAGAAAAATAAATCTGAAATAAGAAAAATTTTTAAAAATATATAGAAAATTACCCCTATATATATATATATATATATATATATATAGGAAAATGCTACTTGTACACTCCATTTGGGGGTGTACATCGCACACCCCACCCATCCAATGGGTGGGGTGTGGTGAGGGGTCACTTCACAATTTGTGAAGTGACCCCCCACCCTTAGATGGGTGGGTGTAAGATGTACACCCCCTTTGGGGGTGTACATGTAGCGTTGCTCATATATATATATATATACAAAGTACTTAATGGCTCTTAACTCCGTGGAACAAAATCGAAGTTACTAATACTAGTGTGTGACAATTTAGATAAGCGATTTGGGTTCGCGTTCTTTTATTTTCTGTTAGCAACGAGCGCATAAACTAAATACGAAATTAATAGACAACCACCATACAAAAGTAAATCTCAAAAAACACGATAAATTAGAATATACAGATTTACGTAAAAATTTCTTTTCAAAAAAAAAACTACTAGCGAAATAGAAAAATTTCACTATGTCAAAAAAGAGAATACAGAATGTTCTGATGATTATACAATCGCTCGATCTCTCTCTAGGCCAAAAAGGAAAAAAGGATAATAAAATTCTTAACAAGTTTATCTTATCAGATCCAATCCGTACCCACCATTTTGTCGTCGCACCTCGAAAACATCGACAAACCGAAAACCCAAATCGAAACGATTTCTGATTTCGGAATCACATCTAACATTTTTTGTATTACATTTTAAGGTTTGGGGGTTGGAATGGTAATCTAGTATCAAGAACAAATGAGATTTGGTACCTTTATGTAGTTTTGAACATTTTGGATCCTCCTTTCAATGGGCTCTATTAAATCAGCATACTGCAATGCAAATGATGAGATTCAAACAAGTATGTGAGATAATATATGCATTATAAAAAAATAATATTTAAGAATTTTTATATATATATATATTTAATGATACTTAAAAATATTTTAATATAATTTAGCGTCGGTTAAAACGTCAATAAAAAAAAGAGTCGCCACGTGTGTATATATATATAGCCGCTTATGTCAATGGTGGATAAAATATATTTAAACGTTTTAAAGCGTTAGGATTTTTTAAATCCTGATGTTTTAAAGAGTCAAAAAATTAAAAATAACAGTAAAATTTATCATTTAATAAATTAATTTGATACAATAGAGGATTCATATATATATATATATATATATATATATATATATATATATATATATATATATATATATATATATATATATATATATATATATATATATATATATATATATATATATATGGCTAAATTACATAAAATCTCCCTGTAATATCCCGCTTTTTCACTTTGCCCCCCTGTCTTTTAAAAGCCTACATTTTGCCCCCTCGTAATTACCGAAATATGCATTTACCCCCGCCGTCACCATTCCGTAAGTGAATCGTCAATTTTTTAAAAAATATTATTAGATATACCCAAAATACCCTTCAAAAATGGCGGAAAATAAGTTAAAATCCATTATCTCTCCAATATAAGATAAGGGCATTTTCGTCAATTTATCTCCTCCGTTAACGCCGTTGCCCCCTAAAAACAATTCGGTAATTACGAGGGGGCAAAATGTAGTCTTTTAAAAAACAGGAAAGCAAAGTGAAAAAGCGGAATATTACAGAAAAGTTTTCTGTAATTTAGCCTATATATATATATATTAAATCAAACGAGCGAAAAACTAAAAAATGAGTTTTCCATGAAAAAATTTATTTTTAAAAAAAAATTTATACTTTTTCGATAAACCAAGCAGGCCTCAGGCGAAGCTTCTGCAGAAGTGTTGGTTAAGTAGAGATGCTCCAAAAGTAGATTTTCTGCTCTTTGCGGAAGCAAAAGCCAAATTAATTTCTGCTTTAGAAGATAGAAACATCAACTAATGCAATTCAAAATCCGGGCCGGGCCGGGCCGGGTGTAGATTTTCTCGGGCTTTAAAATTTGAGGCCTGATCCGGCACTACGAACCGGGCTAAACGGGTCGGGCTAGGTTTACTTAGATCCATGTATAATTAACACAATCGGTAGCCCTTCTACTTTTGTTTTTATCTCTTAATTTTAATTATTCTTATATGTTAGAGAGAGAAAGAGAGTCTATTTGGTAAAGAGCAATGCTACCTGTACACCCCGAAGGGGTGTACATCATACACCTCCACCATTTTAATGGTGACGATACTTTTTACGGGTCACATCAAGTGACCCATCATCACACCCCCACCCTTAGATGGGTGGGGTGTATGATGTACACCCCGAAAGGGGTGTACACATAGCATTTTCCTTTGGTAAATAATAAACTTTGACCCCTGTTTGGGACGGGTATAAAGGGAGGATATCCCCCTTTATACCCAAACATCTTTGGAATATTTCCGGTTTGGGATACCCTACCCACCCCCCAAACCCCCCCCCCCCCCCCCCCCCCCCCAAACCCTAGAACCAGTCAACCCCTCTACTCCCTCTCTCTCTCCCCGTTCCTTCCCAAGGCAGTGCCTTGGGAAGGAGCGTTTTTTTTTTTTTTTTTTTCTTTTTTTTTCGTTTTTTTTTTCTTTTATGCTTCAGGGTTTTTTTTTTAAATTAAAATTTTTAAATTATAAAAAATATTTAAATTTTAAATTTTATAAATTTTAATTTTTTTTAAATTTTATATTTTAATAAATCTAAAAATTTTATTTTATTTTTAAAAATTATTAATTTTAAAATTTATACAATATTTTAATAATTTTTTTAAAATTTATATAAATTTATAAATTAAAATGTTTACTCCTACTTAACATTTTAAAATTAACATTTTTTTTTACTCCCACTTAAAATTTTTATAAAAATTAAAATTAATAAAGATTAAAATTTGAATAAATTTTAAAATTTTAATTTTAAAAAAATTATTAAAAAAAGAATATTTTAATCTTTTACCACAAAAGTCAACTTTCTATTCCTCCTTATTCTTCAACCCCAATCCAAACACTATTTTATTTATACCAGGTTTAAGCCTCATTCCCAATCAAACACATTTTTATTTTATACCAGACTTATTCCTTATTTTATAGTTATACCTGATATAACTCATTCCGGCTTATTCCCGATCCAAACGCTACATTGCTACGTGGAGAATCTAAATATGAGATTTTGGTTTGCCTTTGCTTGGAAGAAAAGTAGTTGAAATAATTTTGACATGATGCTTTGTCCAAAAGAGCAATTTAAATAATATTTTATTAATTAAATAACATTATACTTTATTATAAAATACAAAGCAAGTCTATTCTGATTGTTTGGAATTAAAGTACAGTAAAAATTTATAAATTGAATATCTGGTATATTAAAAAATTAAAATCGAATTAAATTATTTGATTTACTAGTTTTTTTTTAATTGTCTTTGTCTTTATGGTTCTGAATCTTCTGTATGTCTCGTCTTCCGCACGCACGTCTTCGCCCTCGCGTCTTCTTCCACGCATCGGAGATCGAATGCGAAGAGTTGATGTTACGGATCGAATGAAAAGATGACTATCAGAGTCATCTTTTATGTTATCCGAAAACACATGGAATAAAAAAAAAAAAAAAAAAAAAAAAAAAAAAAAAAAAAAAAAAAAACACTTAAAGAGAAGAGAGGAAAGAGAAAACCACTTTTTCATTTTTCTTAAATATTTTAAATTTTATATAGAGATAAAAATATAAGAATATTTGGTAAGATACTATAAAATATATTTCTTAACTAATAAAAAACATATAAATCATTCTTATTCTTAGCTCATTAATTAAGATAAATTTTAATCCACATCTTATATAAATTGGATTGAATTAGAACAGTTCAATATATACACACCACGTACCAACACTTACAATGTTTTGTTTGTCAAATACTTAACCTACGCTTCTTCTCGAGTGCAAGTGAAAAGCTCGAAGCTAAATACATACAAAATTAGAAAAACCCAAAGTGATAAGCAATTCAACAAATTTTTAAAAATATATATATGTAATAAAATAAAAATATAAATGTAGTTAGTGAGATTTGTCTTATATAGCAATAATTGATTTGGTAGTGACACTTGAAAATTGGTTGATTTTTGGTCTATTAGTAAACATTGGTAGGTAGTTATTGCATAATACATATCATATGCAAATTAGGTGTGAAATAAGGAATATAATACCTAATTAAGATTAAGATTTCAAGCCCCATCCCCTAGTTCATTGTATCTAGACACCATAAATCCAATTTTTTTCATTGCTTTTGTGATGCCCCCAATAGTCTCACATCGGATATGGATGGAACTATGATTGGGTTTATATGAGACATGGACACTAGTAATGATAATTGGGCTTAAGCATTTTGGGTTGTGGTTTGGACCCAATGAGTTATTATTGCTAGTGGACCGGGTCGTTACATTTGGTATCAGAGCCAATAATCAGCCGGAAGTGTGTGGCGAGTCTCGGCTGAGTCTGCGTCTAGATGACAGCGCTAGCGAGACGAGTCTCACATCGCCTGGTGATCTTGGACTGCTGTGTGTGTTTGGGCTGACGAGGACGTCAGGCCTAAACGGGAGGAGTCTGTGACGTCCCCAATAGTCCCACATCGGATGTGGATGGAATTGTAATTGGATTTATGTGAGGCATGGACACTAGTAATAATAACTGAACTTAAGCATTTTGGGTTGTGGTTTGGACCCAACGAGTTATTATTGCTAGTGGATCGGATCGTTACAATTTTGTTCTCCACAGCAACAAACGGTCGTGGAGCAGAGAAGATACATTGAATCTAATTGAATCTAGTCAGTAAATAATGAACAGATTCAACGCATCATTTCGTTAATATGAAGAGCCCAAAGTACACATAATATTATTGTATTTTTTTTTCTCAAATTGTAAATATTATTGTATTTTTTTTTCTCAAATTGTAAAGCTCTTCATAGGATTTTTTCATGTAAAATTTTATGTTCTTTATTTTTTTTTTATCGTGCATGTGAAATTTATTTGCTTGGTAATCGTTTTTTATTTCGTTTTTGTTTGTGCGCTAAATAGTGCTGTGTTTAGTGCTGTAATTTTAAATTTTAAGAATCGAAATAAAAGTTTTTAAAAGATAAGTATATAAGTTTTTAGCATTTAAACCTATAATAAAATTTCACTGTTAACTTCATGACATATAATATCCGAATTCGAATCCGAACGAAATAAATTTATTCGATGTTAAACGAATATAAATTCGAATACGGATATAAAAAACAAAAATCCGCCGAATTTAAATTTGGATATGAATTTTAACTGTACCCAATCCGAACCGATCCGAATCCAAATTAATTTTACAATATATAATATATACGTATACAAATATTTAATATTATATTTAAATTTATATTTTAAAAATTTAGATTTAAAGTAAAATATTTTGAAATATTATAAAAAGAAAAGGACAAAGAATTGTTTCGGATTCGCATTTTGAATTTGGGTCAGATTTGTATATGAATTTTTAAAATGTGTGGGATTCAGGTTTGGTAGTCGGGTTCGGGTTCGGGTTCGGGTTCGGATTCAGGTTTTTGAAAACCCGCTCCGAATCCGACCCGTTGACATTCCTATGTGTAACTCATCTGATGCACAACTAACCTTGCAGTACAGCACAAAATTTGTGTCTAATGTGTAACACAAATATTGAATCTGTAATTAAGTACCATATTCTTTACAAGAATCATCAAAAAAATAAAATAAAGGCTAATTTACAGAAAATCTCCCTGTAATATCCCGCTTTTTCACTTTGCCCTCCTATCTTTTAAAAGTCTACATTTTGCCCCCTCGTAATTACCGAAATATACATTTACCCCCCGCCGTCACCATTCCGTAAGTAAACCGTCAATTTTTTAAAAAATATTATTAAATATACCCAAAATACCCTTCAAAAATGACGGGAAATAAGCTAAAACTCATTCTCTCTCCGATATAAGATAAGAGCATTTTCGTCAATTTACCTCCTCCGTTAACGCCTTTACTCCTAAAAACAATTCGGTAATTATGAGGGGGCAAAATATAAGCTTTTAAAAGATATGGAGGCAAAGTGAAAAAGCGGAATATTACAGGAAGGTTTTCTGTAATTTAGCCTAAAATAAAATAGCATCAACTAACCATTCAAGGGAATTAGATTTGGACTGGAATGCTTGCAGGCTCTTCTTTTCAGAGTTCCAGAGAAGATAACCAATCCAGCAGTGCCCGATTGGCGAGCTCGGGAACTTCGTCGTGCGGGCAATGCCCGGCCTGCAGGCTGACGACGGTGGTGTTCGGATAGAACTCCTTGATCCGCGCAGCCTTCGCAGGGCCGACCCACGGGTCTAAGTCGCCCCACAGCAGCAGCAGTGGGCATGAGAGCTTGCTCAAGAGGCCGTCGAGCGTGTACTTGCTCTGGTTCGTCATAAACCTCGTCATCAATCTGGCGAACGAAAACAAAAGAAAAGAAAAAGACATCAATCTGTCGCAAACTATATGTATATCGAGATTCTACGGTACTTCTGCAGCTAGCAACTCAGAATCAGAGCTAAAGCATATCAGTATTTTATAGGATTCGAAGTTTCCAGAACCCAAAATTGGTGTATATGATTATGACAACCCGGCCCGCTAGCAATAATAACTCGTTAGGTCCAAACCAAAGCCCAAAATGCTTAAGCCCAGTTATTATTACTAGTGTCCATGTCTCCTATAAACCCAATGAAATCCGATGTGGGACTATTGGGGCGTCACAGACTCCCCCCGTTTAGACCTGACGTCCTCGTAAGTCCAAACACACACACACAGCGGTCCAAGATCACCGGGCGATGCGAGACTCGTCTCGTTAGCCCTGTCATCTAGACCCAGACTCAGCCGAGACTCGCCACACACTTCCGACTGGTTATTGGCTCTGATACCAAATGTAACGACCCAGCCCATTAGCAATAATAACTCGTTGGGCCCACACCACATCCCAAAATGCTTAAGTCCAGTTATTATTACTAATGTCCATGTCTCATATAAACCCAATCACAATTCCATCCACATCCGATGTGGGACTATTGGGGGTGTCACAATGATAGATTCAAATGCTTTGGCTTCGAAAGCACACTAGCCTCATTAGAACCTGTAATAAACTTCTCCGGCATTTGGGTCCACTGTTGGCGTCGTGATCGATTTCACGAGATAGTCGTCGACGTTAGAGGGATTGATATACACCTGGATGAGGAGAACAACATGATAGATATGAAGGAGCGGCATTAGTATCTTTAGAGCAAAAGTATAGTAACTGCATAGTCGATTAATCTATAGGGTTTAACATCTAGTGGGGTCTTTTTTTTTCGGAAAAATGAAGGGAACAAGTATGGAGGGAATAAGTTTGAAGTATAATACACTTTTTAGAACTTTTTCTATGCGAGCAGGTTGCTTGGCTTGCCAGAACAGAAACCCAAGAACGATCCGCTGAAAAACGTCCTTCAGCGGATTGACTACGAATTTCTTTATCGTCGACTCTTCCTCATTCGTGTTTGGTTGCCTGTTCGAATCTCCGAATTGTCCCGCGGAGTTAAGTAAGGCGAGTCCGCGAACTTGCTGAGGCAGCTTCGCAGCGGTTAATAACGCCGTGAATCCCCCGAGACTGAAGAGGAAGCAAGGTCAGACACCGAAATAGTTCACGTCGCGTATTTACATTTTAAATTGTAAATTATATGAAATAACTGTTACTCCCTCACGGTCGGGCTCGCGACTTTTTTGTAGACACATGACGTGGACTTGTTTTAAATGAGAGGAAACCAATAACGCTAGAAGCCTGGTGTAATTCGAACTCAGAACCTCTTACTCTAATACCATGTTAAATTATATGAAACAACTGTTTATCTCTAAAAGCTTAAGCTACCAGAGAACGGTGTTTTTTAAATATTTATTTTCAACAAGAATGAAGTTGAAATAACCTTTCCCTAATTCCTTACTTAAAATAAGTTGTATAAAGGGCTATTGTGATCCGAAAAGGTAGAAGATTAAATGTAATAACAGTCATTTTGCGAATTTCCAGAGCATTTCTAAACACTCGATAACGGAAGGTGCAGGTCACATAGGCAAATAGGGGCTATTTCTTGCGGAATAGATGCAAATATATCAACTTAAGAGGGGAAAAAAATAACCTTGATCGCGAGAGAGAAATGCGACACTTCATTTTAAAACTTTTACCTGTTTCCAACTAAGATAGCTGGCTCTTTTACAATTTCTTCGAGAAAATCAGAAACCTGCTCCATCCACACTGTTGCTTCATACTCGATAAGAGCCTTCTCGCTCCAACCGAAACCTAGCAAGTCGACAGCATACACCTTATAATTCTGAGCCAGCTCAGGTATATTGTACCTGCAAAAGATAAAACTATGTTATTGTTATGATCATACACCACATAATTAGTCTACATGCGTTCACGTGAATAGTGGCTAAAGCACTTCTCTGCAGAAAACAGCGATGAGTTGAAACAGAAAAGAAAGGGTTGGATGCCGCAATTCATGTTTCCTTCCTCGGGACTTAATTACTGCAACAATGAAAGTATGAAAAGAATATAGAACAAAAAAAAAGGAACAAAATAGTGAAATTTGTTTGTTGTACATTCACATCATAACATACAAGCTAGTGGAATGTGAGCAAGTGTGAGTTCACCTTCATATGTTTTAACTCATGCTTGTGTACAGGAACGAGAACTAAGCATTCGGAGATTAACCGATAGTTCCAGTTTAAAAAATAATATTAAGAAAAAAGAGAGAATAGGAAAACCTCCAATGAAAAGCCGAAGCACCAAATCCATGTATAAGAACAATAGGTTGACCACTTCCTTGCTCCACATAATGTATCTTGCGACCTCTCCACGTCCAATAATTATACCCCTCGGGTTTAAAAGGTAACCTTTCCATTCCTAAAATTGAAAAATGACTCTGTTAGCATCATTTCACGGTGTAATGCTACAAAAAAAGCTACATAAATTTTGTTACATGCAGAGTAGGTTCATTAAATCTGGTCGAATCCTGTCAGTTTCAACAAATCCCTTTACCAATAGTAAAAATCAACAAATCCCATCGACTCTATTAATATCACCACCCACATCAAAAAGCACAGTTTCAACAAATCTTTCGGCCTATAGTAAAATCAGGTAATATCGCCACCCATATCGACAACACAGTTTCATCAGATCCCCAACTCTCTTAAAAATCGCCACCCATATCGAAAACACAGTTTCAACAAAACCCTTGCCCATAGTAAAATCAACTCTATTAATATCGGCAACCATATCAAAAAAACACAGTTTCAACAAATCTCTTGGCTCGTAATAAAAGCAACTGTTATTATTATTCTCCAAAAAGTTGAGCTGCCGCATAATTGTATTTTAATATTTATATTTAACACTCTCTTTCACGTACGTCTGAGCTCGAGACTCTTTGATAGGACTAAGACGTGGACTTGAATTAAATGAAAGTAGTTTGAACAAACCTCTTGTCCCGTAATAAAAGCAACTCTTGTTACTCTCCAAAAACTTAATCTACCAAATAATTGTATTTTAATATTTATATTTAACAATCTTTTACGTCTGAGCTCGAGACGTGAACTTGAATTAAATGGAAACAGTTTCGACAAATCTCTTGACCCGTAATAAAAGCAACTCTTATTATTATTCTCCAAAAACTTAAGCTGCCATATAATTGTACTTTACTATTTGTATATAACACTCTCTTTCATGTCTGAGCTCGAGAATCTTCGACAGGACTAAGACGCGAACTTGAATTAAATGGAAACAGTTTCAACAAATCTCTTAGCCCGTAATAAAAGCTACTCTTATTATTATTCTCTAAAAGCTTAAGCTACCAGATAATTATATTTTAAAATTTATAATTAACACTCTCTTCACGTCTGAGCTCGAGACTCTTTGACCGGACTAAGACGTGAACTTGAATTAAATGGAAACAGTTTGAACAAATCTCTTGGCCCGTAATAAAAGCAACTCTTATTATTATTCTTCAAAAACTTAAGATACCAGATAATTGTATTTTACTACTTATATTTAACACTCTCTTTCACGTCTGAGCTCGAGACTCTTTGATAGGACTAAGACGTGAACTTGAATTAAATGGAAACAGTTTCAACAAATCTCTTGGCCCATAATAAAAGCAACTCTTATTATTATTCTTCAAAAACTTAAGCTACCAGATAATTGTATTTTACTGCTTATATTTAACACTCTCTTTCACGTCTGAGCTCGAGACTCTTCGATAGAACTAAAATGTGAACTTGAATTAAATAGAAGGTCGTACGCAAACACAGAATCTCCTACTATGGTATCATATCAAAGAACAGTGCTTTTAATATTTATATATAACTACTCTGTTAGTAGTAACATCCCCTGTATCAATAGCATAGCTTAAATTTTGAGATCAAAAACAAAAAAAAAAAAAGCTTGTTTTACATGAACTCACTAATATCATCAAAAAATAAGCCCTAGTTTCAGAAAAAGTTTGAATACAACTACACCTCGAACTGGATTAGCAGTTAACAATGAGCAAAAAACCGAGAGAGCGATCCCTTTTGACACCAAATTCCTCCTCAAAATCCCTAATTTACGCCCTGCAAAGCAAGATCGAACATTTAGCCTAAAAATCCAAAAAATGCACCAAAAATTCGACAAAAAAAAAATAGAGCAATTGCGCCACACCAGCGAGATGGGTTCTCCTCGAATTGAGGCGCCGATGGTGGGAATTGAAGAGATTTTGGGGCGACGAGGTGGAGAGGGCGAGGGAGGGAGACATTGGGGGATTGCTAAAGAACACAAAATTGAAACCCTAATCCCCAAATTTGGGGGAGCGGATTCAAATGTGAGAGCTCTCACTGCGTGCGTGTGTTTGTGGCGGGGGTTTGAATCCGTGGCGGGTTTTAAGCCAAATACAATTGGAAAAAAATTGCACGTTAGCCCTTAAACTATGAGCCGTATAACATTTTAGTCCTCAAACATTAATTTATTATAATTTTTGGTTTTTTTCAAAATTATTACAATCAAGCCCCCCACAATTCAATTCAGTTAAATAAATATTGATGCATCACTTGTGTAAAAATAGTATGGCATTTTAATAATTGGCGAATTATTAATCACATAACTGTTATATCACTTTTAAATTATGTGTATGTAAATTAATATTTAGTCAATTATATAGAATTTTAGGATTTGATTGTAATAATTCTAAAAATTTGAACCAGATATTATAATAAATTAGAGTTTGAGGACAAAAGTGTCACTCACCTTATATTTTGAGGACCAAATGTGCTATTTGTCATAAATTTTACGGAAAATGCTACTTGTTCACATCAATGTGATTAGTAGAAAAATCCTACCCTAGAATAGATGAGAGATAAGATATACACTTCTTTCAGAATTTCGCTTTTGGTCCTCAAACTATGAGGCGTGGACATCTTAGTCCTCAAACTTTAATTTATTATAATTTCTAGCTTGACTTTTATGAATTATTGCAATCAAGTCTCGTAATCTAATTTAGTTGACTAAATATTGATAAAGAAGCGACTTAGTATCTTAATTATTATCGCATCATCAATCACAATGCGTGCATATACACACACTAAGGACATGGCTATTGTTGGCTTAAAGGGGCCGGAATAATTTCCTGCAGCGTGAGATTTGGTTGGGTCGATTCACAATTTAAATTTATGAACGTTTTGTCTATACATTTTAAGTGAATTAATTATGTATTTTAAACAATTCGAATCTTTTGGATTAATGGTTAGTGCCAACGGTTATTATCGTATGATGCAAATTTGCATTCTTTACTAAAACTTCAAAATAACAAAATTATCCCTATTTCACTATTTAATTTTTCTAGAAAAATATTAGTAAATTGCATTAAGTTCTGGAAGTAATATTGACCATCTTTAACGTAAGTGGTAAAAAATTTGATAGCTAAGTTTCAAGCTGAGCTAATTGCTTTACATTATTAGCTAAGTTCATTTCTAAAAAAAAAAAAAATAAAACATTATTGGTGGAAGCTGACACCCCAATTGTCTCACATCGGATGGGAATGAAGTTGTGATTAGGTATATAAGAAATATAGACACTAATAATAATAAACTAGCCTTAAGCATTTTGGGCCGGTGGTCTAGTGGGTTGGGTCATTATATTTGGTATTAGAGTCAATCACTAGTCAGAAGTTAGGGGTGGCAATTCAACTCGCTATTCGCGAGCCAGCTCGTATTCGGCTCGAAATGAGCTTGAGATCCAATCGCTCGTTTAGTAAACGAGCCGAACACGAACCGAATTTTTCAGCTTGTTTAATAAACGAGCCGAACACGAGCTGGGATCAACTCGCTCATATTCAGCTCGATAACAGCTCGAATATATATATATATATATATATAGTTTACTATTTAGATTTTAGACTATCAATTTTTTATAAATTTTAACTATTAGATTAAAATTTTAATTTTTTATTTTTTTTTCAGCTTTACACTTAATAGTAGGAATAAAAATCAAACTTGTTGTTCGCAAGTCAGCTCGTGTTCGGCTCGTTAATAAACGAGCCGAACACGAGCCGAATTTTTCATGTCAATATTTAAACGAGCCAGCTCGTGTTCTGCTCGTTTATTAAACGAGCCTAACACGAGCCGACCCCAACTTGTTCGTGTTCGGCTCGTTGACACCCCTATCAGAAGTGTGTATCGAGTTTTGACTGAACCAATATTTGAAAGACAAAATGACGAACTATGTCAAAGATTTGAATGACAAGATTAGTTAGACAAGTCTCACATCACTGGGTGATTTTGGTCGTGTTTAGCCTCAGCAGGGGAGCCCACATTAGATGAGAATGAAATTGTGGTTATCTATATAAGAGATATGGGCACTAATAATAATAATTGGACTTAAGCATTTTTGATCGGTGGTTTAGATCAAACAAATTATTATTACTAGTGTATCGAAACATTACAGTGAAATTCACATAGATAATATATACATTTGAATTGCGAAACATTTAATTTTCATGCTTAAATTCCTACTCTTTTTGGTTAGACAAAAATGGGTGGTGCTGTCCTCAAAATTAATTTTGAATTTAATATGTCTATTTATTAAATATAAATTTTTTAATCTAATTTTTCATTTATACTGCTTTAAAATTCAATAATTATATATGAATAGATATAATATTAAAAATTGGATGAAATTTTTTTGAATTACACTATTCATCAAACTGTCTTGTCTCAAATCGAGTCTAAATTGTATATAAATAGATATAATATATCTGTTCTGATAATAATAAAATTTATTTTAATTTTTTGATATTGATTATTTATTTATAGGTTAAAATAGATCCAACTTTCTGCCTCGTGACAATAGGCCTAGGAGACTAATAAGTTGAGTTGGGTGAACCCAATAAGTTGAGTGGGACTGCGGTCCAAAATAGACCTAACGGCAAGAGGCACAACAATAGACCTAACGTTCAGGTGGGTTGAGTCCGGTCGAGACCCGTGAGCGTTGTGTTTGTACTCTTTAAATGAATTGGTTGCGTATTTATAATAGTTTGACTTTTCGGGATTAATGGCAACGATCCGACAAATGGTATCAGAGCTAGTGGCACGGGTTCGATTCCCATATGGTACAGGTGTTGGGAGGGAGGGATTATTTGCTATTTATTTATGGCTTAAAATAAGCCAAATTCCTACCCAGGAGACTAATAAGTTGAGTTGAGTGAGACTGCGGTCCACAATAGACCTAACGGCAAGAGGCCCAACAATAGACCTAACATCCAGGTGGGTTGAGTTCGGTAAAGATCCGTGAGCGCTGTGTCTGTACGCTCTTGACCAGTGGGCGCTGGCTTAAAATGAATTAATTGTGTATTTCTAACAGCTCGAGCTTTTGGGATTAATGGTTAGCGCGCCAACTTTAATTTTCTAACACATTTTTATGTTTTTCATTTTAAATTTAAATTAATTTATTAATTTTTATATTTATGCTTTTAAAATAGGGATAGAAAATGGTTCCATATGGATCGAATAGTGCGTAATCCATATGGGTATTCATATTTTTATGTTGGATCTAGATCCGGATGTAGATATTGGTCGGATACTAAAATTTAAATTCATATCCAATAAAAATGAACCCTATATTTAATAAATATATAGAACAAAAAGGAAAATAAAATTACCATTGTAAGGTTCCTATATTTATAAGAAATTAACTAAAATAAGTTGAGAAATTTAAAAACACAAATTCAAATTTGGACTCAAAGGATGTGTTATATTTTTTAAAAATGAGCAATTGCTTAAATACATCTGTTTATTTATTTATTTTAAAAGGTGAATATTAAAGAGTTAGATTTTATTAGTGAGTTGTTAGAAAAATACTATTTTATCCTTCAAAATATATCTTTCTATCGCGATTAACTTACTCTCATCTTAGGGACAAAATAGGTATTTTATTTTTTTAAACTTTGGTTAAAATTTAAATCGAATTTAATCATAGACACACTAATAACATAGATATTTTTGAATAACAAAAAAAATATAAAAATCATATTTAAAATAAAAAAATAAATAAATAAAATATTTTAAAAATATTGAGGAGTATATAAAATATATTTTTTTTTTTAAAAAAAAAAAATTAGTTCTGAATTGAAACAATCTGAATATGAATCCGAATTTGAAAAAAAAAAAAAATTCGAATCCAATTTCAAATCCAAATCTTATTCCGAATCAAATAGTAAATTCTAATCCATATCCAATAACTTTTGGATTGAGAGCCAAATTGGAACCCGATAATATCCGATCCATTTTCATTCATGTTCTAGAAACTACGAATCACCCGACAAATCATTCCTAACTTCAACAAAAGTTTTCACCTAAAAAAAAAAAAAAAAAAAAAAAAACTGAAAAGCGTAATAATTGCGTGGTGGGTCCCACAATGCTTAAATTAGAAGTGAAAATTGCGAAATTCGAAAATTATTAAAAAAAAAAAAAAAAAAAAGCAAAAGTAAAATCTCCTATTGGTCGGTTTATTTTCTCTCCCTACATCAAAATGTAATGTACGAGGACGCATTCATTACCTGGCCCATAATCACGTCCAGGTGCGTGTTCCGTTAGTGCGTTGCAACCGTGCACGACATCGAACACCGAGTAGCAAAAAGATCCAATGGATACGCGACACGTGGGTGGTCCCACTGTTCTTGTACACGTGTCAGATGAAGAATGGACCTGAATCTCTCTCTGGATGGTGACGTAATGCTGACGTCAGATTATTGCGTGGACCGGGTTCACGGTGGACCGCCTTTGTTGGTAAATGTTCTAGAAAAAGTTGATAGGTTAGTGGTGGTACTATTCCTATATATAAATTTTATAAGGATACAATGTATCTACCCTTAATCTCGGTAATACAATGAATCCGTACAGTAAACGACAAAAATGGCTAGTTCTAAAATCAAACTTGTATAATTAATATTTTAATTAGGTGTAACTATCGATGCTAGTTTTATAAATAAATTAAAAAATAAACTAATTAATAACACTAATAATTATTTAAATTTAATTTAGTTTACAAATAGATTTAGCCTGAAATACTATCGGTAGCAAACATGTTTTATTACTATTTTTTTTTTTTTTTCCGATGATGGAGTTTCTAAAACGACGATCGGCACCTTTAAGTATAATCTAGACCATTGAAATTATCTGAAAATTAAATTTTATGATATTTTGATATTTTTTTTTTGTTCATCAAGTGGACACAAAAATCAACGGCTGAAAATGAATATATTTTAAAAAGTAATTATAAAAATTTTGTAATTAAGATAAAAAATATAGATCTTATTTTAAATAGTTTTAAAAAAAATTTAACCAAAGTTCAATTAATTTAGATTTCTTTACAATTTAAAAAAATGAGCAAAGCACTCATATCTATTATTAAAATTATAAATTTTACGACTCTTTAATCATTAGATCAATAATATCGAAAAGATTTAAACTTCAATTTTTAGATATTTTCAGCGGTCTAGATGATATTCAATAATACCGATCGTCGATTTGAAAATTCTATCATCGAAAATAAATGACTCGTTTACTACCGACAACATTCCAGCTCAACTCTCTCTCTCCCTCTCTCTTACTATACTATTAATAGTACTAAGTTATTAGCTCTGTTTACTCCCGTTTGCTACCAATAGTATTTCAGCTCAATACACACACACTCTCTCTCTCTCACTATACTATTAATAGTGCCAAGTTCTCAGGCTTTGGATGAAAGGATGCGCTTAGGATGATAGTGACATCTGTGTTGCTATCGATAACATTGCAGCTCAACTCTCTCTCTCTCTCTTTCTCTTGCTCTCGCTCTTACTATATTATTAATAGCACAAAATTATTAGTTCCATTTACTATTGTTTGCTACCGATAGCATTCTAGCTCAATTCTCTCTCTCTCTCTCTTACTATACTATTAATAGTGCCAAATTATCAGTACTTAAATGAAGGGATATGCGATAAGAATGATAGTCACCTCCTAAGATTTAGTAAATTGCTGGTGAAATAGTATGATGTAAAAAGTTAAAATAGTTAAAAAAATTAGATCTAACGACAGAAAATTTAATGTCAAATATTTAATATTATTAATAGTATAATAATCTTCATCTCTCCCTCTCTCTATATATATATATTACTAAATTTGGCGAGATTCATTAATAAATGTTCTATACATAGTAACTGGTTCACGGTTCACATGGTGGACCAGGTCCAAGCAATAATATTGGAAAACCAGGTTTATTATGAGGGTGGAGGAGAGGAGGTGAGCTTAATGGGCGGTGACCGGATCCGCATCATCGTCGTCACTATAAATAGTGTCGTCATCGTCCCATTACAAAAGCACTCTCTCTCACTCTCTCTCTCTCTCTCTCTAAGAACACTGCTCCATTTTCTCCTACGCGTACCCAAGAAGCTACCCCGCGTCGATCGAAGGCTCGAGATCGCCCCATCGCGGCTCCAATGGCGGCGGAGAAGACCCGGATCCTGATCATCGGAGGGACGGGGTACATCGGGAAGTACGTGGTGGGGGCGAGCGCGCGCTTGGGTTACCCCACCTTCGCCCTTGTGAGAGACACCGCCCCCGCCGACCCCGCCAAGGCCCAGCTCCTCCAAGGGTTCACCGACTCCGGGGTCACCCTCATCAAGGTGATCCCTAAACCCTAACCCTAATTCGTATTTGTTTCGAGGTTTTGGGGTTCGATTTGGTACTACCCCTGATCCGTCGCACTCGTTTTTTGTGTGCGCGTTTTAGTAATTTCTATTACGTTCTAGGGTTTGGGGGATTTTGATTTGTTTAATTTTAGGGTTTTTGATTTATAAATTGCAATGGGTCCCTGTGCTGAAAAAAAAAAGATTTTTTTCACGTAAAATGGCCACTTTTTGCACAATCTCAGTTAAAAGTGTAATTTAGGGCATTAAATTTTATATATATATATATATATATATATATATATATATATATATTCTTAAAAAAATTTAGCCGTTATAGGGACCACATTGCAAAATGAGATATTTGGGGACAGAGTTGCAATATTGTACCCCTTCTTTTATTTTCTTTTTTGTCTATAATCTTTTTGTTGGGTAAAATAAAATGTGTGGTTAGTTTTATTACTTCGTAGATTTTAGGGGTGAAAGTGGTTAGAATAATCTCGGATCGAATTCGACAATAAATTCGATAGGATGCAAAATTGATATTAAAATTTAGCACGCGACACATATTCGCATCTGAATTTGTATTCAGAAAAAAAAATAAACAAAATATGAATGTAAATATGGTTTCTTATAAAATTCGACTTTATTCGATTGTTTTCACCGACGTAAATATATATTGTAGGAAGATAAAGTGGTTTTCTATCATATATCTATATATTTTTTTAATTTTACTACTAATTTCATGTAAAATATTAAATCTATTTAATAAAATATAGATATATAAAGTTTGAACACGAGTGTAAACTGTTAATTGCATTGACGGAAATTTTTTCAACACCCAATTGAGAAAGAGATGAAAAAGATGAAAATAAATTGGTTAAGAGATTTTTCTGTTTCTTCCTCTGTTTCTTATGCTTCAAGGACAAAGGAGAAACATACATAAATATATATACGAAAGAAGTCGAACGTTGGGAATCGAACGTTGCTCAACGTTCGACCCACGTAACGTTCGACCCACGTAACAACGAGTAAGGCGCAAGAAACGGAACGAAAACCCACGTTCCGCCCGGCAGAAGAAACGGAAGCACGTTCCGTTGAGTTTCTTAATAAATATTAATAATAATAATAAATAAATAAATAATAAAAGGAATAAATAAAATTAAATAATGAGGATTTTGAATTTACCCCAACAGTGTAAACTGTTAATTGCATTGTGCATCTTATTCGTACTAATTTTCGTTTACATAAAAACTATATGAAGACAATTCCGACTTACATCTGAGTTTGAATTCGTTTTAAGCAGATATTGTAATGAAAATTTAGCATTCGACACATATCTGGATCCGAATTCGTATCCAAATTAGCATATAGTATATTGTTTTCACTTGTCACCCTAGTGGATCTACATTTAATCTCCTTTACTTTTCTTATGTTTTAGATTTTAGTCCATGATCGTAAGAATAAATGTAATGTTTGTTCTGTTGTATGTATGGTGTTTTAAATAGGGAGATCTCTACGACCACGAGAGCTTGGTGAACGCGTTCAAGAACGTGGACGTGGTGATCTCCACCGTCGGATTCTTTCAACTGGCCGATCAGACGAAGATCATCGCTGCGATCAAGGAGGCCGGTAACATCAAGGTCGAATTTTTAGCCCCCGTTTATCGCTTTCTTTTGCATTTTTAGTATCTTACTAATCTCGTAAAATTGTTATGGAACTTATCTGAACTATGACCTGTTTTGATACAGCTAAGTAAGTTTTTGAAAATTTTCATTTCACTACCTAACTTTTTTTGATACATTTGATTTTGAATGTGTTGTTTATACTCCTACATTTTATAAAAAGGAGCCACCAAATGGCTCAAATTAAAGAAAATTGAAAGCTGAGGTACCAAAATCAAAATTTTATCAGAATAAAATGGTTATTCTTTCATTTCCATTCCGTAAAAAGCAATTACAGGTACTAAATTTTATTGAATTTTTGTTTAAATCGACGACGAAGTTGAGTTATTCTAGTAAATTAAAATTTTTGTTAGATTAAATAGATTTATTAATTAAAATTATTAAACTCGACGGAATCATTGATGGATTTGACGAAATCCCGAATTTATTTGACTAAAATGACTCAATTTTTTAAAAAATCAAGTTTAAAAGGGTGCTAATGAAAGGAATAAAGTTGAGAGAATCATTTTAAAATGGCCTCCATTTTGAAATAAATTCCTAATTTCTTTTTTTTATGGCTTTTGTGAACTTTTGTTTTTTTTTTTGAACGAATCCCATTTTTTCGTCAGATGAGCTGCAACATCTTCTAATGACATTAACAGCTTAACTGTTTAACAAAACCAAAAACATGAATTGAACAACCAACTAAATAGAGAACGCATTAAATAAAAAAAACAAAATGTATAGTTGAGGGGTCTCTATACTTGCCTACTTTTTTTAACATATTACTAATCACGACCAGCTACGAAAAAATGAATTTGTTTTCAGTTTTCTTTCCCCCTTTTCTTAGTTCTAAATTTAGAGTAGGTGGATGTTTTATTGTTTTCTTTGTGGATGCTTCTACATTTGACATCTTGCAAAAGCAGTAGTTAGTTTCAACTAACAAAGCTATTTTTGGTAAGAGGTGGATCAGATCAGATTTTGTCGAATGCAGTCAAATTCATTCAGTAAACAATAACCATCGGTGTATAGAGATTTTTGCTTATATACTCTCAAAATATGCGAATTTTTTCCTGTACCTTCTAAAAAGTTACAATCTTTTATCATAAGGTGCTCCTACCATTGGTTATGTATGCAGAGGTTCTTCCCCTCGGAGTTCGGAAACGATGTGGACCGGACTAGCGCAGTGGAGCCTGCGAAGTCGGCCTTCGCCACCAAGTCGCAGATCCGTCGTGCCATCGAGGCGGAGAAGGTGCCGTACACCATTGTCTCCTCCAACTTCTTCGCAGGCTATTTCCTCCCCACTTTGGCCCAGGCCGGCGCGACTGGCCTGCCGACCGATAAGGTCACTATCTTAGGCGATGGCAACACCAAAGGTAAGCAACCAACTACTTACTTTCTATGAGTTTTTCTTGATAATTTACAAACAAGTGATTTTAGGGAAAATTTTATTTTACTTTACCTTCACTTGGTTTGGCCGATTATAAACTCCATTCCTAGTTGTAATCAAGGATTTAAGTGTCGTGGCACGAGGTCGTGCCGAAAACTTGCCGGCACGGTACGGCACGGTTCGTGCCGAGCCGTGCCGATGAGTGCCGGTCACAAAAAATACATGTGTGCCGACACATAATGGCATGAAATTTTTAATTTCTTTAGCAACAAAATTTTTTAATTGCTTATTATGTATCTTTATCAAATATTTTGAACTTTATTAAGAAAATTATTTAGTAATTTTAAGAAAAAAGGGTTTTGAACTGTGTCATCGGCACGGGAGGTGTATCGTGCCGGTATCTTGTTGGCACGGTAGATACGGCCGTGCCGATGGATACTTAAATCTTTGGTTGTAATACACTTAAACAAGATACAATGAGTTCTCTTACTGCTCCGTCAATATTACTGCTCTCGTAAGACGATTATTATGCGTCGACTTATGTTGTATCTTCGATCTTTCAGGTATCTTTGTGGATGAAAATGACATTGGAACTTATACGGTCAAAGCAGCGGACGATCCGAGAACCCTGAACAAGATCCTGTATCTCAGACCACCTGCCAATATTGTGACTCATAACGAGCTCGTCTCGCTGTGGGAGAAGAAGGTTGGAAAGACCTTTGAGAGGGTCTATGTTCCTGAAGAGGAGGTTTTGAAGCAGATCCAAGGTTAGGAACTCGTCTCTCTAAACACTGCATTTTTTGCTATATGAAAATGTCTAGGTACTTTTGGATCTCTTGGGCCCAAATAGAGCTTCTGGAGCAAGTGCGCTCTTTTCCATCAAAATTCCAGTACCTCTACAAACTTTTCTACTTCACAAGTAGAAAAGTTGGCTATTGAGGCACACCAGATTGGCTTGGCTTTTGAAACAACTTCTCAAACTTCAAACCAAGGATTTAAGTGCCGTGGTACGGGGTCGTGCCGAAAACTTGCCGGCACGGTACGACACGGTGCATGTCGAGCCGTGCCGATGAGTGCCGGTCACAAAAAATACATGCGTGCCGACACATAATGGCATGAAATATTTATTTTCTTTAGCAACAAATTTTTTTAATTGCTTATTATGTATCTTTATCGAATATTTTGAACTTTATTAAGAAAATTACTTAGTAATTTTAAGAAAAAAAGGTTTTGAACTGTACCATCGGGGGGCTGTATCGTGTCGGTATCTTGTTGGCACGGTGGATACGGCCCGTGCCGATGGATACTTAAATCCTTGCTTCAAACTTTCGTAGCGACGGGAGCTGAAAAGCACTTTCTCAGACTCCTATGCTCGAATTGCAGTTCGAAGCTCTATCCATGGCAAGTTGTTGTAGCTACTACTTATTACTCTCGAGATACTTAAATGTATCTACTACTTGGTGTGTTTTCAGAAGCTCCAGTTCCAATCAATGTAGTGCTCGCGATCTCTCACTCGGTCTTCGTGAAGGGGGACCACACCAACTTCGAGATTGAGCCGTCCTTCGGCGTCGAGGCGAGCGAGCTCTACCCCGACGTCAAGTACACAACTGTTGATGAATACCTAAACCGGTTCCTTTAAGCATCCAAATCCTTAAAGAACATAAATGCCGATAGAAACAGTTCTATGAGCACTTTTATGTACGCCGCGTCGTTATTAGTGTGCCTCTCTGATTACTGCTTATATTATTACTTGTGTATGTTGTGATCTTGTTGGAAAATTCTGGGTTTGAACTTTTATGATGTGAAATTATCAATGAAATTAAGTACTTGTTTTCCCTTTTATCCGTCGCGAAATTGTATTGTTGTGTCCTGGAGAGGAAATATGCAAAATCACACTGTTGTTTGTGTATGTTGTGATCTTGTTGGTAATGATCCTGTGATCTTATCTTTTCATAAATTGATTGAAATTATGAATTTGGAGATCATCCTCTCAAACTGGATTTGAATCTTTTCAGTATCATTTCTCTCGAATGCCGAACTTCCTCGCATTCGGTGATCCGTCGGAGGAGGAGGCAATGTCGTAGCGCCTCCCCGATGGATATGTGAAACCCGGATGAGAGAAAAAAGAAGACGAAGAATATATTTGTAGGTGGAAGAGTTTTCTATTTTTACTCTCTAACTGGGAATGAATTTACAAGAGCCAATAGGCCCCTATTTATAGTCCTTAGACTTACAAAAGAAAAAAAAAAAAATAATTTTATTCTTAACCAATTTGGCTTTATCCAATTTTGGTTTAACAGATCCTTTTAAAACTATCTCGATCTTTATCCTAACCGAAGTAGTTGTAACTGTCACCGCCTTATCCTTAATGGTTGAGACTTATCCGGAATAGTTGTAACCGCCTCTCCCTATTCTCAATGGTTGAAACTTATCCAGAATTTAGATCGTCCCGGATCATTTGGCATGCTCCGAAATACATTTCCCCCTTTTTTTTTTTTTTTTAATATATGAATATCTTATTTGGTATATTTCTGCAAATAACACTGGTGTCGTTCACATCAATTGGAAAGAGTAAAAATTTAAGCTAAAATACAGAAAATTTTTTTTTGTAAATATCCGCTCTTTTACCTCTTCTCCTAATTTTTAAAAATCTGCATTTTATTCCTTAGGGTGAAATGATCATATTATCCTTATTTATTCTATAAAGAAAAAAAAAATAATTTTTAATATATTTTTGTTATTTTAAGAGTATTTTTAGTATAAATTATAAAAAATTAACGGAATATTAATAGAAAGTCGGAAAAGAAAGTAAAGAAGCGAGTATTTATAGAAAGATTTTATATAATTTAGCCAAAAAAAAATGATAGAGATTTAAGATTTTGGTACTGACCTGATTTTAATTTCCTACAGTTGCCAAACAGGCCCTTATTGTTGTCTGCAACAACAATTCTTGTACTAAAAGGAGCTAAACATTTAAAAAGATAAAGAAGGAAACATTACTCCAAAAGTTCCTTCATAAATGGGGCTGGGGTTGCTGCATCATTCAATTCAGATTCTGGGGTTGCTGCATCATTCAATTCAGATTTCAAGGGAGAAAGAACAAAAATACCAAAACTGCCACTCTCCTTTTGTTTCCATTTCCTTTCTTTTATTAAATTACAAACTTTGAGAGGAATAGGAAATAAATAACATCAAAATTATTATAAAGAGTTGGAAAAAAAAAAAAAAAAAATGAAGTGGATAGTTCAGGGGTGGCAATCTAGCTCGCTGTTCGCGAGCCAGCTCATGAGCTCGAGATCGAATCGCTCGTTTAGTAAACGAGCCGAACACGAGCCGAAATTTTCAACTCGTTTAATAAACGAGCCGGACATGAGCTGGGGTTAGCTCGTTCGTGTTCGGTTCGATAACAGCTCGAATATATATATATATATATATATATATATATATATATATATATATATATATATATATATATATATATATATATATATATATAAAATTTAGATTTTAAGCCATCAATTTTTTGTAAATTTTAATTATTAGATTAAAATTTTATTTTTTTAACTTTATACCTAATACTAGGATTGAAAATTAAACTTGTTGTTCGCGAGCCAGCTCGTGTTCAGCTCGATATTTAAACGAGCCGAACACGAGCCGACCCAGCTCGCTCGTGTTCGGCTCGTTGAGACCCCTAGGATAGTTTAAGTTTTATTATTAAACCTATCTTTTAATGAAACTCTTAAAAAATGTACTCCAAAAAATAAAAAACGGTGTGCTCTGATACCATGTGAAATTATATAAAACAATCGTTATACTCCAAAAACTTAAACGGGTTAGAGCAGGGACGAAGCCAGAATTTAATAGTGAGGGAGCCAAAATATATTTAAATAAAAATTTTAGCACATAAATATAATTTTATCTAATCAATTTTTTTTTAAAAAAGTTTATTAATTTAATAATTAATATAAAAATATAAAAATTAATTTTTAATTATTTTATTTATATTATTATATTCAAATAATTATAAATTTTATTAAATCTAATAATAATTCAGTTAGCGATTGATCGAATTCTTAGTATTTTTAATAAAAAAAAATTATAACATTTAATGATTATTAGATCAAAGAGCTATTAAATTTAATATATTATTTTATTTTATTAAATAAAATAGCTCACTAAATAGAAATAAAAAAAATAAAAAATAAAAAATTTAGAGTTAAAGGATGTATTTTAAAATACCTTATATATGTATGTGACTCTTAATATATTTTTATCTATTTAAAATATATACAGAGAAGAAAAAAAAAATTATATTAGCATAAAAAAATAAATTAAGTAAATATTAAAAAGGTGAGGGAGGCCATATCTATTTAAATTTTTTTTTTTTTGTTAAATTAGTATTTATGACTAACAAGTAATATTAAAAAGTTAGAGAACGATGTTTTTAATATTTCAACAAATTTATCCACCAATGAAGCAAAAAAAAAAAAGGAAAAAGAAAGATTTAAAAAAAAAAGAAAAAAAACCTAAAAATGTATATATAGAAGCAATAATAATCTCTCAACCTTTTTATATAAAACTAAGTTTGAATTAATAAAACAATACAACTCCATTCCTTTACAAATTTATTTCTCTATTTCCCCCAAAAAAAGGAGAAAAAAAAGTAAATTAAACTCAAATAAGTTTCCTCTTACCTACCTCACATATATTGTATCATTCCATCTCATGGGTGATGGTGATGGTGCCCGCGACGGCGACGGTGTCGACGATGTTGCATTTAAATTTGTTGTAAAATTCAACTTATTATTATTGTTCTTCATTGAGCTCATCATTCTGCTAGATCTTGTTTCTACATTTTTCTCTCCTATTATATCACAAAAAAAAAAAAAAATAATAACACTTTAGCCAATTCAAAGAGAAAGGAAAAAAAAAATAAATCAATAATTTTGATTTAAAATGATGTTACCTTGAGAACCCAAATATGGTTTTGTGGATGATGATGACCAATAAATTAGAGTTGGGGTGATAATGGTGAGCAAAACCCAAAAGAACAAGATGAGAACATAAGCTCTTGGAGGCATTTTTTTCAATTTTTTTTTTTTTTTTTTTTTTTTTCTAATTTGTAGTTTTTATTTATGAAAATATTTCAAAAAAGAGAAGCCATTAAAGAGCTCATATTTTCACAATGGAAACAAATTGGAGATGATAATGATGATGATGATGATGATGATCATGAGGAGGAGGAGGAGGAGGAGGAGGAGGAGGAAGAAGAGGGGAAAGAGTATTTAAGTTTGAAATGATTAGTGATAATGAGAAGGACAAGGTTTTTTTTTTTTTTTTTTTTTTTTTTGAATTTTAAATTATTTTGGAATTAATGTGCACTATTTTTAAAATTGGTGGTGGTTTTGGGGAAGTGTGTAGGCATTTTCATTGACTTTTCCTTAATATTTCAAAAACTTTGTATTTTATTAAGTGGAACTTGACATTTGGGACCATTTTGTCTCTTAGTTCTTAATTTGCTGATGTAAGATATGAGAAAAATGCACAGACTCATCTAGGGATAAGAATTTTAAGCTTAACTAAGCTAAAATTATTATTATTATCAGATAAGATATATTTAAATGAAATAATTATCTGTGTATTCCTGAAATATGAAAAAATATCTGATTTACCCCTCTTATTTTTTTCTTTCCAATATACCTATCATACGTTCCACCGTTATTAAAAATACTCCTACCGTTTTCCTTTGTTAAGTTAACTAGGATTAAACTAGAGTTAAATAATAATCGGAGTTGAAAACTATCAGATATACCTATTTTGCCCGGGTTTCGGGTTTAGGGTTTAGGGTTTAGAATTTTAGGGTTTAGGATTTAGGGTTTTTTAGGGTTTTAGGTTTTAGGTTTTAGGGTTTAGGGTATATTTGAAAGGGCAAAATGATAATTTCACACAAATAACGGCAGCTCCAAACGGTACACTAACAGAGTTTAACTTCAGGAGTATTTTGGAAAGAAGTTGGAACGTAAGAAGGGTAGTTTTAATATTAACCTTCTAAGAGAGATAAATCTGAAAACAGAAAAATTTTTAGGAATATATAGAAAATTGTCCCTATTTAAATTAATCAAAATATAATTAAAATATAAAAATAAATAAAAAAAATATAAAGTAATTAATGAGAAATAAAATATAAGACATATTTATTTTTTTCAAGAAGCCAGAGGTTAAATCACAATCGTTTTAAATGTCATTGACGAACTGAGATACCAACCATCTGTGCTAGACATTGGTGATAACGGAATAAAGATATTTTTATGGTCAAAAGTCAACAATTTTCACTAGATACCTTTTCCAAATTGTTGACTTGGAATTCGTAAAATTCTTGGTAAATTACTTAGCCTAATGATTTTGTAACGATCCAGCCCACAAGCAATAATAACTTGATGGGTCCAAATTATAACAAAAAATGCTTAAGTCCAGTTATTATTCTTGTCGGATCGTTGGCCCTAACCATTAATTCCAAAAGCTCGAGCTATTAGAAATACGCAACCAATTCACTTAAAGCGTACATACACAGCGCCCACGGGTCTCAACCGGACTCAACCCACTTGGACGTTGGGTCTATTGTTGGGCCTCTTGCCATTAGGTCATCCTATTGTCACGGGCAGGAGTTGGACCTATTTTTAACCCATAAATAAATAGCTAACAATTATTACTAGTGTCCAAGTCTCATATAAACCCAATCACAATTCTATCCACATCCGATGTGGGACTATTGGGGGCGTCACAGACTCTCCCCGTTTAGGCCCGACTTTCTCGTCAGCCCAAACACAAACACACACACAGCAGCCCAAGATCACCGGGCGATGTGAGACTCGTCTCGCTAGCCCCGACATCTGGACCTAGGCTCAACCAAGACTCGCCGCACACTTCCGGCTGGTTATTGGCTCTAATACCAAATGTAACGACCCGACCCACAAGCAATAATAACTCGTTGGGCCCAAACCACAATTCAAAATATTTAAGCCCAGTTATTAGTACTAGCGTCCAAGTCTCATATAAACCCAATCACAATTCCATCCACATCCGATGTGAGACTATTGGGGGCGTCACATATTTTGGTATAGATCCTAATCATACATTAATTTGTTAGTGCTACTTATAGTTTGGGGTTTCAATCCATTCATCTTTGGGTGGGTCTTGTTTTCACATTTGATATTGGGTAACCGTCAATGATAATGTTTGAATCCAAATCTGATTTGAACCTAAGATACCGGGTCGGTTTATAAATCCGAATCCAAATTCGAGTCCGATAAGTCATTACTATTGAATTTGATTCTAGAAGCCTTGAATCCTAAACCCAAATCTTATGCTTGATCCAAGTTTAGTTACTTGTTATGGTCCATTAAGACCCTTTAAGCTAATTTTGGGTTCTATTTTTGTAAACCTTAATAGAGCTTGATACAATTAAGCAATGGTGTGACGCCCTAACTTCCCAGAGGGTCACCCATCCTAAAACTACTCTAGCTCTAGTACGCTTAACTCTCTTAACCTCTTGGGCTTTGCTACCACCCAAAATGCTATAGCCGGGTTAAGAGATTTAGTCCTATTATATCATTTATATATAGGACTAATCCAAATTCCGGGGGTGTCACATTCTTTCCCCTTTAAGCCCTGACGTCCTCGTCAGGCTCAAAGACACTCACAAGCACCAGGTGATGTGAGACTCGTCTCGCTAGCCTTAACCGACCTTGTGGGGAGCTGCACTCCACCCACAACGGTCATTAGCCGGGGAGCCTCGCTCTACCCGCTAAATTACCCTGGCTCAGCCGAGACTCATCTCACATTTTCGGCTGGTGAATGGCTCTGATACCAACTGTGACGCCCCAACTTCCCAAGGGGTCACCCATCCTAGAACTACTCTAACTCTAGCACGCTTAACTCTCTTAACCTCTTAGGCCTCAAAAGGAGGTAGCTCAGCTGCCATGCAAATATCTTAAGCAGACAGGGCACCAAATCGCAAAAAATTTAATCCCAGAATGATGGTGACATATTGTTTGGCTGGTAAAAATATTAAAACAATGACATATCATTTTACATGGGTATCTGAATAGGGTAGTAAGAAGAATCCTCTCCATCTAACACTTCTTCTTCAGACAATCTCGGCTCGAGCTTCTTATACTTGATCCAGAAATACCCGAAGCACTGAAATAAACCGAACTAGCGATTGAATAAGCCCAATACAGAGACAGAGATAGAGAAAAAAAAAGGTAATATCAAGTGGGAATTACCAAAAAACCAAAAAAGCCCAAAAGGAAATTTCAGCTCAGGATTCGGGAATGTCACTATTCTCACCTGAGTCTCAGGAACCTCCCCCTTTCTCTCCTTCCCCGAAGATGGCGGCGATTCCGGCGGCGGCGGCTGCCTCCCTCCCTCTCCCTCCTTTCTCTCTCTCTAGCTTCTTCTTCTCCTCCCCTATTCCCTGTTTCCGTTTCTTTGGACAGAGCTTCTAGAAGCCTCGAGAAGCTTCTACGGGAAGCTGGACACGACTCACGCTGCCGACAATTAGGTGTGAGTGGAGAGGGGGCGCGGGCGGGGAGGGGGGGGGGGGGGTGTTGCTTGATAAAAGCCCATGCAGGATGAGAGGCCCAGAGGGCCCAATAGCAATAGTTCCCTTAGCTACAGCTAATAGTTGAAATTATCCTGAAGTCCTCTTGTAACTACTATAAGTAGTCTAAGGAGTAAGATGTAAGAATTAACGAGATAATAGAATTTCTTCTTCCCCACTCTTCCTCTCTCCTGATTCTTCCCTTCTATCTCTCTCTCCAATTCCCTGTTTCTTCTCGAATCCTACAATCCCGCGACGCTCGATTACAGGAGTACCATCATCTCCGGTCGCGACGGCTCAGGCATTCATCATCATCACCGTCGGACCGGATCAGGGTGCAACAATTGGTATCAGAGCAGCATGGTCCCAGGGCCGTGAGGATAACCGAAGGCAACAAGCATCACAGTAGATCGCTCAAAGGCAACCGAGACAACAAGCAGCATAGCAGGTAGCCATAGGCGATCAAGGCAACAGCCGAAGGCAACAAGCATCACAATAGACAGCCCACAGGGGAAGGAGTTAGGTGATGTTAGTTTACTAGATTTAGTATCAACCAAGGAGAAAATGCACGGTGAAAAGCGTGTATCAAATGCGCTTATCAAATTCTTGTTTGAAGAACGAGCTTGGCATAGGCCGCTGTACCCGACTTACAGATCCGGCCTACAGAGCATTTTCGACTCGTGGTCGGCTCATAATGACTAGCCATGAGAGTGGAGTGGAGACAACTAGTCAAACCGTAATCCACTCTATCAAATAACCCCAATTGATGACTTTTCTGCAGCTAATTTTCTACTGCAGTCGATTGATAACTGTTTACGAGTTTTTAACTTCCGCCCGGATTTAATTTTGTTAGCAACGAACGCACAAACTAAACAAAATCAATTGACGATCACGACAGAAAAGTAAAACCAAAATTGCACGACAGAATTAACACACAGATTTACGTTGAAAATCCTTTGCAGGAAAAAATTACGGGCGAAAAAGGAGAGATTTCAATATGTAGAAAAGAGGGAATACAAAAGTTCTGCTTCATACAATCGCTCGATCTTACTCTAGGGCAAATAAAAGAGAAATTAGGGTTTTTCCTTAGCGGATCGAGCCCTTCGCTTCCACCACAGACATCCATAAAATTTTTCGTCGCACCGCGAAACCATCGGCGAACCTGAATCATAATATCGAAGCGATTCTAATTTTGAGTCACATCTAACAAATTTGAAGTTCTAAGAAGCTTTCAGAAAACATGATAGCAGACGAGATCATGGGCTAGCCTAAGCTAGCCGACTCTCAGCACGTCATTCTTCGCAGTCTTGTATCTCCTACCATCAATCAAATTTCATCAAGGAACCAAAAAAAACAAAAGAGAGGAAAACTTGAGTAAACTAGAAATAAATGATGATACTTACACACTTCACCTATGAATTAACATAGAAGATGTTCAATTTCATGACTGGAATTTAATAAAAGTAGAGATGTTCAATTTCACGAAGCAAACACCATCACACCACAAAATGCAGACACTCACACTTTACAAGAAAAACAATCCCATAACCCAAACTGATGACAGTCTTGCAAAAAAGAACAAACCCAAGATGATAGATATCTTATGATGGAGCCATCATTATGCTTTGTGTGATCTCCTGTAGCAGAGTGGAATCATCTTATGAACAAATCAAATATAAACAGCTGCTGTTGAGATTTGTATAACTTAGACAGCAGCCCACCACTGCATGGCTTCTACCGATGAGCATCAGATACATGCTTCTCTCCTTTACTCCAAGTCGCAGATCGTAGCCAACTGAAAGGATCTTCTGTGAAATTCGTAGATCATTTTGATTCCATACTTGATAGTTGATGACTTCATGCTAAGTATAGTAAACTGACAGCCCTGGACTTTCTCACCAAATCCGGAAATCTTATTCTCTGAGCAAAAGCAAACAAACCAGCTAATGAAACAGGCTCGATAACCACTCCATACAACCCCAGATTTCCTGAAACGGACAGTAATTTAATATTCAAATTAGCCAAAACGAATGTAGATTTATTTATGTATTGTTTCTCAAGACAAATATATAGAAACAAGCTGGAAGGAGAAGTACAAACAAATATAGATTTATGCATAGTTTCCTAAAACAAACTTTCAGAACCAACCTGAAGTTTGATGATGGCAACAACTAACCGACTTTGAAAAATTTTGATTTTACAACTTAACTTTTCATTTCGTTTCATTTGAGTCACTTGATGGCTCTGAGAAATTATACCCTGCATCTGTACATCCATGAGCAATGCTTTCATGCATGCATCCGTCCGATCAAATAGTTTAATCTCTACTGATGAATTAGTTGCATTTTTTTCCTATCTAAAATCGGATGGTTAGACTAAAAAAAGCATGATATGCATCATGATGTGCAGACTATGGATCAACCAGGTGCAAGCAATAAATTTCCTGGATATAGATCAAATAAAATTTGCATAATCGTGCTCCCATAATCATGTCCCCGAATGACCTAAAATTCAGGTTAGTTCCATTATGCATGTAGCTAACCAAAACAAAGAAAAAGAAGTGAGGTACAACTTTAGTTAACAATGCAAAGTTAATTAGATGTTTAGAACTTTGCAATACATCATTGCTAAAGAAAGTTCAAAAACTGAATGAAACAAGTAACTTGCAGCTTGTTTGTCTTCTTCAATCCATTGGAAACTGCTTAAGATGTCAACTGTGGCTAAACTTGTTCTTTAAAAAAAACAAAATGCAAAAAAAGAAAAAGTAAAACAAGGATGAGTGATAGAGATAAAATGTTTAATTGAAGCAATCATGCATATTGTTCAGGATCTGTCAATGCTGAGCAGAATAGAATTAAAACTCCCTGCAGCCTAACATCAAGCTTGTGGAAATTTTTAGATCAAAGAAAGTGAAAATAGTGTTTCGTTTGTCTACTTTGTGATAATTATCATAGCACGTGTTAAAATAAATGACTTGCGACAACCGAATAGCCCCACATTAAACAATATGGTAGAGTTTGAGGGGCTCATACATGACTAACACATTAGTACTAACTATTTGAGCTAAATCATTTTAAATTTGTGGTTGGTCCAACAAGTCGCTAATATTAATGTGACAGATCAGATCGTCACCCAACTATACAAATAAAAAGTATCAAGCATAATATATATAACATCATTACATGTTTACAAATATATTGGTAGTATATATAGTATATATTATGTGGAAAGAAACTTACGAGGAAACAAAAGAGCACTATACCTTCATAATGTTCGAGTTACAAGAACTAGTTCCTTCTTGAAACCCATGTTTATGCATCACATATGCTTGATTAAGATATAAATTTTGGCTGAAGACACAGTGTATGATGTTTATGTGGACAAACCTATAAGAACTACAACATTCATTCATTAAAATGACAACCAAAAATAAAAGGAAAAAATGATGCTGAATGAATATGATGTGTTGGAGCAGTCATATATGCATGTTGTTTAGAATCATCTATCCAGTGGACTATACATCAAAATGTAATTTGCAAAAGGGCAAAAAAAAAGGACATTTTTCCAGGAAGGTATAAACATGCAGATGCTGCCTGACCTTCGAATTTTTCATTTCGATACCTAGTCTTTCATTTTTTTTTATTTTAAACAAAAAAATTTGCACCACTGCATCAAGGTCTACCAGAACTTAATGGTTTTAGACAATAAGGTTTAAAAAATAATACATCAAGTAACATAATATATAAATACATTGCATAATATTCCATCAAAATAATTAATACATTATTAATATTGGGCGGAGAGAGGTTGTGAAATAAAAACAAAAAAGGTAAACTTTAATTTTACCCCATGTGGTTTAGCGCGTTTCACTTTGCTCCACATGTGGCTCAAAAAATTGAGCTCAACTATCAATATGGTTTAGCACTTTTGCACTTTGCCATTTTATGGTTTAAAAAATTATACTTAATTATTCTGTAGTTTTATTTTTGCTACTTTTTTGAGGGTAAATTTTTTTGGTGAAAGATGGCAAAGTAAAAACATGCTAAACCACACGAAGGCAAATTGAAGTTTATCATATAATAAATCGCAAAGCATTAGGTACGAAAGTTATTTTTTTTTTTTTAAAAAAAGAGAAAGTTTGATCTATCTATTTTTTTAAAATATGTAATAGATAAAGCAGTGCCTGGGAGAGTGTACGAGCGAGGGCATACCACGAGCCATGGAAAGCAACCTTCATATTCTGGCTAAGAAATTGATACGCGAGGGATGTGCGCTATTTTAGGCCAATCTTTGCCATGAGGCTCTTGGCATCGCCTCTCCAACACCCGATTGCAGTTAGTCAAGTCGATTTCGATAAGTGATCTCGGCAGATCCGGCAATGACTTGATATTTGGACTCTCATAAATATACAGTCTTGTAAGGGTTGATAGGGTTTCCAAGTTGTTAGGCAAGGATTTAATACTGCAATTCTTGAAGGATAGGATTACGAGCGATCTCGGCAGATCCGGCAATGACTTGATATTTGGACACTCATCAATATCCAGTCTGGTAAGGGTTGATAGGGTTTCCAAGCTGTTAGGCAAGGATTTAATACTGCAATTCTTGAAGGATAGGGTTTTGAGCGATCTCGGCAGATCCGGCAATGATTTAATATTCGGGCACTCATTAATATACAGGCTTCTAAGGGTTGATAGGGTTTCCAAGTTGTTAGGCAAGGATTTAATACTGCAATTCTTGAAGGATAGGGTGTCGAGCGATCTCGGCAGATCCGGCAATGACTTGATATTTGGACACTCATCAATAACCAGTCTTGTAAGGGTTGATAGGGTTTCCAAGTTGTTAGGCAAGGATTTAATGTTACAATTTTCGAACCATAGGGTTTTGAGCGATCTCGGCAGATCCGGCAATGATTTAATATTCGGGCACTCATTAATATACAGGCTTCTAAGGATTGATAGGGTTTCCAAGTTGTTAGGCCAGGATTTAATACTGCAATTTTCGAAGCATAGGGTTTTGAGTGAGGTGAGATGCTGAAACACTCGCTCTTCCTCCGACCTGAATGATTCTTTTTTAAACTTCTTAATATACAACTCTGGGAGAGAAACAATGACTTCTTCTTCGAGCAGTATAGAGAGTAGCAAGGGAGCATCGGTATTGAACCTATATTCAAGACTCCCTAACTTGGTTTCTGCATGGGCGAGTTTCGGACATCCGATCAAAGTGAGACGTTCAAGGTTATTCAACTCTTGCAAGCCGAGCAATGAACCAATATTTGGACAGTTGGTGATGCTCAATATCGTGAGTAGTTTCAGATGACCCAGCTGAAGTGATGCCGCGAATGGAATATTGTCTGAGCTCTTTGAATCGATTGAGGAAGTTAGATCAGGCTGTGAATCATCCAAATTCTTCCAATGACATGCCTCGATTTCGAGCTTCCGTAGAGAAGAGGGCAGGACAGAGGTGTTGCCGCCTTCTGCGGATAGGTTGGGGCAAAAGGATATGAAGAGATTTTTCAATGAGCGGAGGGCTTGCAAACCCCCTAGCGATGTTAGGAACCAGCAACTACCGATGGTTAGATATTTGAGCATTGTTAGACATTCCATCACATCTGCCGATGGAAGGGATGTAAGAGAAACAATGTTATTAATTTCGAGCTGGACTAGAAAATTAAGACCTGACAAACCTTCCCGCAATGTGCTGTCTGTGAGTGGACATGACTTGATATAAAGAATTTCCAGAGAAGAGGGCAGGACCAGCTGCGCCTCTTCCTCCTCCTGCGGGTTTTGGTAGACAATATCCATGGTCTTTTCTAGCCAATTGTGCACTTTCTGCGAATCATACCCATGTCCTTCATCCCATGGTAATTTCGATGCAATAATATCGGATCCTCCGTATGTAGCATCACAGCCCTCCATAAAAGTCACTACTTGGGAAATTCTTACGTCAGACTTAATAATTGCTAAATCCTTTTTGGAGACAATTGGAAGGGAGGAGCAGTCATGAAGCTCGAGTTTTCTCAGGGTTGGGGGAAGGATCGGGAGTTGCTTTAGCCGTCGGCATCTATGAAGCTTAAGACATTTAAGATTGGGTAAGAAGTATGGGTCTCCTACCATCCAACTTGGCAATACGCAACCCCGATAGCCCACGATTGTTAGATAATGTAGTTCGGGAGTTAGACGAAAACCCTCTAGTACTTGCACATCCATGTCTAACGATCTGCTATTGTTATCGGTGGTATTCCATTCCAAACGCAGTGTCTCAATATCCATGTCCATAGTGACCTCCCTATTTTCTTTAACATTCTCAAGGCCTTTAATATCTATTGAGCTCCCATGAAAGTTTCTTCGGTTCCCCAGTTGTTTCCAACAATCAATCCCAACTACATTTAAAATCATGTACTCGAAATATAAATGCTGCAAATTAATCCAGTTGGCTAGTGCTTTTGCTTCTAATCTACATTCACGTGAATTAGGTATATGCAGAAACTCTAAATGGTAGAGTGTATAAATTGATTTCGGTAAAATAGATAAAGATGATGAGCCATAATAAGATGATGAGCCATAAAAATAAAGATAGCGCAGATGCTTCAAGCCCCCAATTGATTCTGGTAGATTTCGTAAACCCTGTATCTTAAGATGCACCACCCTTAGTTTTTTCAGTTTGACAAATATGCTGTGGAGAATGTGATGATAATCAGAAGTCCGCATAAAGATTATCAACGTGCGGAGATTTTTTAAATTGCATATCTTCTCAACGAGATCACTCAGTGTATGTCTATTGATATGGAGGGAAAGATGTCGAATCTCTTGAGGTATTATCTTTGTCAAATTTCCTTTAACTCTAAGACATCGATCTTTAGAAACCGTCTCTGCTAGATCATGCAATAGATCATGCATAGTGTAGCGACCATCATCCTTTGTTGGTTGAAAGAAAGAACTGGATAGCAAATCATCAAAATAATCCTGGCCTACATCTTCGATTCTATTGCTATCATCTGTAGGCTTAATGAAGCCCTCAGCGATCCACATGTGAATTAGCTTCTCGCGCTCAATCTTATCACCCTTAAGAAATAGACTGCAATATGAGAAGCATCTTTGTAATGGTGCATCTAGGTTCTGATAGCTCCACAACAGAGACTTCATAGTGTCTTTCAACAGATCTCCACTTAAAATCCTCTTCCAAATGTCCACGTCCCGAATTTTGCGTAGTTGACTACCAACTACTCTCGCCGCTAAGGGAGAACCATGCAGTTTCGGTGTATTCTCCTCCACGATCTCTTTCAATTCCTTGTATGGCTTGTCATCAACAATTATGTCATCACCAAAGGCAAAGGCGTAGTACGTGAACAAGGACAAAAAATCTTCTTTTTCTAGTTCCGCTAGGTATAAAATGTTTCTAGCACATAAGGTCTCTGCTACTCCCTTCTCGCGGGTCGTCATTAAGATCTTGCTTCCTATTTTGCCTGCACTTAAAGGGAGGAGCAGTTGCTCCCACTCCAACTGCATCTCGGCCACCTCTTTCTCGTTCCATACATCATCCAATATGAGTAAAAACTTTTTTGGTCTTATGAAATTTTCCAATTCTCTTTGAAGGGTGTCGAGATTAGTCAATTTAGGACATTCCTTTTCAGATGCTGACTCTATCATCTCTTTCGTCAACTTTTTAACATCAAATATCTGGGACACATGAACCCACATAATGACATCGAAATACTTGGGATCTGCTTTTTTTTCGTAATCACAAACATACTGTGCAAGAGTAGTCTTCCCAGATCCTCCTACACCAACGATGGCTACAACAGAAAAGCGCTTTTCAACAGAGCTAGACTCAGATTTGACTAGCCCCGCCGTCTCATGCAGGAGGTCAACGATATCATTACGTTGCTTATCTCGGCCGAACACTTTGTGGGCGAGAAGCGAGGTGGTGACCCTCCGTCCTGATTCATTGGTGGTTTGAGATCTCCTTACATTGCTACCGCCCGCAGATAAGAACGGCAGGAATTCCTTCGCTTTCATAGCAGTCTTCTCCAGCTTCTCCAAGCTCTTTTTCAGCTTTATATTAAATTTTTTCGATAAGTATTTGATAGGAGGAAGAGATTCAAGACGTACCGTAATTCCTCCTGCGTTACTCTTCACTTTTTGTTCGAGAAGATAATAGTCTTGCAGGTCCAGCTCGTCCTCTGCTTCGTAAACTGCTTCCTCCATGCTCTTCAGCCAACCACGCAGGCGGTCTTTATGTGGGTTATTTTCTGCGGCCTCGATCGCCATCTCTATTTGGGGGACGATGATATTCTGCAGATCATGCAGCTTTTCATCCACATCCACATCCAAGCCGAGGTAGGAGTAGCCCTTCTTGAGGAGGTCGGTGGCGGCCGGAGCCAACAATTTGAATCCCGAGATGATCGCCGCAGCTTCCGCCATCGATTCGGCGATCAGATGATTGATTACGACGACGAAGACGATGAGAGTTTGATTGAGAGAACTTTCTTAGAGCAAGCTGAGAATAGAGAAGGAAAAACAGAGTGCTCGATAATGTATAGAGGTTGAGATGCCAAAAGTCAAAAGTCAACTGTCAAATGTCAAATGTCAACGGGTGGGAAAAATAAATAAATCAATCAATCAATACATAAACCGGGTCGTCGTTGGAAGGAAATTTCCAATTTGGATCGATGATAATATTAATTTTATATAATTATGAATATAATATTGATAATAATTGGGATGCAGACATTTTTTATTAATTTTAATTTTCAACTCTTATTAAAAAATTAAGTTTTTCTAGTTGGTAAAAATATATGGAAACCCCTTCAATTATATAGGACTTTTATAAATGGTTCTCTCGGCTTCAAAAATTTTTGATCAAGCAACTTTAGTATAATTAAAAAAAAATTAAAAGGTGAATTTGAAAGATAACTAAAAGCTAGTAGAAATACTAAATTTACTATAATTTTTGGCTAGCTTAAATCATTTGAACAGTCCAATTCTAATAATAATTTAAAAAAATTTAGAGGGCTTCAAAATAATCTCCACTTGAGTTGAGATCCTTGCTAAGTAAATTTTACCCAATTAATTAATCCCTCATAATTAAGATTAATAAATCCCTCATAATTGATGTGACATTCTAATAGTACAATGTGAATAAGATTGTGATTAAATTTATAAGAGACTATTGACACTAGTAATAACAATTGAGATTAAGTATTTTGGACCAGTGGTTGAGACCAAACGAGTTATTATTATTGATGGGTCGGATCGGATCGAATCTTTACATATAACGGAGAACAGTCCAATTCTCTCTCTCCTATGCATGTAATAATAATTAATTTTTATCTTAGCTATCTAAATATAAATTAATTTTAGGATTTAAATTTTTACATTATAACAAAAATTAAAGGTTTTTTTTAATTCAGTATATATATTTAAAGTATTGTTATAAATTTTTAGTTAAATACGAATATAAATATATATTATTAAAAGTTCATGTTTTTTTTTTTTTTTTTTTTTGTTTTTTTGAGAAAAGGCAGCATGATGCCGCTTCATTCATAGGGAAAATGAATTTAGCTACAAACCAGAGGCAACCAGGCCTCGGACCGAAAAGGGTAAGAGGGGGAAGGAAGGGAGAGAAAGGGGGAGGGAGGGGAGACGCAGAAACAGAACTAGGGGCAGAAAGCGGACCACTGCGAACGGCAAAGCCGTATCGCGGCGAGCAAATCACTAGTGCTACGGGACTTATTGCCAAAGACTCTTCGATTTCTTTCAAGCCAGACTTCCCACCAGGTGGACGCGATAGTGGTTAGAGCCTTCTTGCCCCAAGCCCCTCTCTTGAGAGAGTAAGCCCCCCACAGCCCGCTGACGGTCGCCAGGCTCCGAATCTCCCTCTTGTTGGGGAGTAGGGTTTCTAGCAGGGAGAGGGCGCAGGTGCAGGAGAGGAGAAGATGGTCGGCGGTTTCAGCAGGCCCAAGGCAGATAGGGCAGTGGGTGGGCCCGGTCCAGTTCCTCTTTTGGAGGATATCCCTGGTAAGGATCCGCCTTCGGATCACCAGCCAGATGAAGATTTTGACCTTCAAAGGCATCTTGCTGCTCCAAATCGAGATGAACCGGTCATCAACTAACCCACTATCCTGCAGGAAGCGGTACGTAGATCTGACGGAGAAGGTCCCAGAGGTGGTCCAGCGCCACTTAAACTCATCCTTGTTGTCGGTGAGGCGAAGATGGGCGGTGGCCTCTAGCAGGTCTGGGAAAACGTCGTCGGTGCCTGCGGGGCCCCCCTCGTGGCCCTCCAGGATTCTCCTCTAGTTCCAGCCGTCTGGACCAAAGCATTCCGCCACACGAAGGTGTTTGTTTGTAATCGACTCGTAGATACGCGGGAACTGAGTTGAAAGAGGCGAGTTCCCAGCCCAGATATTGTCACGCCCCGGAACCCGGGCTCGCCAACAGATCCGCCGTGCACATGGGATTTCCCGAGTACACGAAGCGCTAGTAACCTGCTCCGATATAATATAAACAATAAAAGAGCATAATACAGAGCTGAAGTGGAAGAACCACATAGTATCTCAGACTGGAACTACTAATAAAGCTGTAATAAGTACAATAATCTCCCAGCTCACCAAAATAGTACATCCAGCTGGCGAAAGCCAGACCTAGAATAAAAGAAGAATACCACAGTCTGAGTAAAGGGTGCAGCATCTATCTAACATCTCTCAGTCTCCCAGGAGATCTATCTATTCAGCGATCCCCTTACCTCGATCAGCTGCCGATGGCCTAGCAGCTCCCGCAGACGACTCTGCAAAAATAAAGGAGAAGAAAGAAACAGAAAAGAACAATGGGGGTGAGAACTACCAGATAAACCAGTAGCCTCCCCTAGTGGGCAAAAACCTCAACTCTGACGCACCCACTAGGACTACTAGAGGCCAGAAAGGAATAAGTGGTAAAGCTGTAAACAGAACTGCTGAATAAAGGGAAACCACCACTAGTATGCCTCTAAATGTCATGTAGCATGAAATGACTGTATGCAACAATACCAAACATGCCTGCCTGAAATAACTCAGTCTTGTGTCACTGGTACTGCCTGCTGTGCCTTGCCAAATCGGGTATGCTGGCCAATGCATAACACCGATGGGGATAGTGTTTGCCAAATCGGGTATGCTGGCCAACGCATGACACCGATAGGGAATAGTGTTTGCCAAATTGGGTATGCTGGTCAACGCATAACACCGATAGGGGATAGGAGTCTCAAGGACTCAAAGTCTGTCTGTAACACACTCCGGAGTGGCACTCGAGGGGAGCGACCCACACGAGTAAAATATCTCAGTAATAAGTATCAGAAGTGCCATAAAACAGCAGGACTGGATCATGACTATGATCAAAGTGGGAAAAACTATCCACTAAAGAAAACTCCGATCTGATGCCATAGTACTTAACAAGTGGGAAAACCATCCACTAGGATAACCCGATCCTCAGCTGATGCAAAATAGACCAGACTCATCCCTAATCTGATGCAAGGATAAATATCTGGTCGACCGCCTACTGTCCGCGGTCACCGCAATACCCCACAAATCCATAATCTAATGCAATCTCGACTACACTATCCCAAACCCCTGCTCACACTTGAGCAACAAGCCTCTGGATGCACAGGACAACAATGAAACATGTACAATTCCCAAGATGATAGTGTAGCAATAAATAGTGGCTAACTAGATGAGCAAGAAAGCATGCCATTATTTAAAAGCTGTAGAAAAGCGTCAAATATTTATAAAAAGATTGATTGTTATGAAAGTTATTGCATGCGAGATTATAGCCTTTGTCCCAATCACAGTGTCCCAATATAAGTCATCATATAATTGGTGGGGTTATATTAAATTTTAGGAGAGTTCGTCCCAGCGGTTCTCATCAATTGTCCTGTTAGTTGTCCTGTTAGTAGTCCTGTTAGTAGTCCTGTTAGTAGTCCTGTTAGTAGTCCCAATGGTTCTCATCATTTGTCATATTAGTTTATCCCAATTGTTCTCATCAATTGTCATATTAGTTTATCCCAATTGTTCTCATCAATTGTCATATTAGTTTGTCCCAATTGTTCTTATCAATTGAATTTTAGGGGAGTTCCAGTAATCCCAGTGAGCTTGTCAAAAATGAGGTAAGCAACAACCGCCCACCTCGAACAGCTCAAATCACACCCAGATAGTCTCCTGGCTGTCCACAGTCCCCTAGAACTGCTGTCTGCCGAGAACGGTGCCCTACAGCAACACACATTGCACAGGGTGTAACTATATTATTCATAAAAATACAGCTTTTGCTGTTTTTCAAATAGCACGAAAAGAGAGGAGTTTTTCACCTCTGTATAGTGCTCAGAAAAATCCAGAAAAATTACGGTTGCGTTCCTCGCGAAGAGTAGATCAAAATCGACTCTTTGAACGCCTCGATCTGATGCTCCTACGCCAAGATAAAAATCGGAGAAGTTGACACTGTCCAGAAATTTCCACAGCAAAAAGGGGGGTCAAAGAGACCTCGGGAAACGTGCCAAAAGTACGAAATGGAGCAAAGTGATCAACACGGAAATCGAAGCCTTACCTCTTAGGAACGCGCTGTCGCAAAAATCGTCCAAAAATTCCTCCTGGTTAGCCCACAGGGAATTTTCGACGGAACTGCGACGGGAAATGGGCCGAAAAAGAAAACCGTCGCAGTGCGCCGCGTCGCAGATAACTCACTAACTGTAACTCCAAAAATTCTGAGATTTGGAGGAGAGAGAGAAGAGAGAGAGAGGAAGAAATTTCGTAGAGGGCACTTTCTCTGGTTCTCTCTCTAAGGGATCGAAAACCGAGGTGCAAAGAGAGGGGGTGGGGGGCCCTATTTATAATGGGCTGAGGCTCCACACAGGATCGGATCCGAACAGGAAACACCGAAACGGGCCAACCAAAACGCGCCACGTGTCCACAAAACAGGGAACAGCCTGTGCAAGGGCCACTCAGAAGACGCCACGTGTCCACGTGGAGCACGGGCCCGGTCCCCGCGCCGGGTCTTCCGGATCCTGTCAGCCAATCCGGGTGCGCCACGTGTCACAGTCCCCGTGGACTTCTAGAAGCCGGCCAACCAATGGGGAAGCGCCACGTGGCAAGGGGAGGCTTCGGTGCTCCCGATGCACGCCCGGCCCATGGACCGCGCACCCACGCTGCGCGCCTCCGCACTCCGCCGCTGTGCCGCCGCTGCGCCGCTGCCCGCCGCCGTGCGCCGCCGCCCGCCGCCGCTCGCCGCTCGCCGCCGGCGGCCGGAACAGTAATTCCGGCCGGCAGTTACTGTTCCGGTGAACAGTACCAAGTGCCGAAAAAATAAAGCGAATATACCATTTCGATCGTTTTCGCGCGCTGAGTCCAAATCCGACGTCCATTTTGCCAAATTCCCATCCGAAATTTTGCCGAAAGCTCCCGGAAAATTCCATTTGCTCCGATTTTTGTGCAGAGTCTATATTAAATGTTCAATTTCAAATCTACAAGCTCTGTTTCACCGAATAAGCTCCCTACAGTCACTGTTTAATGTTGCACAGTTCTTGCGGGAGTCCGGGTCATCACATCCTCCCCCACTAAAAAGAGTTTCGTCCTCGAAACGAGACTCAACAACAATCCTCAGTCCAAAGTCTCAAATAAGTAGGGGTGGGCGTCCCTCATCTCCGACTCAAGCTCCCATGTAGCCTCGCGCTCGTCATGATTGCCCCATTGAATTTTCACATAGGGAATGGCCCTACTGCGCAATTCTCTCACCTCTCGGTCCAGAATTCGCAGTGGGCGCTCCTCATACCTCAAATCTTCGCTAAACTCAAGCGGTGTGAAGTCAATGACGTGCGATGGGTCGAAGACATAATATATCATGGACACCAGCAAGCCTCGGGGAAGTGCAAGTCGGTAGGTAACTGACCCGATACGCTCCAATACCTCAAAAGGGTCCAATATATCGGGGGCTAAGTTTCCCACGAGTGCCAAACCTCCTGATTCCTTTGGATGGCGAGACTTTCAGGAACACATGATCTTCAACCTGAAATTCTAAGTCTCGTCGCCGAACCTCGGCATAACTCCTCTGTCGGCTTTTGGGCGGTTTGAAGATGCTTTCGAATCACCCGGACCTTCTCTTCTGCCTCTATCAAGACATCTGGTCCCAAGGTCCGCCTCTCGTCTACGTCACTCCAATAAAGTGGTGATCGACACTTGCGTCCATACAATGCTTCAAACGGAGCCATCTGAATGCTCGCTTGAAAGCTATTGTTGTACGCGAATTCAGCCAAAGATAAATGCCGAATCCACCCTCCGCCGAAATCCAAGACACAAGCCCTCAGCATGTCCTCCAGGATTTGTATCGTCCGCTCGGACTGCCCATCAGTCTGCGGATGAAAAGCTGTACTGAACCTAAGTTCAGTCCCCAAGGCTGTTTGCAAACTCCTTCAGAAATGCGAAACAAACCTCGGGTCTCTATCTGAAACAATGGAGGCGGGTATTCCAAGTAATCTCACAATATTGTCTAGATATAACTGGGCTAGTCGCTCAAGTGGCCACGTAGTCTGCATGGGCAGAAAGTGCGCCGACTTGGTAAGTCTATCTACAACTACCCAGATAGCGTCTGCTCCTCCCTGGGCCCTCGGTAGTCCGACCACAAAGTCCATCGTAATGTGGTCCCATTTCCACTCGGGAATTGGGAGACTTTGTAACTTGCCAGCTGGCACTCGATGCTCAGCTTTCACCTGCTGACAAGTTAAACACTGAGCCACAAATCTCCCAATATCCCTCTTCATGCCTTTCCACCAGAAGTGTGCCTTGAGGTCTTTATACATCTTAGTCCCACCAGGATGTAGGGTATAAGGTGTATAATGGGCCTCTCGCAATATCTGTTCTCTAATCTCCACATCTATTGGCACACATGCTCGGTTTCTGTACCTTAGTACTCCCGAGGCATCTACCGAAAAGTCCCCCGACTGATCACTCGGAATCTGATCTCTAATCCTGGTCAAGTGGGGGTCCTCACTCTGTTTCTCCCCGATCCTGTCCAACAGAGTGGGCTGCAAGACTAAAGATGTCAGTCTAGCAGTGACCCCAGGGGACACAACCTCTATCTCGAGTCGTCTCATCTCCTCTAATAGCGGCGCTTGGTCTGTGATCAACATAGACAAACTTTGCACCGCTCTCCTACTCAAGGCGTTAGCGACCACATTAGCCTTGCCTGGGTGGTAGAGAATATCATAATCCTTTAATAGCTCTAACCACCTACGTTGCCTCAAATTCAACTCCTTCTGTGTGAACAGGTATTTTAGGCTCTCGTGGTCGGTGTAGATTTCACAATGCTCCCCATATAGATAATGACGCCAAAGCTTCAGTGCAAACACTACAGCAGCAAGCTCCAAGTCATGGGTAGGGTAATTCTTCTCATAATCCTTGAGTTGCCTTGATGCGTAAGCAATTACCCTCCCTTCCTGCATCAGCACACAACCAAGTCCGCTGTGTGATGCATCACTATAGATCACATATCCTTTTCCCATAACAGGAAGGGAAAGGATAGGAGCGGTCATCAGTTTATTCTTCAGCTCCTCAAAGCTCTTTTGACAGTCCTTACTCCAGATAAACTTCACTCCCTTACGCGTCAAGCGAGTGAGGGGTGTGGAGAGCTTCGCAAAGCCTTCCACAAACCGACGGTAATACCCAGCTAAACCCATAAAGCTACGTACCTCAGAAACCGTCGTTGGTCGGGGCCAATCCCGAACCGCCTCAATCTTCGCTGGGTCCACTGCCACACCTGCGGCAGAAATCACATGGCCCAAGAAGACTACCTCCCGAAGCCAAAACTCGCACTTTGCCAGCTTGGCATACAACTTCTTTTCTCGCAGAAGTTGCAGCACAACCTTTAAGTGCTCCTCATGCTCAATATCACTTCGGGAGTAAATCAAGATATCATCAATGAATACTACTACGAATCGATCCAAGTATAGTCGGAAGATCCGGTTCATTAAATCCATGAATGCGGCAGGGGCATTAGTTAGCCCAAAAGGCATAACTGTAAATTCATAATGCCCATACCGTGATCAAAATGCCGTTTCGGAATATCTACGGCCTTCACCTTCAACTGGTGGTAACCGGACTGCAAATCTATCTTAGAGAAGACGCAAGACCCTTGCAGCTGATCAAAAAGATCATCGATGCGCGGCAAAGGGTACTTGTTCTTGATGGTCACTTTATTTAATTCTCTATAATCTACACGTAGTCGAAGTGACTCATCCATCTTCTTTACGAATAGCACCGGCGCACCCCATGGTGATACACTCAGCCTAATAAAGCCCTTATCCATTAAATCCTGGAGTTGCGCCTTAAGCTCTCGCAGCTCAGCCGGTGCCATCCGGTAAGGAGCCTTAGAGATTGGCGCAGTTCCTGGAACTACGTTAATCACGAACTCAATCTCCCTATCTGGCGGCATGCTAGACAGCTCAGGTGGGAAAACATCCGGGAACTCGCGGGCAATAGGGATATCCCCGAGTTCCGGCGCCGCCGTAGGCCCCTCAACAACACTAGCCAAAAGGCTACACATCCTCGACGGATCATCAGCCTCGCTCGGGAAGTCGAAATCATAGAGGCAAAGAAAGCGCTCTGACATTCCCGATATACCAACATTTTCTGGTCTGGCTTTCTAAAAGTGACGGTCCTTGCGGCACAATCAATAGTCGCAAAATACCGAGCCAACCAGTCCATCCCGAGGACCACATCGAAGTCCTTCAGTTGACTCAGGTCCAATAGGTCTACTGGCATAATCCAGGACTCGATCTAAATCGGGCGGGGCTAACAGCACTCCTCCATGTGCAGAGTTCAATCGGGAATCTACACCTCCTGTGCACAAGGTGAGAGTCCTATTCCTAACCCTATGCAATGATGTACGTTCTCTACAAATAAAAGAGATGCCCCTATAAAAATGAGGTACGAGTCCTTATGCCAGAAAGTAAATCATACCTGCCTCCACTCGATCAGCCATAGCAGAATCCTTTGCCTGCGCTAAGCCATCTTGACTGCTCAACAACGGCTGTCTCTCTCCAGAAGGGCGGGGGAATGAAACTTGATCTCCTTGAAGATCTGTCGGTGAAGCTCCCGGTCGTAGCTGGGAAGTGGCAGGGACAGATGCCGAAGTAGGTGCCACCGTTATCCCCGAAGGACACGTAACTCGCACGTGCCCGGGCTGTCCGCACTTGAAACAGCGGCCGAACCTCAAGTCACAAGCACCTGAAGTGTGCTGACCTTCGCAGAAAATGCACCTAACTATAGACTGAGGCTGCCTTACCTGCTGTTGCTGCTGCCTATGCCGCTGAGGCCTCTGTGACCTCTGCTGGGATGCGGTAGGGGCCAATGCTGAAGAAGGTGCTACTAAAACCCGAAAGGGGCACGTAGGTCGGATGTGGCCTGGCTGCCCACATCGGAAGCATCGACCCTCCCTCAAGCCACAGGTATTTGATGAATGCTGCCCCCTACAGAAAATGCATCGGACCGACGCCCGAGACTGTCGAGACTGCTGCTGCGGAGGCCTCTGCGATCTACCAGGTCCTCGTCGATCAAGACGCCCACGGCCCGTAGACTGGGGCCGCAGGGGTCGTGGTGGTCTCCCTGAACTGGCCTGTTCATCATTATCTGGGGCGGGGCGTTCCTTGTCTGGACGCTGCTCGAAAGTCCTGGCCCCTTCGTCAACCGCCAAGTCACCTTTCTGCGCCAGCAACTGCTCCAGGCGTTGGTCCTGTCGAAAGCTTCTTGCCACCAAATGGGTCACCAAGGCCCGTAGTTCTCCCAGCTCAGCAGATACCGCCTGCTCGGGCTTCTCAGAAGGGGTAGAAATATCCCCGACGGAAAAATGACGACGGGGTGACATACTGTCACCAAAAGCCACAAATCAGCAAAATAAAATTCCACACGACCCAATCTAGCGAAAGTCAAAGACATTCCCCTATTTCTGTGACTTTATGTTGTCTGCAGCCAACATAACTGTTCATCAGAAATGGGGTATGTCGGTCTCTCTTCACTTACTTGGAAGAGTCAAACAAATAAATCAACGACTTCGCAAAATGTCACGTCTCTCGCGCCCTATTATCCTAAGGTCTACCAAAAGCCTAGGGTTTCCTAAGTCCCAACTGACCTATCCCTAAGCTCTGATACCAACTTAATCTGTCACGCCCCGGAACCCGGGCTCGCCAACAGATCCGCCGTGCACATGGGATTTCCCGAGTACACGAAGCGCTAGTAACCTGCTCCGATATAATATAAACAATAAAAGAGCATAATACAGAGCTGAAGTGGAAGAACCACATAGTATCTCAGACTGGAACTACTAATAAAGCTGTAATAAGTACAATAATCTCCCAGCTCACCAAAATAGTACATCCAGCTGGCGAAAGCCAGACCTAGAATAAAAGAAGAATACCACAGTCTGAGTAAAGGGTGCAGCATCTATCTAACATCTCTCAGTCTCCCAGGAGATCTATCTATTCAGCGATCCCCTTACCTCGATCAGCTGCCGATGGCCTAGCAGCTCCCGCAGACGACTCTGCAAAAATAAAGGAGAAGAAAGAAACAGAAAAGAACAATGGGGGTGAGAACTACCAGATAAACCAGTAGCCTCCCCTAGTGGGCAAAAACCTCAACTCTGACGCACCCACTAGGACTACTAGAGGCCAGAAAGGAATAAGTGGTAAAGCTGTAAACAGAACTGCTGAATAAAGGGAAACCACCACTAGTATGCCTCTAAATGTCATGTAGCATGAAATGACTGTATGCAACAATACCAAACATGCCTGCCTGAAATAACTCAGTCTTGTGTCACTGGTACTGCCTGCTGTGCCTTGCCAAATCGGGTATGCTGGCCAATGCATAACACCGATGGGGATAGTGTTTGCCAAATCGGGTATGCTGGCCAACGCATGACACCGATAGGGAATAGTGTTTGCCAAATTGGGTATGCTGGTCAACGCATAACACCGATAGGGGATAGGAGTCTCAAGGACTCAAAGTCTGTCTGTAACACACTCCGGAGTGGCACTCGAGGGGAGCGACCCACACGAGTAAAATATCTCAGTAATAAGTATCAGAAGTGCCATAAAACAGCAGGACTGGATCATGACTATGATCAAAGTGGGAAAAACTATCCACTAAAGAAAACTCCGATCTGATGCCATAGTACTTAACAAGTGGGAAAACCATCCACTAGGATAACCCGATCCTCAGCTGATGCAAAATAGACCAGACTCATCCCTAATCTGATGCAAGGATAAATATCTGGTCGACCGCCTACTGTCCGCGGTCACCGCAATACCCCACAAATCCATAATCTAATGCAATCTCGACTACACTATCCCAAACCCCTGCTCACACTTGAGCAACAAGCCTCTGGATGCACAGGACAACAATGAAACATGTACAATTCCAAGATGATAGTGTAGCAATAAATAGTGGCTAACTAGATGAGCAAGAAAGCATGCCATTATTTAAAAGCTGTAGAAAAGCGTCAAATATTTATAAAAGATTGATTGTTATGAAAGTTATTGCATGCGAGATTATAGCCTTTGTCCCAATCACAGTGTCCCAATATAAGTCATCATATAATTGGTGGGGTTATATTAAATTTTAGGAGAGTTCGTCCCAGCGGTTCTCATCAATTGTCCTGTTAGTTGTCCTGTTAGTAGTCCTGTTAGTAGTCCTGTTAGTAGTCCTGTTAGTAGTCCCAATGGTTCTCATCATTTGTCATATTAGTTTATCCCAATTGTTCTCATCAATTGTCATATTAGTTTATCCCAATTGTTCTCATCAATTGTCATATTAGTTTGTCCCAATTGTTCTTATCAATTGAATTTTAGGGGAGTTCCAGTAATCCCAGTGAGCTTGTCAAAAATGAGGTAAGCAACAACCGCCCACCTCGAACAGCTCAAATCACACCCAGATAGTCTCCTGGCTGTCCACAGTCCCCTAGAACTGCTGTCTGCCGAGAACGGTGCCCTACAGCAACACACATTGCACAGGGTGTAACTATATTATTCATAAAAATACAGCTTTTACTGTTTTTCAAATAGCACGAAAAGAGAGGAGTTTTTCACCTCTGTATAGTGCTCAGAAAAATCCAGAAAAATTACGGTTGCGTTCCTCGCGAAGAGTAGATCAAAATCGACTCTTTGAACGCCTCGATCTGATGCTCCTACGCCAAGATAAAAATCGGAGAAGTTGACACTGTCCAGAAATTTCCACAGCAAAAAGGGGGGTCAAAGAGACCTCGGGAAACGTGCCAAAAGTACGAAATGGAGCAAAGTGATCAACACGGAAATCGAAGCCTTACCTCTTAGGAACGCGCTGTCGCAAAAATCGTCCAAAATTCCTCCTGGTTAGCCCACAGGGAATTTTCGACGGAACTGCGACGGGAAATGGGCCGAAAAAGAAAACCGTCGCAGTGCGCCGCGTCGCAGATAAATCACTAACTGTAACTCCAAAAATTCTGAGATTTGGAGGAGAGAGAGAAGAGAGAGAGAGGAAGAAATTTCGTAGAGGGCACTTTCTCTGGTTCTCTCTCTAAGGGATCGAAACCGAGGTGCAAAGAGAGGGGGTGGGGGGCCCTATTTATCCTGCGGCTGCAGGGCTCCACCCAGGGATCGGATCCGAACAGAAACACCTAACCGGGGCCAACCAAAAGCGCCACGTGTCCACCAAAACAGGGAAGGAACAGCCTGTGCAAGGGCCCACTCAGGAAGACGCCACGTGGCCACGTGGAGCACGGGCCCGGTCCCCGCGCGGGGTCTTCCGGATCCTGTCAGCCAATCCGGTGCGCCACGGTCACAGTCCCCGTGGACTTCTAGAAGCCGGCCCAACCAATGGAAGCGCACGTGGCAAGGGGAGGCTCGGTGCTCCCGGTGCACGCCCGGCCATGGACCGCGCACCCGCGCTGCGCGCCGCGCACTCCGCCGCTGTGCCGCCGCTGCGCCGCTGCCCGCCGCCGTGCGCCGCCGCCCGCCGCCGCTCGCCGCTCGCCGCCGGCGGCCGGAACAGTAATTCCGGCCGGCAGTTTACTGTTCCGCCGGGAACAGTACAAGTGCCGAAAAAAATAAAGCGAATATACCATTCGATCGTTTTTCGCGCGCTAGAGTCCAAATCCGACGTCCATTTTGCCAAATTCCCATCCGAAATTTTGCCGAAAGCTCCCGGAAAATTCCATTTGCTCCGATTTTTGGCCAGAGTCTATATAAATGTTCAATTTCAAATCTACAAGCTCTGTGTCACCGAATAAGCTCCCTACAGTCAAATGTTAATGTTGCACAGTTCTTGCGGGAGTCCGGTCATCACAGATATCTCCCCAGAAGCAGTCCGAGTTCCATCTCCCACCGAGGGGTCGTACCACACTTGAAAATATACCGCGTGCACATCACGCTTCTCCACCAGGGGGAGAACGGTCCGAAATGAGGATCCCTCGCTCAGCGGTTCCCTGCGACGGTAGTACAGTTCTTGACGGAGGGTTTCCCAGGGCGGCGGTTCAGAGTTAGGATCTCCACACCACTTAGCGAGCAATCCAGGTTGAAGGTTTTAGGTTCATGATGCCTAGGCCCCCGGATTTTCTGGACCTGCAGACAGCCGTCCAGTTCACCAGGCAGTGGCCCCCCGACACCGAGCTTTGCCCTTTCCAGAAGAATGCTGGCGAAGCGATCAATTCTTTTTAATGACCCAGGCAGGTGCTTTGAAGACTGAGAAGAAGTAGAGTGGCAGATTTGACCAGCACCGAGTTGACAAGGTTAACCTCCCCGTACGAAAGTAGTTTCACTTGCCAACCCCTGATTCGGTTGCTCGATCCTGGAGACAACAGATGCCAGGCCTCCTTGGAGAGGCAGCCCTGGCCAGCGGGAGACCGAGGTATTTGATCGGGAGCGAGCAGCTACAGTTGAGCGCCGCTTGCAAGTCGTTCGCCTTTGAGTCTCTGATTCCCAGATAGAGCAGTTCAGACTTCGTAGTGTTGATTTTTAGTCCAGAGGCCCACTCAAAATTCGCCAAAGCAGGCGAAAAGATTGCGAATCTGCCGCTGCTTCGCTTGGCAAAAGAAGAACGTGTCATCTGCGAACTGGATCAGGGAAGTTTCGTGTCCCTCGACGGTCCAACACCAGTGAGCAGCTGCTTCGGACAGCTCTACTTGTCATGCGAGCCAGACCTTCCGCCACCAACAAGTAGAGGAAGGGGGAGAGGGGGTCCCTTGACGCAGACCCCGCTTCATTCGAACCAATTGTGACGTTCCCATTCACGAGAATGGCTACCTGCCGTTTGCGGTGCTGCAAGGTCGATCCACCCACACCATCTCTGGTTAGCGCCGAGGCAACGAAGGATGTGCTTGGAAAGCTCCAGCTGACATTGTCAAACGCCTTTCGAAGGCCGCCTTGACCCCACGCAGTCTATTGCTTGCTGGCGCACCAACTGGATTAGCTCGTCGGCAGTTACCAAAGGAGTCCAAGGAGAGCCTGCCTTTCAGGAAGGCGGACTGGCTCGGGGAGATGATCTGTCCAGTTCGTTTGCAAAGTCTGTTCGTTATCACTTTGGAGATGATCCTTCTGGACACCGTTGAGGAGGCTAATGGGGAGGGAAGTCGTTGGCCGAGCTTGCCACCTTCGATCTTAGGAATCAGGCAGATAGCGTGTAGTCGATGGGGCCCGTGTCAAGGGAACCTTCGAAAAG
>CM055064.1:53848871-53923871 GCA_029204045.2 Tillandsia leiboldiana
AAAAGCTGTAATAGTACAATAATCTCCCAGCTCACCAAAATAGTACATCCAGCTGGCGAAAGCCAGACCTAGAATAAAAGAAGAATACCACAGTCTGAGTAAAGGGTGCAGCATCTATCTAACATCTCTCAGTCTCCCAGGAGATCTATCTATTCAGCGATCCCTTACCTCGATCAGCTGCCGATGGCCTAGCAGCTCCCGCAGACGACTCTGCAAAATAAAGGAGAAGAAAGAAACAGAAAGAACAATGGGGGTGAGAACTACCAGATAAACCAGTAGCCTCCCCTAGTGGGCAAAACCTCAACTCTGACGCACCCACTAGGACTACTAGAGGCCAGAAAGGATAAGTGGTAAAGCTGTAACAGAACTGCTGAATAAAGGGAAACCACCACTAGTTGCCTCTAAATGTCATGTAGCATGAAATGACTGTATGCAACAATACCAAACATGCCTGCCTGAAATAACTCAGTCTTGTGTCACTGGTACTGCCTGCTGTGCCTTGCCAAATCGGGTATGCTGGCCAATGCATAACACCGAGGGGATAGTGTTGCCAAATCGGGTATGCTGGCCAACGCATGACACCGATAGGGAATAGTGTTTGCCAAATTGGGTATGCTGGTCAACGCATAACACCGATAGGGGATAGGAGTCTCAAGGACTCAAAGTCTGTCTGTAACACACTCCGGAGTGGCACTCGAGGGGAGCGACCCACACGAGTAAAATATCTCAGTAATAAGTATCAGAAGTGCCATAAAACAGCAGGACTGGATCATGACTATGATCAAAGTGGGAAAAACTATCCACTAAAGAAAACCCGATCTGATGCCATAGTACTTAACAAGTGGGAAAACCATCCACTAGGATAACCCGATCCTCAGCTGATGCAAAATAGACCAGACTCATCCCTAATCTGATGCAAGGATAAATATCTGGTCGACCGCCTACTGTCCGCGGTCACCGCAATACCCCACAAATCCATAATCTAATGCAATCTCGACTACACTATCCCAAACCCCTGCTCCACTTGAGCAACAAGCTCTGGAGCACAGGGCAACAATGAAACATGTACAATTCCCAAGATGATAGTGTAGCAATAAATAGTGGCCCTAAACTAGATGAGCATGCATGCATGTCATTATTTTAAAAGTTGTAGAAAAGTGTCAAAGATTTTAAAAAGATTGATTTATGAAAGTCATTTGCATGCGAGATTATAGCCTTTGTCCAATCACAGTGTCCCAATATAAGTCATCATATAATGGTGGGGTTATATTAAATTTAGGAGAGTTCGTCCCAGCGGTTCTCATCAATTGTCCTGTTAGTTGCCTGTTAGTAGTCCTGTTAGTAGTCCTGTTAGTAGTCCTGTTAGTAGTCCCAATGTTCTCATCATTGTCATATTAGTTTGTCCCAATTGTTCTCATCAATTGTCATATTAGTTTGTCCCAATTGTTCTCATCAATTGTCATATTAGTTTGTCCCAATTGTTCTCATCAATTAAATTTTAGGGGAGTTCCAGTAATCCCAGTGAGCTTGTCAAAAATGAGGTAAGCAACAACCGCCCACCTCGAACAGCTCAAATCACACCCAGATAGTCTCCTGGCTGTCCACAGTCCCCTAGAACTGCTGTCTGCCGAGAACGGTGCCCTACAGCAACACACATTGCACAGGGTGTAACTATATTATTCATAAAATACAGCTTTTGCTGTTTTTCAAATAGCACGAAAAGAGAGGAGTTTTTCACCTCTGTATAGTGCTCAGAAAAATCCAGAAAAATTACGGTTGCGTTCCTCGCGAAGAGTAGATCAAAATCGACTCTTTGAACGCCTCGATCTGATGCTCCTACGCCAAGATAAAAATCGGAGAAGTTGACACTGTCAGAAATTTCCACAGCAAAAAGGGGGGTCAAAGAGACCTCGGGAAACGTGCCAAAAGTACGAAATGGAGCAAAGTGATCAACACGGAAATCGAAGCCTTACCTCTTAGGAACGCGCTGTCGCAAAAATCGTCCAAAAATTCCTCCTGGTTAGCCCACAGGGAATTTTCGACGGAACTGCGACGGGAAATGGGCCGAAAAAGAAAACCGTCGCAGTGCGCCGCGTCGCAGATAACTCACTAACTGTAACTCCAAAAATTCTGAGATTTGGAGGAGAGAGAGAAGAGAGAGAGAGGAAGAAATTTCGTAGAGGGCACTTTCTCTGGTTCTCTCTCTAAGGGCTCGAAAACCGAGGTGCAAAGAGAGGGGGGGGGGGGGCCTATTATAATGGGCTGAGGCTCCACACAGGATCGGATCCGAACAGAAACACCGAAACGGGCCAACCAAAACGCGCCACGTGTCCACAAAACAGGGAACAGCCTGTGCAAGGGCCACTCAGAAGACGCCACGTGTCCACGTGGAGCACGGGCCCGGTCCCCGCGCCGGGGTCTTCGGATCCTGTCGGCCAATCCGGGTGTGCCACGTGTCACCCTCCCCGTGGCTTCTAGAAGCCGGCCAACCAATGGGGAAGCGCCACGTGGCAAGGGGGTATTCGGTGCTCCGGTGCACGCCCGGCCCATGGACCGCGCACCAGGCCGCGCGCCTCCGCGCTCCGCCGCTGTGCCGCCGCTGCGCCGCTGCCCGCCGCCGTGCGCCGCCGCCCGCCGCCGCTCGCCGCTCGCCGCGGCGGCCGGAACAGTAATCCGGCCGGCGGTTACTGTTCCGGTGAACAGTACCAAGTGCCGAAAAAATAAAGCGAATATACCATTTCGATCGTTTTCGCGCGCTGAGTCCAAATCCGACGTCCATTTTGCCAAATTCCCATCCGAAATTTTGCCGAAAGCTCCCGGAAAATTCCATTTGCTCCGATTTTTGCGCAGAGTCTATATTAAATATCCAATTTCGATTCTACAAGCTCTGTTCACCGAATAAGCTCCCTACAGTCACTGTTTAATGTTGCACAGTTCCTGCGGGAGTCCGGATCATCACATCCTCCCCCACTAAAAAGAGTTTCGTCCCGAAACGAGACTAAACAACAATCCTCAGTCCAAAGTCTCAAATAAGTAGGGGTGGCATCCCTCATCTCCGACTCGAGCTCCCATGTAGCCTCGCGCTCGTCATGATTGCTGCCCATTTGAATTTCACATAGGGAGGAAGGGCCTACTGCGCAATTCTTTCACCTCTCGATCCAGAATTCGCAGTGGGCGCTCCTCATACCTCAAATCCTCGCTAAACTCAAGCGGTGTGAAGTCATGACGTGCGATGGGTCGAAGACATAATATATCATGGACACCAGCAAGCCGGGGGAAGTGCAAGTCGGTAGGCAACTGACCGATACGCTCAATACCTCAAAAGGGTCCAATATATCGGTGGCTAAGTTCCCACGAGTGCCAACCTCCTGATTCCTTTGGATGGCGAGACTTTCAGGAACACATGATCTTCAACCTGAAATTCTAAGTCTCGTCGCCGAACCTCGGCATAACTCCTCTGTCGGCTTTTGGGCGGTTGAAGATGCTTTCGAATCACCGGACCTTCTCTTCTGCCTCTATCAAGACATCTGGTCCCAAGGTCCGCCTCTCGTCTACGTCACTCCAATAAAGTGGTGATCGACACTTGCGTCCATACAATGCTTCAAACGGAAGCCATCTGAATGCTCGCTTGCTAAAGCTATTGTTGTACGCGAATTCAGCCAACGGATAAATGCCGAATCCACCCTCCGCCGAAATCCAAGACACAAGCCCTCAGCATGTCCTCCAGGATTTGTATCGTCCGCTCGGACTGCCAATCAGTCTGCGGAATGAAAAGCTGTACTGAACCTAAGTTCAGTCCCCAAGGCTGTTTGCAAACTCCTTCAGAAATGCGAAACAAACCTCGGGTCTCTATCTGAAACAATGGAGGCGGGTATTCCAAGTAATCTCACAATATTGTCTAGATATAACTGGGCTAGTCGTCAAGTGGCCACGTAGTCTGCATGGGCAGAAAGTGCGCCGACTTGGTAAGTCTATCTACAACTACCCAGATAGCGTCTGCTCCTCCCTGGGCCCTCGGTAGTCCGACCACAAAGTCCATCGTAATGTGGTCCCATTTCCACTCGGGAATTGGGAGACTTTGTAACTTGCCAGCTGGCACTCGATGCTCAGCTTTCACCTGCTGACAAGTTAAACACTGAGCACAAATCTCCCAATATCCCTCTTCATGCTTTCCACCAGAAGTGTGCCTTGAGGTCTTTATACATCTTAGTCCCCCAGGATGTAGGTATAAGGTGTATAATGGGCCTCTCGCAATATCTGTTCTCTAATCTCCACATCTATTGGCACACATGCTCGGTTTCTGTACCTTAGTACTCCCGAGGCATCTACCGAAAAGTCCCCCGACTGATCACTCGGAATCTGATCTCTAATCCTGGTCAAGTGGGGGTCCTCACTCTGTTTCTCCCCGATCCTGCTCCAACAGAGTGGGCTGCAAGACTAAAGATGTCAGTCTAGCAGTGACCCCAGGGGACACAACCTCTATCTCGAGTCGTCTCATCTCCTCTAATAGCGGCGCTTGGTCTGTGATCAACATAGACAAACTTTGCACCGCTCTCCTACTCAAGGCGTTAGCGACCACATTAGCCTTGCCTGGGTGGTAGAGAATATCATAATCCTTTAATAGCTCTAACCACCTACGTTGCCTCAAATTCAACTCCTTCTGTGTGAACAGGTATTTTAGGCTCTCGTGGTCGGTGTAGATTTCACAATGCTCCCCATATAGATAATGACGCCAAAGCTTCAGTGCAAACACTACAGCAGCAAGCTCCAAGTCATGGGTAGGGTAATTCTTCTCATAATCCTTGAGTTGCCTTGATGCGTAAGCAATTACCCTCCCTTCCTGCATCAGCACACAACCAAGTCCGCTGTGTGATGCATCACTATAGATCACATATCCTTTTCCATAACAGGAAGGGAAAGGATAGGAGCGGTCATCAGTTTATTCTTCAGCTCCTCAAAGCTCTTTTGACAGTCCTTACTCCAGATAAACTTCACTCCCTTACGCGTCAAGCGAGTGAGGGGTGTGGAGAGCTTCGCAAAGCCTTCCACAAACCGACGGTAATACCCAGCTAAACCCATAAAGCTACGTACCTCAGAAACCGTCGTTGGTCGGGGCCAATCCCGAACCGCCTCAATCTTCGCTGGGTCCACTGCCACACCTGCGGCAGAAATCACATGGCCCAAGAAGACTACCTCCCGAAGCCAAAACTCGCACTTTGCCAGCTTGGCATACAACTTCTTTTCTCGCAGAAGTTGCAGCACAACCTTTAAGTGCTCCTCATGCTCAATATCACTTCGGGAGTAAATCAAGATATCATCAATGAATACTACTACGAATCGATCCAAGTATAGTCGGAAGATCCGGTTCATTAAATCCATGAATGCGGCAGGGGCATTAGTTAGCCCAAAAGGCATAACTGTAAATTCATAATGCCCATACCGTGATCAAAATGCCGTTTCGGAATATCTACGGCCTTCACCTTCAACTGGTGGTAACCGGACTGCAAATCTATCTTAGAGAAGACGCAAGACCCTTGCAGCTGATCAAAAAGATCATCGATGCGCGGCAAAGGGTACTTGTTCTTGATGGTCACTTTATTTAATTCTCTATAATCTACACGTAGTCGAAGTGACTCATCCATCTTCTTTACGAATAGCACCGGCGCACCCCATGGTGATACACTCAGCCTAATAAAGCCCTTATCCATTAAATCCTGGAGTTGCGCCTTAAGCTCTCGCAGCTCAGCCGGTGCCATCCGGTAAGGAGCCTTAGAGATTGGCGCAGTTCCTGGAACTACGTTAATCACGAACTCAATCTCCCTATCTGGCGGCATGCTAGACAGCTCAGGTGGGAAAACATCCGGGAACTCGCGGGCAATAGGGATATCCCCGAGTTCCGGCGCCGCCGTAGGCCCCTCAACAACACTAGCCAAAAGGCTACACATCCTCGACGGATCATCAGCCTCGCTCGGGAAGTCGAAATCATAGAGGCAAAGAAAGCGCTCTGACATTCCCGATATACCAACATTTTCTGGTCTGGCTTTCTAAAAGTGACGGTCCTTGCGGCACAATCAATAGTCGCAAAATACCGAGCCAACCAGTCCATCCCGAGGACCACATCGAAGTCCTTCAGTTGACTCAGGTCCAATAGGTCTACTGGCATAATCCAGGACTCGATCTAAATCGGGCGGGGCTAACAGCACTCCTCCATGTGCAGAGTTCAATCGGGAATCTACACCTCCTGTGCACAAGGTGAGAGTCCTATTCCTAACCCTATGCAATGATGTACGTTCTCTACAAATAAAAGAGATGCCCCTATAAAAATGAGGTACGAGTCCTTATGCCAGAAAGTAAATCATACCTGCCTCCACTCGATCAGCCATAGCAGAATCCTTTGCCTGCGCTAAGCCATCTTGACTGCTCAACAACGGCTGTCTCTCTCCAGAAGGGCGGGGGAATGAAACTTGATCTCCTTGAAGATCTGTCGGTGAAGCTCCCGGTCGTAGCTGGGAAGTGGCAGGGACAGATGCCGAAGTAGGTGCCACCGTTATCCCCGAAGGACACGTAACTCGCACGTGCCCGGGCTGTCCGCACTTGAAACAGCGGCCGAACCTCAAGTCACAAGCACCTGAAGTGTGCTGACCTTCGCAGAAAATGCACCTAACTATAGACTGAGGCTGCCTTACCTGCTGTTGCTGCTGCCTATGCCGCTGAGGCCTCTGTGACCTCTGCTGGGATGCGGTAGGGGCCAATGCTGAAGAAGGTGCTACTAAAACCCGAAAGGGGCACGTAGGTCGGATGTGGCCTGGCTGCCCACATCGGAAGCATCGACCCTCCCTCAAGCCACAGGTATTTGATGAATGCTGCCCCCTACAGAAAATGCATCGGACCGACGCCCGAGACTGTCGAGACTGCTGCTGCGGAGGCCTCTGCGATCTACCAGGTCCTCGTCGATCAAGACGCCCACGGCCCGTAGACTGGGGCCGCAGGGGTCGTGGTGGTCTCCCTGAACTGGCCTGTTCATCATTATCTGGGGCGGGGCGTTCCTTGTCTGGACGCTGCTCGAAAGTCCTGGCCCCTTCGTCAACCGCCAAGTCACCTTTCTGCGCCAGCAACTGCTCCAGGCGTTGGTCCTGTCGAAAGCTTCTTGCCACCAAATGGGTCACCAAGGCCCGTAGTTCTCCCAGCTCAGCAGATACCGCCTGCTCGGGCTTCTCAGAAGGGGTAGAAATATCCCCGACGGAAAAATGACGACGGGGTGACATACTGTCACCAAAAGCCACAAATCAGCAAAATAAAATTCCACACGACCCAATCTAGCGAAAGTCCAAAGACATTCCCCTATTTCTGTGACTTTATGTTGTCTGCAGCCAACATAACTGTTCATCAGAAATGGGGTATGTCGGTCTCTCTTCACTTACTTGGAAGAGTCAAACAAATAAATCAACGACTTTCGCAAAATGTCACGTCTCTCGCGCCCTATTATCCTAAGGTCTACCAAAAGCCTAGGGTTTCCTAAGTCCCAACTGACCTATCCCTAAGCTCTGATACCAACTTAATCTGTCACGCCCCGGAACCCGGGCTCGCCAACAGATCCGCCGTGCACATGGGATTTCCCGAGTACACGAAGCGCTAGTAACCTGCTCCGATATAATATAAACAATAAAAGAGCATAATACAGAGCTGAAGTGGAAGAACCACATAGTATCTCAGACTGGAACTACTAATAAAGCTGTAATAAGTACAATAATCTCCCAGCTCACCAAAATAGTACATCCAGCTGGCGAAAGCCAGACCTAGAATAAAAGAAGAATACCACAGTCTGAGTAAAGGGTGCAGCATCTATCTAACATCTCTCAGTCTCCCAGGAGATCTATCTATTCAGCGATCCCCTTACCTCGATCAGCTGCCGATGGCCTAGCAGCTCCCGCAGACGACTCTGCAAAAATAAAGGAGAAGAAAGAAACAGAAAAGAACAATGGGGGTGAGAACTACCAGATAAACCAGTAGCCTCCCCTAGTGGGCAAAAACCTCAACTCTGACGCACCCACTAGGACTACTAGAGGCCAGAAAGGAATAAGTGGTAAAGCTGTAAACAGAACTGCTGAATAAAGGGAAACCACCACTAGTATGCCTCTAAATGTCATGTAGCATGAAATGACTGTATGCAACAATACCAAACATGCCTGCCTGAAATAACTCAGTCTTGTGTCACTGGTACTGCCTGCTGTGCCTTGCCAAATCGGGTATGCTGGCCAATGCATAACACCGATGGGGATAGTGTTTGCCAAATCGGGTATGCTGGCCAACGCATGACACCGATAGGGAATAGTGTTTGCCAAATTGGGTATGCTGGTCAACGCATAACACCGATAGGGGATAGGAGTCTCAAGGACTCAAAGTCTGTCTGTAACACACTCCGGAGTGGCACTCGAGGGGAGCGACCCACACGAGTAAAATATCTCAGTAATAAGTATCAGAAGTGCCATAAAACAGCAGGACTGGATCATGACTATGATCAAAGTGGGAAAAACTATCCACTAAAGAAAACTCCGATCTGATGCCATAGTACTTAACAAGTGGGAAAACCATCCACTAGGATAACCCGATCCTCAGCTGATGCAAAATAGACCAGACTCATCCCTAATCTGATGCAAGGATAAATATCTGGTCGACCGCCTACTGTCCGCGGTCACCGCAATACCCCACAAATCCATAATCTAATGCAATCTCGACTACACTATCCCAAACCCCTGCTCACACTTGAGCAACAAGCCTCTGGATGCACAGGACAACAATGAAACATGTACAATTCCCAAGATGATAGTGTAGCAATAAATAGTGGCTAACTAGATGAGCAAGAAAGCATGCCATTATTTAAAAGCTGTAGAAAAGCGTCAAATATTTATAAAAAGATTGATTGTTATGAAAGTTATTGCATGCGAGATTATAGCCTTTGTCCCAATCACAGTGTCCCAATATAAGTCATCATATAATTGGTGGGGTTATATTAAATTTTAGGAGAGTTCGTCCCAGCGGTTCTCATCAATTGTCCTGTTAGTTGTCCTGTTAGTAGTCCTGTTAGTAGTCCTGTTAGTAGTCCTGTTAGTAGTCCCAATGGTTCTCATCATTTGTCATATTAGTTTATCCCAATTGTTCTCATCAATTGTCATATTAGTTTATCCCAATTGTTCTCATCAATTGTCATATTAGTTTGTCCCAATTGTTCTTATCAATTGAATTTTAGGGGAGTTCCAGTAATCCCAGTGAGCTTGTCAAAAATGAGGTAAGCAACAACCGCCCACCTCGAACAGCTCAAATCACACCCAGATAGTCTCCTGGCTGTCCACAGTCCCCTAGAACTGCTGTCTGCCGAGAACGGTGCCCTACAGCAACACACATTGCACAGGGTGTAACTATATTATTCATAAAAATACAGCTTTTACTGTTTTTCAAATAGCACGAAAAGAGAGGAGTTTTTCACCTCTGTATAGTGCTCAGAAAAATCCAGAAAAATTACGGTTGCGTTCCTCGCGAAGAGTAGATCAAAATCGACTCTTTGAACGCCTCGATCTGATGCTCCTACGCCAAGATAAAAATCGGAGAAGTTGACACTGTCCAGAAATTTCCACAGCAAAAAGGGGGGTCAAAGAGACCTCGGGAAACGTGCCAAAAGTACGAAATGGAGCAAAGTGATCAACACGGAAATCGAAGCCTTACCTCTTAGGAACGCGCTGTCGCAAAAATCGTCCAAAAATTCCTCCTGGTTAGCCCACAGGGAATTTTCGACGGAACTGCGACGGGAAATGGGCCGAAAAAGAAAACCGTCGCAGTGCGCCGCGTCGCAGATAAATCACTAACTGTAACTCCAAAAATTCTGAGATTTGGAGGAGAGAGAGAAGAGAGAGAGAGGAAGAAATTTCGTAGAGGGCACTTTCTCTGGTTCTCTCTCTAAGGGATCGAAAACCGAGGTGCAAAGAGAGGGGGTGGGGGGCCCTATTTATAATGGGCTGAGGCTCCACACAGGATCGGATCCGAACAGGAAACACCGAAACGGGCCAACCAAAACGCGCCACGTGTCCACAAAACAGGGAACAGCCTGTGCAAGGGCCACTCAGAAGACGCCACGTGTCCACGTGGAGCACGGGCCCGGTCCCCGCGCCGGGTCTTCCGGATCCTGTCAGCCAATCCGGGTGCGCCACGTGTCACAGTCCCCGTGGACTTCTAGAAGCCGGCCAACCAATGGGGAAGCGCCACGTGGCAAGGGGAGGCTTCGGTGCTCCCGGTGCACGCCCGGCCCATGGACCGCGCACCCGCGCTGCGCGCCTCCGCACTCCGCCGCTGTGCCGCCGCTGCGCCGCTGCCCGCCGCCGTGCGCCGCCGCCCGCCGCCGCTCGCCGCTCGCCGCCGGCGGCCGGAACAGTAATTCCGGCCGGCAGTTACTGTTCCGGTGAACAGTACCAAGTGCCGAAAAAATAAAGCGAATATACCATTTCGATCGTTTTCGCGCGCTGAGTCCAAATCCGACGTCCATTTTGCCAAATTCCCATCCGAAATTTTGCCGAAAGCTCCCGGAAAATTCCATTTGCTCCGATTTTTGTGCAGAGTCTATATTAAATGTTCAATTTCAAATCTACAAGCTCTGTTTCACCGAATAAGCTCCCTACAGTCACTGTTTAATGTTGCACAGTTCTTGCGGGAGTCCGGGTCATCACAGATATCTCCCCAGAAGCCAGTCCGAGTTCCATCTCCCACCGAGAGGGTCGTACCACACTTGAAAATATACCGCGTGCACATCACGCTTCTCCACCAGGGGGAGAACGGTCGAAATGAGGATCCCTCGCTCAGCGGTTCCCTGCGACGGTAGTACAGTCTCTTGACGAGGGGTTCCCAGGGCGGCGGTTCCAGAGTTAGGAATCTCCACCACCACTTAGCGAGCAATGCCAGGTTGAAGGTTTCTAGGTTCATGATGCCTAGGCCCCCGTCTTTTCTGGACCTGCAGACAGCCGTCCAGTTCACCAGGCAGTGGCCCCCCGACACCGAGCTTTGCCCTTTCCAGAAGAATGCTCGGCGAAGCGAGTCAATTCTTTTAATGACCCAGGCAGGTGCTTTGAAGACTGAGAAGAAGTAGAGTGGCAGATTTGACAGCACCGAGTTGACCAAGGTTAACCTGCCCCCGTACGAAAGTAGTTTCACTTGCCAACCCCTGATTCGGTGCTCGATCCTGGAGACAACCAGATGCCAGGCCTCCTTGGAGAGGCAGCCCTTGGCCAGCGGGAGACCGAGGTATTTGATCGGGAGCGAGCCCAGCTTACAGTTGAGCGCCGCTGCAAGTCGTTCGCCTTTGAGTCTTCTGTTTCCCAGATAGAGCAGTTCAGACTTCGTAGTGTTGATTTTTAGTCCAGAGGCCCACTCAAAAATTCGCCAAAGCAGGCGAAGATTGCGAATCTGCCGCTGCTTCGCTTGGCAAAAGAAGAACGTGTCATCTGCGAACTGGATCAGGGAAGTTTTCGTGTCCCTCGACGGTCCAACACCAGTGAGCAGCTTGCTTCGGACAGCTCTACTTGTCATGCGAGCCAGACCTTCCGCCACCAACAAGTAGAGGAAGGGGGAGAGGGGGTCCCCTTGACGCAGACCCCGCTTCATTCTGAACCAATTGGTGACGTTCCCATTCACGAGAATGGCTACCTTGCCGTTTGCGGTGCACTGGTCGATCCACCCACACCATCTCTGGTTAGCGCCGAGGCAACGAAGGATGTGCTTGAGAAAGCTCCAGCTGACATTGTCAAACGCCTTTTCGAAGTCCGCCTTGACTCCCACGCAGTCTACTTGCTTGCTGGCGCCCCAACTGATTAGCTCGTCGGCAGTTACAAAGGAGTCAAGGATGAGCCTGCCTTTCAGGAAGGCGGACTGGCTCGGGGAGATGATCTTGTCCAGTTCGTTGCAAAGTCTGTTCGTTATCACTTTGGAGATGATCTTCTGGACACAGTTGAGGAGGCTAATGGGCCGGAAGTCGTTGGCCGAGCTTGCCCCCTCGATCTTAGGAATCAGGCAGATATGCGTGTAGTCGATGGGGCCCGTGTCAAGGGAACCTTCGAAAAGATCAGCGAAGATTCTGAGCAGGTCGCCCTTGATAACGTCCCAGAACTTCTGGTAGAAAACCATACTGAACCCGTCAGGCCCGGGCGCCTTGTCCCCAGACATTTGGAAGGTCGCTCTTTTAATTTCCTCGAGGGTGAAAGGCGCGGTGAGGTGTTCAGAGCTCAGCGCGGTGCTGTCTGGTTAAAAGTTCATGTTGCTTTACAAATTCATGTATTATTCTCTGAACAAAATTTACATTTTCTATAGGAGAGGTGGCGTGGCTTTCCTTAATTACAATTAAAAGTTCGCGGACCAAAATGAAAACCTGACTAGAAGTTCAAGGACTAGTGGTGTAACATTTTAGAATGAATTTGGTACGTTTCAGATGGTATTGAAAATTTTAGTTTCCAATTGCTTATATTAGTAAGCAGTTTCTTGAGTTATTTAATTTGTTTTCGTACATAATATCGCATTTCTGTAGTCTCATCGGAAAATGCAAAAACATATTCTTATGAGCTTTTATTCTGACTCTATTTTATCTAATAGCGTTAAATGAATCTTAATATTAAGCTAGCCGTTACTTTCTGGTAACAAAATATGCTAGTTTTACTACAAAATGTTGTTGCTAAGCCTGATAGTAGTGATAGTTTTGAGTTTTGGCATACAGGCCTTGTTATAGAACTTGTATTAGCTACTTATCTGGTACTGAATCTTTTGATGACTTTGCTTTTGAGTGTAGGCATGTCTGTCTCAGCTGGGACCTGCACTACAGCTGCGAAGAGAAAAGAACTTGAGAAAATGGGAATGGATGCTTGAAAATCTTTGATGCAACTAAAAGCAAGTATTCCTTTCTTGTATTGATGCTAAGTTCTTCTTTATTCTTTGCTTTCTCGTATCAAATTTCATCTTCCTGTTATTCGGCATCTTGAAAATGTGGGACTGTATGACTTTATTTCCATGGGCAATTCTTTTCATATTACACCCCTATTTTGGCTATCTCTACTTCATGTGATATTATTAGCCCTTATTTGTACCGACATACAGAACTTACCTGCTATGGCATGTTTTGAATTGGATTTCTTGCATGGCAGGTGTTTATGGAGATTGCGGAGGTGCTTTGGTTGACGAGGAGTTAGCAGCTACTTTGTGATGAACTTCTAACAGTGTTAGTTGATTTTCACCTTATCCAAATGCTGACGCAGCTCTCCTGCGAATTCGAAAAGTGAATCTGCTAAACTAAGATTAGCAGCGGAGAAAGGGTGGTTGCAACTAGGGAGTGAACTCGGTCTGTCAGTTTACGTATTTCGAATTGGAGGAATATATGGCCCTGGAAGAAGGTTCGCATTTCGCAGTCTTACAATTTTCCTTTTCCGCCACTTCGTTTTGTTTTTAATTGCAAGAGATTTCATAAGGTATAGATATGAAGCCAAACAGCAAGAGCCAGAGGGCACATCTACAGTATACCTGCAGCAAAGGAAGAGATTCGAGACGCACCGTGATTCCTCCTGCACTGCGCTTTACTTTATGTTTGAGAAGATAGTAGCAGTGCAGGTCCAGCACGTCCTCGGCTTCGTAAACGGCTTCCTCGAGGCTCTTCATCCAACCGTAGAGGCGGGCTTTATCCGGGCTATTTTCGGCCGCCTCGATCAGAATTTCCATTTGGGGAATGATAATATTCTCCAAGTCCTGCATCTTCTCGGCCACGTCCATGTCGAGGTAGGCATAGCCCTTGTTGATGAGGTTGGCGATGATCGGAGAGACCAACCATTTCAACCCTGCAAGAGCCACAGCTTCTGCCATGGATAGATGATGCACAAAATATAGAGAGAAAAATGAATTTTTCCAACACTCAGACAATAACAGGAATGAATGAATTTTTTACATTAATAAGCAATGGCAGGGGGGTGAGAAATTCATCTTCTTGAGTCCACACATTCATGTTTTTCTCTGCTGCAGATGCCTTTGGTTCGAAGAAACACCAGCAAACACATTGGACCTCTGTTGTTTTCTCCCTTGATTTTCCTCTGGCGCATTGCTTTCATAGTGCCCCAGTTTCCTCTTACATTGATTTCATTAGCACTGACATGTTTGTTTCACTTGAAAAGTGGACAGAGCGTGTTCTACATGAGGTTGCATGATTTAGCCGCTTGTTACTCCACAAAAAGTCACCACGTTTTAATTCTCTGATAATGATAGAGTGAACTCTCAATAATTTTGCTTCTTTCCTGTGTAGAACGTTAGGTTGCCAATTATTTTGTTTGTTTGCTTGTTTTTTTTTTTTTTTTAAATGTAAAGACTAAGTCATATGTAATTCATTTATTACAGTATTATATCTCATGCCATCAATCAAATTTCATCAAATCACCCAAAAAAAAAATGATGAAATTTTGAGTAAACTGAAAAAATGTAATTATACTTACTTCGCCTGGAAATCAAAATAGAAGAAATTCAGTGACATGATCAGAATTTAATAGAGATAAAGATGTTCAATTTCATGAAGTAAACAAAACACCATCACATCACAAAATATAGATGCTCAAACACTTAGCATTATTCCTTGGCTTTTGCGGCAGTCTTCTCCAGCTTCATCAAGCTCTTTTTCAGCCTTTTTTCTTTGCGGCGCATTACTCAATTTTCTTGATAAATATAGAAAAAGATCATCATATTACAATATACAAATACAGACGCTTTCGATGAAAAGTACCCAATAAATAACCCCAACTGAAGACTTTTCTGCAGCTAATTTTCCAGCGCAGTCGACTGAAAATTGTTTACGAGTTTTTAATTGCTGCCGTATTTGAAGTCCTAAGAAACTTTCAGAAAACATGATAGCAGACAAGATGGGGGCTAGCATAAGCTAGCCGACACTCGTCACGTCATTCTTCACTGTCTTGTATCTCCTACCATCAATCAAATTTCATCAAGGAACACCCCCCAAAAAAAATGGAGAGGAAAATTTGAGTAAACTGAAAATAAATGATGATACTTACACACTTCACCTATGAATTAACATAGAAGATGTTCAATTTCATGACTGGAATTTAATAAAAGCAGAGATGTTCAATTTCACGAAGCAAACACCATCACACCACAAAATACAGACATTCACACTTTACAAGAAAAACAATCCCATAACCCAAACTGATGACAGTCTTGCAGCTTATTTTCTAGTGCAGTTGATTGGAAATTACCTGATTTTCTTCACACCAAAAGAAAGGAGTAAAAAAAAAAAAGAGAAACAAACCCAAGATGATAGAGATATCTTATGATGGAGCCATCATTATGCTTTGTGTGATCTCCTGTAGCAGAGTGGAATAATCTTATGAACAAATCAAATATAAACAGCTGCTGTTGAGATTTGTATAACTTAGACAGCAGCCCACCACTGCATGGCTTCTACCGATGAGCATCAGATACAAGCTTCTCTCCTTTACTCCAAGTCGCAGATCGTAGCCAACTGAAAGGATCTTCTGTGAAATTCGTAGATCATTTTGATTCCATACTTGATAGTTGATGACTTCATGCTAAGTATAGTAAACTGACAGCCCTGGACTTTCTCACCAAATCCGGAAATCTTATTCTCTGAGCAAAAGCAAACAAACCAGCTAATGAAACAGGCTCGATAACCACTCCATACAACCCCAGATTTCCTGAAACGGACAGTAATTTAATATTCAAATTAGCCAAAACGAATGTAGATTTATTTATGTATTGTTTCCCAAGACAAATATATAGAAACAAGCTGGAAGGAGAAGTACAAACAAATATAGATTTATGCATAGTTTCCTAGAACAAACTTTCAGAACCAACCTGAAGTTTGATGATGGCAACAACTAACCGACTTTGAAAAAATTTGATTTTACAACTTAACTTTTCATTTCGTTTCATTTGAGTCACTTGATGGCTCTGAGAAATTATCCCCTGCATCTGTACATCCATGAGCAATGTTTTCATGCATGCATCCGTCTGAACAGATTGTTTAATCTCTACTAACGAATAAGTTGCATTTTTTTCCTACCTAAGATCGGATGGTTAGATTAAAAAAAGCATGATATGCATCATGGATGTGCAGAGTATGGATCAACTAGGTGCAAGCAATAAATTTCCTGGATATAGATCAAGTACAATTTGCATAATCGTGTTCCCATAATCATGTCCCCGAATGACCTAAAATTCAGGTTAGTTCCATTATGCATGTAGCTAACCAAAACAAATAAAAAGAAGTGAGGTACAGCTTTAGTTAACAATGCAAAATTAATTAGATGTTTAGAACTTTGTGATACATCATTGCTAAAGAAAGTTCAAAAACTGAATGGAACATGTAACTTGCAGCTAGTTTGCCAGCTTCAATCCATTGGAAACTGCTTAAGATTTCAACTGTGGCTAAACTTGCTCTTTAAAAAAACAAAAAGCAAAAAAGGAAAAAGTAAAAACTAGGATGAGTGATAGAGATAAAATGTTTAATTGAAGCAATCATGCATATTGTTCAGGATGTCAATGCTGAGCAGAATAGAATTAAAACTCCCTGCAGCCTAACATCATGCTTGTGGAAATTTTTAGATCAAAGAAAAATGAAAATGGTGTTTCGTTTGTCTACTTTGTGATAATTATCATAGCACGTGTTAAAATAAATGACTTGCGACAACTGAATAGCCCCACATTAAACAATATGGTAGAGTTTGAGGGGCTCATACATGACTAACACATTAGTACTAACTATTTGAGCTAAATCATTTTAAATTTGTGGTTGGTCCAACAAGTCGCTAATATTAATGTGACAGATCAGATTGTCACCCAACTATACAAATAAAAAGTATCAAGCATAATATAAATAACATCATTACATGTTTACAAATATATTGGTAGTATATATAGTATATATTATGTGGAAAGAAACTTACGAGGAAACAAAAGAGCACTATACCTTCGTAATGTTCGAGTTACAAGAACTAGTTCCTTCTTGAAACCTATGTTTATGCATCACATATGCTTGATTAAGATATAAATTTTGGCTGAAGACACAGTGTATGATGTTTATGTGGACAAAACTATAAGAACTACAACATTCATTCATTAAAATGACAACCAAAAATAAAAGGAAAAAATGATGCTGAATGAATATGATGTGTTGGAGCAGTCATATATGCATGTTGTTTAGAATCATCTATCCAGTGGACTATACATCAAAATGTAATTTGCAAAAGGGCAAAAAAAAGGGACATTTTTCCAGGAAGGTATAAACATGCAGATGCTGCCTGACCTTCGAATTTTTCATTTCGATACCTAGTCTTTCATTTTTTTTTTATTTTAAATAAAAAAAATTTGCACCACTGCATCAAGGTCTACCAGAACTTAATGGTTTTAGACAATAAGGTTTAAAAAATAATACATCAAGTAACATAATATATAAATACATTGCATAATATTCCATCAAAATAATTAATACATTATTAATATTGGGCGGAGAGAGGTTGTGAAATAAAAACAAAAAAGGTAAACTTTAATTTTACCCCATGTGGTTTAGCGCGTTTCACTTTGCTCCACATGTGGCTCAAAAAATTGAGCTCAACTATCAATATGGTTTAGCACTTTTGCACTTTGCCATTTTATGGTTTAAAAAATTATACTTAATTATTCTATAGTTTTATTTTTGCTACTTTTTTGAGGGTAAATTTTTTTGGTGAAAGATGGCAAAGTAAAAACATGCTAAACCACACGAAGGCAAATTGAAGTTTATCATATAATGAAAAACTTGAGTAAACTGGAAATAAATGATGATACTTACACACTTCACCTATGAATTAACAAAGAAGATGTTCAATTTCATGACTGGAATTTAATAAAAGCAGAGATGTTCAATTTCACGAAGCAAACACCATCACACCACAAAATGCAGACACTCACACTTTACAAGAAAAACAATCCCATAACCCAAACTGATGACAGTCTTGCAGCTTATTTTCCCTGATTTTCTTCACACCAAAAGAAAGGAGTAAAAAAAAAAAAAAAAAAAGAACAAACCCAAGATGATAGATATCTTATGATGGAGCCATCATTATGCTTTGTGTGATCTCCTGTAGCAGAGTGGAATCATCTTTTGAACAAATCAAATATAAACAGCTGTTGTTGAGATTTGCATAAATTAGACAGCAGCCCACCACTGCATGGCTTCTACCAATGAGCATCAGATACATGCTTCTCTCCTTTACTCCAAGTCGCAGATCGTAGCCAACTGAAAGGATCTTCTGTGAAATTTGTAGATCATTTTGATTCCATACTTGATAGTTGATGACTTCATGCTAAGTATAGTAAACTGACAGCCCTGGACTTTCTCACCAAATCCGGAAATCTTATTCTCTGAGCAAAAGCAAACAAACCAGCTAATGAAACAGGCTCGATAACCACTCCATACAACCCCAGATTTCCTGAAACGGACAGTAATTTAATATTCAAATTAGCCAAAACGAATGTAGATTTATTTATGTATTGTTTCCCAAGACAAATATATAGAAACAAGCTGGAAGGAGAAGTACAAACAAATATAGATTTATGCATAGTTTCCTAGAACAAACTTTCAGAACCAACCTGAAGTTTGATGATGGCAACAACTAACCGACTTTGAAAAAATTTGATTTTACAACTTAACTTTTCATTTCGTTTCATTTGAGTCACTTGATGGCTCTGAGAAATTATCCCCTGCATCTGTACATCCATGAGCAATGTTTTCATGCATGCATCCGTCTGAACAGATTGTTTAATCTCTACTAACGAATAAGTTGCATTTTTTTCCTACCTAAGATCGGATGGTTAGATTAAAAAAAGCATGATATGCATCATGGATGTGCAGAGTATGGATCAACTAGGTGCAAGCAATAAATTTCCTGGATATAGATCAAATAAAATTTGCATAATCGTGCTCCCATAATCATGTCCCCGAATGACCTAAAATTCAGGTTAGTTCCATTATGCCTGTAGCTAACCAAAACAAATAAAAAGAAGTGAGGTACAGCTTTAGTTAACAATGCAAAATTAATTAGATGTTTAGAACTTTGTGATACATCATTGCTAAAGAAAGTTCAAAAACTGAATGAAACATGTAACTTGCAGCTAGTTTGCCAGCTTCAATCCATTGGAAACTGCTTAAGATTTCAACTGTGGCTAAACTTGCTCTTTAAAAAAACAAAAAGCAAAAAAGGAAAAAGTAAAAACTAGGATGAGTGATAGAGATAAAATGTTTAATTGAAGCAATCATGCATATTGTTCAGGATCTGTCAATGCTGAGCAGAATAGAATTAAAACTCCCTGCAGCCTAACATCATGCTTGTGGAAATTTTTAGATCAAAGAAAAATGAAAATGGTGTTTCGTTTGTCTACTTTGTGATAATTATCATAGCACGTGTTAAAATAAATGACTTGCGACAACCGAATAGCCCCACATTAAACAATATGGTAGAGTTTGAGGGGCTCATACATGACTAACACATTAGTACTAACTATTTGAGCTAAATCATTTTAAATTTGTGGTTGGTCCAACAAGTCGCTAATATTAATGTGACAGATCAGATTGTCACCCAACTATACAAATAAAAAGTATCAAGCATAATATAAATAACATCATTACATGTTTACAAATATATTGGTAGTATATATAGTATATATTATGTGGAAAGAAACTTACGAGGAAACAAAAGAGCACTATACCTTCGTAATGTTCGAGTTACAAGAACTAGTTCCTTCTTGAAACCCATGTTTATGCATCACATATGCTTGATTAAGATATAAATTTTGGCTGAAGACACAGTGTATGATGTTTATGTGGACAAAACTATAAGAACTACAACATTCATTCATTAAAATGACAACCAAAAATAAAAGGAAAAAATGATGCTGAATGAATATGATGTGTTGGAGCAGTCATATATGCATGTTGTTTAGAATCATCTATCCAGTGGACTATACATCAAAATGTAATTTGCAAAAGGAAAAAAAAAAAAGGACATTTTTCCAGGAAGGTATAAACATGCAGAGATGCTGCCTGACCTTCGAATTTTTCATTTCGATACCTAGTCTTTCATTTTTTTTTTTTTAAACAAAAAAAATTTGCACCACTGCATCAAGGTCTACCGGAACTTAATGGTTTTAGACAATAAGGTTTAAAAAATAATACATCAAGTAACATAATATATAAATACATTGCATAATATTCCATCAAAATAATTAATACATTATTAATATTGGGCGGAGAGAGGTTGTGAAATAAAAACAAAAAAGGTAAACTTTAATTTTACCCCATGTGGTTTAGCGCGTTTCACTTTGCTCCACACGTGGCTCAAAAAATTGAGCTCAACTATCAATATCGTTTAGCACTTTTGCACTTTGCAATCCTATTGTTCAAAAAATTATAGTTAACTATTCTATGGTTTTATTTTTGCTGCCTTTTTTACGGTAAATTTTTTTGGTGAAAGATGGCAAAGTAAAAGCACGCTAAACCATAAGGAGGCAAATTGAAGTATATCTAATAATAAATCGTAAAGCATTAGGTACGAAAGTTATTTAAAAAAAAAAAGAAAAAAAAGAGAGTTTGATGTATCTATTTTAAAATATGTAATAGATAAAGCAGTGCCTGGGAGAGTGTACGAGCGAGGGCATACCACAAGCCAAGGAAAGCAAGCTCCACATTTTTTTTTTGAGAGAAAGGCAGCATGCTGCCGCTTCATTCAATGCAAGGATAAATTTAGCCACAAGGGTCAAGGCAACCAGGCCTCGATAGAGAAAAAAAACAGAAAACAAACAAAACAAAACTAAAAACCAAAAAAAAAAAAAAAAAAAAAAAAAAAAAACGATCTCAGACACCGACTAAGGACACGACCCAGACCAGGACTCCAACAGATCACGAGCAACGGCGCACAGATGGCCCGAATTGCGGGAGACCGACTCGAACCTCCTGCTGTTCCACTCCAACCAGACAGTCCACCAAATTGCCGCAATAGAGATAAGGTCCCCCTGTCCTCTGGAGCTCCAGCTCTTCGCGCCCGCCTTCCACAGCATACAAGCATCGGTGTAGCAATAAGCGGCCGCGTGGTTGGGGAACAGGGAGGCTAGCAAGGAGCGCACTACCACGCAGGAGGCAAACAGGTGATCTACGGATTCCACCAAACACGGACAGAAGACGCAAGCTCCACATTTTGGCAATTAAAGTCCTATGCTTGTGGATGAGTCAGTCAAATAAATACGTCAGGGATGTGCGCTATTTTAGGCCAATCTTCGCCATGAGGCTCTTGGCATCGCCTCTTCAACACGGGATTGTAGTTATGGGAGAGGAAGAGTTGTAAAAGTGATCTTGGCATATTCGGCAATGACATGATATTTGGGCACCTATAAATACCCAAGTTTTTAAGAGATGATAGGCTTTCTAAGTTGTTAGGCAAATACTTGATGCTGCAATTGTTGAAGTCTAGGGATGTGAGCAAGGTGAGGTGCTGAAACACTTGTTCTTCCTCAAACGTGAATGAATTTTTTTTGAACTTGTTAATTTGCAACTCCGGGAAAGAGGCAATGGCTTCTTTTGCGAACATTATATCGAGCAGCAAGGGAGCATCGGTCTTGAACTCTTTTTTAAGACTCCCTAACATGGTTTCTGCATGGATGAGTTTCGGACATTCTATCAAAGTGAGATATTCAAGTTTATTCAACTCTTGCAAACCGAGCAACGAACAAATATTTGGACATTTGGTGATCTTCAATTTCGTGAGTAATTTCAGATGACCCAACTGAAGCGATGCTGCGAATGGAATATTGTCTGAGCTCTTTGAATCGATTGAGGAAGTTAGATCAGGCTGTGAATCATCCAAATTCTTCCAATGACATGCCTCGATTTTGAGCCGCTGTAGAGACGAGGGCAAGACAGAGGTGTTGCCACCTTCTGTGGATAGGTTGGGGCAAAAGGATATGACAAGCTCCCACAATGAGCCAAGGGCTTGCAAACCCCCTAGCGAGGTAAGAAACCAACAACTACCGATAGTTAGTCTTTTGAGCATTGTTAGACATTCCAACACATCTGCCGAGGGAAGGGATGTAAGAGAAACAATATTATCAATACGGAGAAACTGTAGAGAAGTAAGACCTCGCAAACATTCCCGCAATGTGCTGTCGGTGAGTGGGCATGACTCGATATAAATACTTTCAAGAGAAGAGGGCAGGACCAGCTGCGCCTCTTCCTCCTCCTGCGGGTTTTGGTAGACATTGTCCATGGTCTTTTTTAGCCAATTGTGCAATTTCTGCGAATCATACCCATGTTGTTTATCCCACTCTATTTCCAATGCAATACAGTATCCTCCGTATGTAGCAACCAAGTCCTCCAATGCACTACGGGATCCTCCATATGTAGCAACCAAGTCCTCCATAAAAGTCACTGCTTGGGAAATTCTTTCGGCAGACTTAATAATTGCTAAATCCTTTTTGGAGGCAATTGGAAGGGAGGAGCAATTATGAAGCCCGAGTTCTCTCAGGATTGGGGAAAGGATCGGGAGTTGCTTTAGCTGTCGGCATCTACGAAGCACAAGAGATTTAAGATTGGGTAAGAGGTATCGGTCTCCTACCATCCAACTTGGCAATTCGCAACCCCGATAGCCCACGATTTTTAGATCATGTAGTTGGGGAGGAAGACGAAAACCCTCAAGTACTTGCACATCCATGTCTAACGATCTGCTATTGTTATCGGTGGTACTCCATTCTAAACGCAGTTTCTCAATATCCATTACGTCCATAGTGACCTCCCTCTTTTCTTTAACATTCTCAAGACCTTCAATATCTATTGAGCGCCCATGAAACTTTCTTTGGTTCCACAGTTGTTTCCAACAATTAATCTCAGCTACATTTACAACCATGGTGGAGAAATATAAATGCTGCAAATTAATCCAGTTGGCTAGTTTTTTTGGTACTAATCTACATTCATGTATATACAGAAACTCTAAATGGTAGAGTGTATAAATTGATTTCGGCAAAATAGTTATTAAAGATGACTCATAAAGATAAAGATAGCGCAGATGCTTCAAGCCTCCAATTGATTTTGGTAGATTTTGTAAATCGTATATCTTAAGATGCACTACCCTTAGATTTTTCAGTTTGACAAATATGCTGTGGAGAAGATTATCAATGTGATCATCAGGAGTCCACATAAAGATTATCAATGTGCGGAGATTTTTTAAATTGCATATCTTCTCAACGAGGTCACTTAGTGTATGTGTATTGATATCGATGTGGAGGGAAAGATGTCGAATCTCTTGAGGTATTATCTTTGTCAAATTTCCTTCAACTCTAAGACATCGATCTTTAGAAACCGTCTCTGCTAGATCATGCAATAGATCATGCATAGTGTAGCGACCATCCCTCTTTATTGGTTGAAAAAAAAAGCTGGATAGCAAATCATCAAAATATTTTTTGCCTACATCTTCGACGTCCTTTGTTGGTTGAAAGAAAGAGCTGGATAGCAAATCATCAAAATACTCTTGGCCTACATCTTCGATTCTCTTGCTATCGTCTGTAGGCTTAATGAAGCCCTCAGCGATCCACATTTGAATTAGCTTCTCGCGCTCGATTTTTTGACCTTTGAGAAATATACAGCAGTATGAGAAGCATCTTTGTAATGGTGCATCTAGGTTCTGATAGCTCCACAACAAAGATTTCATAGTGTCTTTCAATAGGTCTCCACTTAAAAAACTCTTCCAAAAGCTCACATCCGGCCTTTTGCGTAGCTGACTACCAACCATTCTCGCTGCTAATGGAGAGCCATGCAGCTTCGGTGCATTCTGCCTCACGATCTCTTCCAATTCCTCGCATCGCTTGTCATCATCATTTTTGGTATCAGCAAAGGCATAGTGCCTGAACAAGGCCAAGAAGTCATTTTCTTCTAGTTCCTCTAGGTCTAAAATGTTTCTAGCGCCTAAGATCTCCGCTACTCCCTTCTCGCGGGTCGTCATTAAGATCTTGCTTCCTCTTTTGCCCGCACTTAAAGGAGCGAGCAGCTTCTCCAACTTCATCTCGGCCATCTCTTTCTCGCTCCATACATCATCCAATACAAGTAAAAACTTCTGTAATCTTATGGAATCTTCCAATTTCTTTTGAAGGGCGTCGAGATTAGTCAAGTTAGGGCATTCCTCTCCAGATGCCGAGTCCACCATCTCTCTTGTCAAATTTTTAACATCAAATATCTGGGACACATGAACCCACATGATGACATCGAAATACTTGGGATCTGCTTCTCTTTCGTGTTTGCAGACATACTGTGCAAGAGTAGTCTTCCCGGCTCCTCCTACACCAACTATAGCTACTACAGAAGGTTTGTCCCCTGCCGTCGTCTCATGCAGGAGGTCAACAATATGATCACGCTCTTTGTTGCGGCCGAACACTACTACTTTGGCTGCAAGCCGCGAGGTGGTGACCTTCCGTCCTGATTCATTGGTGGTTTGAGATTCTCTTATTAGATTGCTAACTGATAAGAGTGGAAGAATTTCCTTTGCTTTTGCGGCAGTCTTCTCCAGCTTCGCCAAGCTCTTCTTCAGCTTTAAACTAAATTTTTTGGATAAGTATTTGATTGGAGGAAGAGATGCAAGACGTACCTTGATTCCTCCTGCGCTGCTCTTCACTTTTTGTTCGAGAAGATAATAGTCGTGCAGGTCCACCACGTCCTCTGCTTCGTAAACTGCTTCCTCCAGGCTCTTCAGCCAATCATGCAGGTCGTCTCTATACGGGCTATTTTCTGCAGCCTTAATCAGCATCACCATTTGGGGAATAATGTTGTTCTTCAGATCCAGCAGCTTTTCATCCACATCCACATCCAAACCAAGGTCGGAGTAGCCCTTCTTGAGGAGCTCGGTGGCGAGCGGAGCCAACCATTTGAATCCCGCGGTGATTGCAGCAGCTTCCGCCATCGATTCGCCGATCACGAAGACGATGAGAGTTTGATCGAGAGAGTTCTTTGGAGCAAGATGGGAACAGAGATTGAAAAACAGAGAGCTCCAATGTATAGAGGCTGAGATGCCTTAAGTCAACAGTCAACTGTCAAAATGTGGAAAAATAAATAAATCAATCAATACGGTGTTGGGAAGGAAATTATTCTTTCCAATTTGGATCGATGATAATATTAATTTTATATAATTATGAATATAATTTTAGTTTTCAAAGTTGGTAAAAATATATGGAGACCCCTTAACTATAACGAAGATTCAATCAGGATGCTACTTTAATATTTTAGGCTTGCTACAACAAATTGATTTATTCTGGCTTGATACTTAATTATGGTGCCAACACTATTCAGTTGCCTGCCAAGCAGAAAGTGATTAATTCTGCATTGTCGCTTAGCGAGCAAGTCTCTAGGCAGCATTTCACAAGCATTGGTTCAACAGAAGATCAATTAGTAAGTTTCAAGTTGGAAACATAACTTACTATGAGAACTCAACTTTTGATATTTCAACCAAGGATTTAAGTATCCATCGCCACGGGTCGTATCCACCGTGCCGTATCGTGCCAACAAGATAGCGGCACGATACAGCCCCCGTGCCGATGGCAGAACTCAAAACTCTTTTTTTAAAAAATTATTAAGTAATTTTCTCAATAAAAATCAAAATATTTGATAAAGATACATAATAAACAATTAGAAAATTTTGTTGCTAAGAAAAATAAATATTTCATGCAATTATGTGTCGGCACGCATATATTTTTTGTGACCGGCACTCATTGGCACGGTCTGGCACGCACCGTGCCGGCAAGTTTTCGGCACGATCCCGTGCCACGGCACTTAAATCCTTGATTTCAACGTTAATGATTTGTTGTAATCCTTGTGATTTCTTGTGGCAAAGCTTATAGTTTCATGCACTTAAGAGATATACATTTGATCTTCAAAATTGTCAAAAAGGCAAATTTTACTTTTAGTCCTTCAAATGATGGTATACTGATTTTGGTCCATATGCCATAAACCTTGCTAGCATGACTCTATGGTTTACGGCACTCAAAAGGAGGTAGCTCAGCTGCCATGCAAATATCTTAAGCAGACGGCACCAAATCGCAAAAAATTTAATCCCAGAATGATGGCTGGTAAAAATATTAAAACAATGACATATCATTTTAAGATTCAAAATCTAATCTTTAAGGACTTGAAATGTAAATTTCCCTAGCTGTAATCTACATCTTGTGTCAAGTAGGTAAAAATCTTAGGTTCACAAATTGTAGGCATGCTAACCTAATTCATGCTGTATGTAGTGTTGATTAAACTACAACCAGCACAAGAGAGCTTTCTTGTGATGCCATATACTATATAGTAACTCAAAGGAAACACTGTCAAACTTCCAATTACAGCCTCGGAATAGATATTCCTACTCTAGTGTGTGTGACACCCCCGGAATTTGGATTAGTCATATATATAAATGATATAATATGACTAAATTTCTTAACCCGGCTATAGCATTTTGAATGGTAGCAAGATCCAAGAGGTTATGAGAGTTAAGCGTGCCAGAGCTAGAGTAGTTCTAGGATGGGTGACCCCCTGGGAAGTGAGGCGTCACAGTTGGTATCAGAGCCATTCACCAGCCGGAAATGTGAGATGAGTCTCCGCTGAGCCAGGGTTATATAGCGAGTAGAGCGAGGCTCCCCGGCTAATGACCGTTGTGAGTGGAGGGCAGCTCCTCACAAGGTCGGCTAAGGCTAGCGAGACGAGTCTCACATCGCCTGGTGCTTGTGAGTGTGCTTGAGCCTGACGTGGACGTCAGGGCTTAAAAGGGGGGAAGAATGTGACACCCCCGGAATTTGGATTAGTCATATATATAAATAATATAATATGACTAAATCTCTTAACCCGGCTATAGCATTTTGGATGGTAGCAAGATCCAAGAGGTTATGAGAGTTAAGCGTGCTAGAGCTAGAGTAGTTCTAGGATGGGTGACCCCCTGGGAAGTGGGGCGTCATAGTGTGCTTATTCATTCTTTTTTTTGAGAGAAGGCAGCATGCTGCCGCTTCATTCATAGGGAAAATGAATTTAGCTACAAACCAGAGGCAACAGGGCCTCGAACCGAAAGGGGAAGGGGAGGGGGAGAGAGAGAGAGAGGGGGAGAGAGAGAGACACGGAGAGTAACCTCCCTAGGGGCAGAACGCGGACCACTGCGACCGGCAGAGCCGGATCGCAGCGATCAACTCCCTAGGGGAACGGGACCTATTGTGGAAGACTCGGCGATTCCTATCAAGCCAGACTTCCCACCAGGTGGACGCGATGGTGGTTAGGGCCTTCTTTCCCCAAGCCCCTCTCTTTAGCGAAAAGGTCCCCCACAGGCCGTTGGCGGTCGTCAGACTCCGGATCTCCCTCTTGTTGGGGAGAAGGGTTTCCAGCAATGAAAGAGTGCCAGCACAGGAGAGGAAGAGATGATCGGCGGTTTCAGCGGGTCCAAGGCAGATCGGGCAGTGGTTCGGTCCAGTCCAGTTCCTCTTCAGAAGAACGTCCCTGGTGAGCACCCGCCCTCGGAGCACCAGCCAGGTGAAAATTTTGACTTTCAAAGGCATTTTGGTACTCCAAATCGAGTTGAACCGGTCCACGACTACCCCACTGTCCTGCAGGAAACGGTACGCAGACCTTACGGAGAAAGACCCAGAGCTGTTCCAACGCCACTTGAACTCGTCCTTGTTGTCGGTGAGGTGAAGATGGGCAGTTGCCTCAACCAGATCCGGGAGGGCCTCCTCACAGCCTGCGGGTCCCCCCTCGAGGCCCTCCAGGATTCTCCCCCAGTTCCAGCCATCCGGGCCCAGGCAGTCGGCCACACGCAGGTGCTTGTTGGTAACCCCCTCGTAGATCTGCGGGAACTGGGTTGAGAGGGGTGAGCTCCCAGACCAGATGCTTCCCCAGAAGCCAGTTCTCGTACCATTACCTACCGAAATGCTCGTGCCGCACTTGAAGAGGTCCCGCGTTAGCATCACGCTTTTCCACCACAGGGAGAGCGGTCGAAACGAGGACCCTTCGCTCAGCGGTTCCCTGTGGCGATAGTAGAGCCTGTTGACAAGGGGTTCCCAGGGCGGTGGTTCCGGGGAGAAGAACCTCCACCACCACTTAGCGAGCAGAGCCAGGTTGAAAGTTTGGAGGTTCAAGATGCCTAGGCCCCCGTCTCTTTTGGGCCTGCAGACGACCTTCCAGCTGACCAGACAGTGACCCCCCGACACCGAGGTCTGCCCTTTCCAGAAGAAAGCTCGGCGAAGCGAGTCAATTCTGTTGGTGACCCAGGCCGGCGCTTTAAAGACGGAGAAGAGGTAGAGGGGTAGATTCGAGAGCACCGAGTTTACAAGGGTAAGTCTGCCCCCGTACGACAGCAGTTTAGCTTGCCAACCCCTGATTCGGTGCTCGATCCTGGAGACAGCCAGATGCCAGGCCTCCTTGGGGAGGCGGGCCTTGACTAGCGGGAGGCCGAGGTACTTGATCGGGAGCTTGCCTAGCTTGCAGTTAAGTGTTGCTGCTAGTCGTTCACCTTTGGAGCTTGTGTTGCCTAGGTATAGCAATTCTGACTTCGAAGTGTTGATCTTGAGTCCCGAGGCCCACTCAAAGATTCGCCAAAGCGAGCGGAGGTTGATAATCTGCCGTTGCTTCGCTTGACAGAAGAAGAGCGTGTCGTCTGCAAATTGAATAAGGGAAGTTCTCGTGTCCCTAGATGGTCCAACACCAGTGATGAGCTTGCTTTGGACAGCTCTACTTGTCATACGGGCAAGGCCTTCCGCCACCAAAAGGTAAAGGAAGGGGGAGAGAGGGTCCCCTTGGCGCAGGCCCCGCTTTAATCTAAACCATTTCGTGACATTCCCATTGACGAGAATGGCGGCCTTGCCGTTGGTGGTGCATTGGTCAATCCACCCGCACCATCGCAGGTTAGCCCCAAGGCAGCGGAGGATGTGCTTGAGATAGTCCCAGCTGACACAATCAAACGCCTTTTCGAAGTCCGCCTTGACCCCCACACAGTCTACTTGCCTGCTGACGCCCCAGCTGACAAGCTCGTCAGCAGTAACAAAGGAGTCAAGGATGAGCCTGCCTTTCAGAAAGGCAGACTGGGACGGGGAGATGATCTTCTCCAGAACGGTGCAGAGTCTGTTCGTTATCACTTTGGAGATGATCTTCTGGACACAGTTGAGGAGGCTGATAGGCCGGAAGTCGTTAGCCGTAGCCGCTCCCTCTATCTTAGGAACCAGGCAGATATGCGAGTAGTCAATGGGCCCCGTGTCAAGGGAACCCTCGAAGAGATCATCGAAGATTCTGAGGAGGTCGCCCTTGATAACGTCCCAAAACTTCTGGTAGAAAGCCATGCTGAATCCATCAGGTCCAGGCGCCTTGTCCCCAGACATTTGGAAAGTCGCTCTTTTGATTTCCTCGAGGGTGAAGGGCACGGTGAGGTGCTCAGAGCTCAGCGCGGTGTTGTCCGGGAAGAGATCACTCCAATCCCCACACTGAGAGTTAGGGAGAGAGTCCGGCGCGAGCCGTGCCTTGAACTTGCGGAAGAAATAGGCGGCCTTGTCTTCTTCCCTAGTCAACGTTAGGTCGTCGTCCACGATGTTCCCGATCCTGTTGGCTCTGAGCCTCCCGTTAGCCATAGCGTGGAAGAAGCTGGTGTTGCCGTCCCCCTCCTTGAGCCAGTGCTGCTTAGCTCTCGAACTCCAGATGATCTCTTCTTCGGCGATTAAGTCGTTCAGTTGGCCTCTAAGGTTGGCTCTAAGTGCTTGGTCACTAGTGGACAGGCACTGAGTTTCCTCGAGGGAGTCAAGCCTCTGAACGTCCTCCATGAGCGCCCGCTTGGTACTGCAGATGTCGTGAAAGTTTGACAACCGCCAAGCGGTGATACGCTTGCGGCAATGCCTAAGCCTGGCGGAGAAGGTAAGAATGCTCCCTTGCCTCCCCGTTTTGGTCTCGATTTCCTGCCACCAAAAAGGTACAAGCAAGTTGAAGTCGGTCCTGGTGAGCCAGACCTTCTCGAACCTGAAGGGGCGGGGGGCTTGCATCCTCTTGGTTTGAAGAAGGATGGGACAGTGGTCAGAAGTGATCCTCGGGAGCGCCGAGACCGAGGAGAGCGGGAAGGCAAGGTCCCAATCGGTGGAGATCAGGAAGCGGTCAAGCTTGGCGAGGGTGGGCGGAGATTGCATGCTGGACCACGTGAAGCTCTGATTGAGCATCGGGAGGTCCACGAGGTCCAACTCGTTGATAAGGTCCGAGAACATAGCTGAAAGGCGGTTGCTCCAACACCGACCCTGTCTCTCCGCCTGGGAGCGCGTGAGGTTGAAGTCCCCGCAGATGACCCAGGGGCCAGGGCAATCAGCTTTGAGAGCTGCGAGCTCCCTGCAGAAGTCCTCCTTACCCTCCCAAGTCGACGGCCCATACACGTTGGTGATGTAGAAAGAAGAACCGCAGGTCGCCCTGGACAGGCGCAGCGTGAGGGAGCGGTCGCGAACAATGACATCAGAGCAGGAGAAGAGCTTGGAGTTCCAGCAGGTGACAAGCCCTCCTGAAGCCCCCACAGAGGGGATGAAGTGACACTTGTCGAAGAACCGCCCAGCGAAAGAAGAAAGGAAGGAGCGTGAGAGGGAGGGCACTTTGGTTTCTTGGAAGCAAAGGATAGATGCCTTAAACCCATTCACAACAGTTTTGATAATTGCACGTTTGGAGGGGGCGTTAAGCCCACGAACATTCCAGGAGCAAATCTTAAACATTGGGAAAGCAGAAAACATCGGAAAGCAGGGCGGATGGTGCACGGCGTTCAGAGCCCGGGGCCCGCGAAGCCGAGAAGCGAGGCGGCTTCCACCTCAGAGAGCTTGACGCCAAACTTAGTAGTCAAGCGGATGATCCTCTTGGCGTCAGTGGCAGCGTCGGGGGTGGTGGGGAGGAGAGTGGTCGCCCGCTCGCCCGAGAGCAAAGTCTTCCGTGCAACGGCGCGGTCCATTACCTGGGTGCCTGCCAGTTTCGCGAGTCTAGGGCTCCTCCGCGAGGCGGGTGGTCGCACCAGTTCACCTCCCGGGGGGGAGCAAGAGGGGTGCAGACACAGCTGTTCGACCCCCGGGTCAGCGATCAAGGAGGCAGGGGTGAGTTGCGAGGCAGGGGTGAACAGGTGGGCGGTTCCCAGCGGGTCAGCAGGAAGGTGGTCGGTCTTCGCCGGGGCGGACGGCTGACCCACGCAGGGGCCGGAGCTGCTCTGAAGGTCGGTGAGGTGGAAGCGGCTACCGGGGGCCCCCAGTGGCGCAACGTCCCCGGGCGGAAGCAGGGGGCCAGCGGAGAACGGGGGGGCAGCAGGCGGCAGATCCAGCAGGGCGCGGGGGGCGTGGTGGGGCGCGTAGGCCTCGGCCGATGGTGGGTGCCCCAAGCGCACGCCCAAAGTGGGGGCGGGGGGCCAGGTCCCCCGGCCGTCCTGCCGGCCCGCGGGGTGAGGGTGGGCGAGGCTCACCCCCGGGGCGGCCAGGGAGGGCGGGCCAGGCTGTGGCCCCGGCAGCTCGGGGAGGCTCCAGCCGTGGTTGGGGTTCCCCACCCGAAGGGCGGCCCGCCAGGCGGGGCCATCCTGGCGGCCCACCCGAGGCCCCTGGGGCAGCCCTGGGCCCTTCCAAGGTGGGCCGGGTGTGGGCCGAGCGTCGGCCAGAAGGTGGGGGGACGGCCCCAGGGTCAAGGCAAGGTGGGGCGGGCTGGGCCGGGCCGCGTAGGGTGGGCCAGGGGGAGGCCACCTCAGGGTGGCCCGCAGAGAGGGCCCAGTGGACTGGGGGGAGAGCAGGGGCTCAAAGGGGTCAGGAAGGGGCCCACAGAGGGGGAGCTCACAGTAGACGAGGAGAGGGTCGCACAGCAGTCGAGGGGGAGCACTCAGCGGTTGATGCAACGGGGGGAGAAGGCGACACACCACCTTGTCCACCACCAGAGGAAGCCGGGCGTCACCTGACAGGGCTCCCACAACAGCAAGTTCCCACAGGCCCTTAACGAGGAAAGTTTTTGAAAAGGGAGCTGGGAGTGGCAAGCTGCGCTTCCCGAGGGGTCGAGGGCAAGCGATGACATCGCCTAGGATCGGAGGGTTGGGAGTCCGAGGATGGGTGGATACAGCGCGGTGGGGGTCCAGCGGGCAAAGAGGAGTACATGCGAGGGGTTTGACCAGCGGTCCGACAGGTGGCGGCGCGGCGGGGTCCGCTGCTCTCGGCGGCGGGTGGCCGCCACCGGGGCGACGCCTCCTGCCACGGGTCACCGAGACCTCAGACGAATCAGCCCTGGTTGCGTTCCTCGAGCTACTGCTGCCGTCGCGAAGGTCAACGAGGGGGATTCTTCTGGCTATCCGACGGCCCTGGGGATCCGTTTGGTCACCCCCCTCCTCAGGCCCGCCACCGACGAAAGGCGTACCGCGATCGTCTCCTCCAAAAGGCGCGGTGCTCTCGATCATAATCGGCACTGTCACAACAATGCTCCCCATCGAGATGGAGAGCGCTTCCGGAATGTCCTCCAGGGCGTCAACCGCCACACGACACCGGTAGGCGAACAAGTTCGCCATGTCGATGCTTGCGGTATCGGCCTCGATGAAGTGGCCAAAGCCGCCAACCAAGGCGGTTACCCGCTGCGTCGACCAGCATTCAAACGGAAGCCTGGCGATTCTGATCCATACTTTGTAGGTCAGTCGTGATGGGGCGGCGCCGTGGTAAGGATCCCAGGCCAGACAGCGGAGTCGGCAATTTCGCAGTTCGAGGAGTCCGTTGTTGCAGAGGTCTTCGGGCAGGACCCATTCAGGAAGGAAGATGACAAACTCGCGGTCTTGGTGTTCGGCCACGAGGAAGCTCTCGGGGATGCCGCCGAACCTCTCAGCCATGTCGGCCGCGACCGTGACGGTAGGGCAGCGGCCAAGAGTGCAACCTCCAATACAGTCCACCAGAATTGCATTCTGGCGCTTGAGCTCTCGGTTGCGAAAGTCCTCCGTGATGGGGACGAACGCCTTCAGCAGTTCAGGGCGGAAGCCGACGCCTCCCTACATCACGGGATGGGAGCGGCTGGCAGTGCAACTTCGAGCTTTATGGCCGGTCCGGCGGCACGAGGCGCAGCGCACCGGGTCTCGGCAGTGCTTCACCAGATGGTCTGGAGCAAGACAGCGAAAGCACTTCTTGGCTTTCGACAGGGAGGTGGGCCGGCTTAGGGTCCGGAGGCGGGGGCAAGGCTTGGTGGTGCGGGATGATGGAGTAGAAGGGAGAAGCAGTGCTTCTTTATAGGAGCGGGGACCCAGCGAGACAGAGTGCCCCGGTGCTAACGCAGGGGACCAAGGGGGGGGGAGGCAGGGGACAATGAGGCGTGTGGCAGGAGGTTAGCCCCTGCAAGTGAGGTGACGCGGAGACAGAGTGGAGGGGGATTCCCTGCTGGTCCGCCCAGTTGACCCTAAAGCAGGTTCGCGCCGTGGTCTTGAAGGAGCTGCGGTGCGGGGTGAGGGACAGCAGGGACACCGGGTAGCCCTGAAGCGACGTAGATGCTCGGTAGCGGGAATCCTCCATACCAGGGTGATGTCCGAGGGGGGCCCGACGGCGACCTGACTGTGGTCCAATGCTTAACAGACTGGGGCCCGCGGTCGATGGAGTGTACTGGTGGCCAAGTCGCTTGGTCCCCGGGAGCACGGTCGCGGTCCTTGGCCTGCTCCGCTTAGGGACTCTGCTCCACGGATGCACGGCCACCATTGGTCCCCGGGAGCACGGTCGATGGGTCCTTGGCTTGCTCCGCTTAGGCTCTCTTCTCACCATCGAGTCACGAGGGAGAGAATAAGGCAACCAGGGTTGGTCGCGTCGGGTAGAAGCGCTCCTCCCGCTACCAACCCCGCGACGTACTCCCCCGGGAGCGAGACCGCGGGGCGGTGTGGGGCTCCTCCTCCACGTACAGCGTTTCCCCTCAGCGAAGTCTCGCTCCGAGTCAGGTCCCCAGACAAGCCTAGCCTTTCCCCTCCCCTCCAGAGAGTCCAGCGTACGACCAACGCCCCTCCAGCGCAGAGGGGTTCTCTCTCTCACTCTGCCCCGACCTCGCACTCTCGCTCTTCCTCGCTCTCCCACTCGCTCTCCCTCCCGCTCATCCTCTCGCTCTCCCACTCGCTCTCTTCTCACCATCAGAAACTCCTTGTGCTTATTCATTCTTGTGCTTTCTTTAGGTATCCCATGACGGATGTCCACATATTCTGTTCAAGGGGCCTCCCGGATCGGGAAAGAAATCATTGTGTATGGCCTTACTACGGGAGATCTTTGGTGACTCTTCTTTAAATGTATGAGCTGTTAAATATGATTGGAATTCCAGTTTGCACACTTCTGCTCCATATGATAATCTAAAAGTAATTTTTTTTTGCTGATTTTGTAGGTAACTCATGATTTAAGACATTTCCGTATTCAGGTTAGTGTGCTTCTGAAACCATTTATTATCTAAGACTCGAATATGTTGGGGTAAAATTCAAAATCCCCATTATTTATTAAGTTTATTTATTCCTTTTATTATTATTTATTTTTTTATTAATATTTATTAATTTTATTTATTTATTTATTCTTTCTTGGTGCGAAAGAAATCCAACGGAATTACGCCTTCCGTTTCTTACGCCCAACGGAATTACGCATTCCGTTTCTTACGCCTAACGGAACCGTAAATGTTTCTCCTCTGTTAACAAACAGAGGAAGAAATAGAGGAAGAAACAGAGAAATCATTTAACCATTTTATTTTCATCTTTTTATCTTTTTCTCAATTGGGTGTTGAAAGAATTTTCGTCAACCTCCGCCACGATCGTGCTCGCAGGAGGAGGAATTCCGGTCGTACCTTGGGGTGGTGTTCTCGGTTAATCCCGCACGTAAGGACGGGAATACACCTTAGGGCAGTGCTACGCACGCTTCCGGATCATTTAAAAATTTTGGATTATTTGCGTTATCTGTAAGTTTTTATTTTATCTTATAATTAGATTAGTTAGATATTAACCATAATCAAGTTATTTAAGTTTTTTTCCCTAACAGAATATGTAAGTTTGTTGCTTAAGTAAATTATCGGGTTTGTGCCATCAAATTACGTTCCCAGTTGTGGCCGTTAATAGCACGTGGGCCTTGTACAGGTAGCAATTTAGGCATGTACAGGTATACTTGTCTGTCTCACTCAGTCACTTGAATATTCCAAGTAGGAAAATGCTATGTGTACACCCCTTTCGGGGTGTACATCATATACCCCACCCATCTAAGGGTGGGGGTGTGATGATGGATCACTTGATGTGACCCGTAAAAAGTATCACCACCATTAAAATAGTGGAGGTGTATGATGTACACCCCTTCGGGGTGTACATGTAGCATTGCTCTTCCAAGTAACCATTCCCCATCCCAAAAAGATTGGCAGCCAACTTATGTGAAGTGTGAAATAATTTTTCATCTTTTCAAAGTTGAAAAAAACATTCTTTTTGCTACATTACTTTTCCATCTTTGTTTCCTGGACATGTTAAAGAGATTGATGTAAGGGTCTGTGATTTTGAAGATTCACGGTTAACTTTTACTTTAGGGGCAATTTTCTATATACTCCTAAAAAAATTTCTGTTTTCAGATTTACCCCTCTTAGAAGGCTAATATTAAAACTACCCTTCTTACGTTCCAACTTCTTTCCAAAATACCCCTGAAGTTAAACTCTGTTAGTGTACCGTTTGGAACTGCCGTTATCTGTATGTAATTACTATTTTGCCCTTTCAAATATACCCTAAACCAAACCCTAAACCCTAAAACCCTAAACCCTAAAACCCTAAAAAACCCTAAACCCTAAACCCTAGAACCCTAGAACCCTAAAAAACTTTAAACCCTAAACCCTAAACCCTAAAACCCTAAAAAATCCTAAACCCTAAACCCGGGCAAAATAAGTATATCTGATAGTTTTCAACTCCGATTATTATTTAACTCTAGTTTAACCCTGGTTAACTTAACAAAGGGAAACGGTAGGGGTATTTTTAATAACGGTGGAACGTATGAAGGGTATATTGGAAAGAAAAAAATAAGAGGGGTAAATCAGATATTTCTTCATATTTCAGAGGTACACAGGCAATTATCCCTTTACTTTATGGTAGTTCTAACAGGAATCTCAACCAGCACAAATTGTTGTTCCGTTAACTTTTTTTTTGAGAAAAGACAGCATGCTGCCGCTTCATTCTGTTCCGTTAACTTAAAGTCCTCACCATGTGGAACTTAATCTGAGGTCTCAAGTAAAGAACGCTCGGCATGCTTTAATGGCTATTGCCAAGGAAATAGCTGGCAATCATACAGAGGCTCTCGACGATCCAAGTTTCAAGATGGATTACAAAAGTCTGCTAATTTCTCCTCTGTTGTAACATTCCTGATATCTAACTCTCATTATGTTAATATGGATTCTTTCATTGTTCCAGTGATCGTTCTCTATGATGTCGACAAAGCCACAGAAAATGTTCAACATCTGATAAAATGGGTAATGGATTGCTATACTGATACATGCAAGATCATATTATGTTGTGAGGATGAGGCTGATCTCCTTGAACCCGTAAAAAGTCGTTGCAAAGTTGTTACTGTCAATGCTCCTGGTGTTGATGAGGTAGTCTTATTTCCCATTTTTTAAAGTTAAATAGGAAATAACATCTGATCCAAGGATTTAAGTGTCGTGGCACGGGGTAGTGCCGAAAACTTGCCGGCACGGTACGGCACGGTGCGTGCCGAGCCGTGCCGATGAGTGCCGGTCACAAAAAATACATACGTGCCGACACATAATGGCATGAAATATTTATTTTCTTTAGCAACAAATTTTTTTAATTGCTTATTATGTATATTTATCAAATATTTTCAACTTTATTGAGAAAATTACTTAGTAAATTTTTAAAAAAAGGGTTTTGAATTATGCCATCGGCACGGAGGCTGTATCGTGCCGGTATCTTATTGGCACGGTACGGCACGGTGGATACGGCTCGTGCCGATGGATACTTAAATCCTTGATCTGATCCCTCAGTTACCATTGTGACATTCGTCAGATTGAAAATATTCTAATTCACATAGCAAAGAGAGAGAAGATCGAACTCTCTGCGAGGTTTGCTGCTGCTATTGCAACAAAATCCAAGCAAAACTTGAGGGAGGCAATTATGGCCCTTGAGGCGTGCAAAGCTCACAAATATGGTGCCATTGCTGATCTATTATTAGCAGTAGAAAACATAAATCTCGGTTCTGATTTTTTTTTTTTCTCCGCATAAAAAAGACTTAACCTATCAATTTCTGTTGATCTTTGCAGCTACCCTTTTGTTGATGAGCGTGTGACACCCCCGGAATTTGGATTAGTCCTCTATATAAATGATATAATAGGACTAAAATCTCTAACCCGGCTATAGCATTTTGGATGGTAGCAAGATCCAAGAGGTTATGAGAGTTAAGCGTGCTAGAGCTAGGTAGTTCTAGGATGGGTGACCCCCTGGGAAGTGGGTCGTCACAGTTGGTATCAGAGCCATTCACCAGCCGAAAATGTGAGATGAGTCTCGGCTGAGCCAGGGTTATATAGCGGGTAGAGAGAGGCTCCCCGGCTAATGACCGTTGTGAGTGGAGTGCAGCTCCTCACAAGGTCGGCTAAGGCTAGCGAGACGAGTCTCACATCGCCTGGTTCTTGTGAATGTGCTTGAGCCTGACGTGGACGTCAGGGCTTAAAGGGGGGAAGAATGTGACACCCCCGGAATTTAGATTAGTCCTCTATATAAATGATATAATAGGACTAAAATCTCTAACCCGGCTATAGCATTTTGGATGGTAGCAAGATCCAAGAGGTTATGAGAGTTAAGCGTGCTAGAGCTAGAGTAGTTCTAGGATGGGTGACCCCCTGGGAAGTGGGTCGTCACAGAGCGAGCAACCGATACCATTTGGCTGGGAAGAGGTTCTGATAGAACTTGCAGCAGATATTCTTGCTGACCCTTCTCCTGAAAGGTTAAAATTCATCCGATTTCTTTTTAAGTTTCTTGCATTTCAGAAGAAAGTGGATAATCTCCTCAGTAAAATGAAGTGCAAAATATTTTACTTCAAGTTTTTCCGAACATCGAAACTGCTTATGACGTCGAGATGACATTAAACATTTAGGTTAAGTTTAACACGCGGAAAGTTTCAGAAGCTACTAATGGAATTTGTTCATCCCAAATTGATCCTCCAGGTAATTCAATTAAAAGACTAGATAAACTTTCGTAACTTTCGAATATTCAGCAAACTTCGTATGATGATTGAAACTATATTCTCGTAAATCTGAACTTGCCTGCGAATGCAGAAGCTCGTGGAACAATTTCTTAAGGCTGCGTTTGGAATCGGGTTAAGGTAGAATTAGCTAAATCGGGAATAAGTATAAAGTACGGAACTAGAGCGAAAAAACGTTTGGGATGATTCCAGGGATAAGAGATTTTGTGTTTGGTTTAATAGTGAGGAATAGGAGGAATAAAGAGGATAAGTTGGGTAAATTATCTTTTTGCCCTCAAGAGTTAATATGTGATAAAGAGAGAAAGAGGAGAGAGAGTGATTTGTGATGATGAGAGTGTATTGGGAAGAGAGAAAGGAGGGGAGGAGGGGTAGTTTGGTAAAAAAAATAATTATAAAATAATGGGTAAGAACTGTTGTTCCAGCTTATTCTAGTTGTTCTGGGATAAGCAATACCAGATGGTTCCAGATGCGTTTGGTAGAATAAGGGGATAAACCCGCTATTCCCGATTCTAGTCCACATCCAAACGGGCCCTAAGGGAATCGAAGCAGGGATTACGCAGGAGCTTTATTATTGGCATGCTTACTATGTGAGTCTAATTTACTCTTTCGCACGCGATGCATGATCTGCTTAGAGATCTTTATTCAAGAATATATGTTTTCCAGAAACACTACAGATTGAAAAATTCAAAATTGCAGGATAAGAGATTGCCCACTGGAGCAAGCGCGCTGCCGAAATTAGAAGGTAATTCGCTTTCCTTATCACGCTTTTCCGACTTCGCTTTACTTGTATGTATGTTCATTTGAAGGCCATATACAATTTTATGTGTATATCCATCGACACAACGAAAGGAGAAAAGTAAATCGATAATTACCGTTCGAAGTTTATTTTCTTTTTTAGAATTCGTCGCCAAGTTCCTGAGCATACATCGGAAGAACTTCCCCAGATCTCTCTATGCATTGCAAGCCAAACCAACATCGCTCGCATTCATAGTTTTCTGAAAACTTTCAACTTGTACAAGCCTCATTTCGCAAGGCTGCGATATTTGCCAATAATGTCCTCTACAACATTGGTGTTGTAATTGTGAATATAAGAGATCATGAACACTAGTAATAATAACTGAAGTTAAATATTTTGAGTCAGTGGTTTGCACCCAGCGAGTTTTTATTGCTAGTGAGTTGGATCATTATATTTGATATCGGAGCCAATCACCAGCTGAAAGTGTGAGATGAGTTTCGATTAAGTCAGAGTCGAATTGAAAAGCCTAGTAAGATAAGTCTCACATCGCTTGGTGATTATAAATTGTGTGTGATCAGAACGATCGAAATGAAAAGTCTAGTAAGACAAGTCGGGTTGTGTGTGATCAGAACGATCGCCTAATGATTTTTAAATTATATGTGATCAGAACCCAAATGGGGGAGTTTGTGACAAACCAATAGTCCTACATCGGATTAAATTGGTGTTGTAATCGGGTATGTTTGAACCCAATGATTTATTATTGCTAGTGAGCCGGGTCGTTATATTTGGTATCGGAGCTGTCATTAGCCGGAAGCGTGAGATGAGTCTCGACTAAATCAGGATCGAATTGAAAAAGTTAGTAAGATAAGTTTTACATCGTCTGATAATTTTAGATTGCGTGTGATATCAAAATAAAAAGTCTTTTTAAATTATGTATGATCAGAATTCAAATATGGAAGTTTGTGACAAATCAATAGTCATATATCGGATGAAATTGGTATTATAATTCGATATATAAGAGACCATGAATATTAATAATAATAATAATTGGTCTTGGGTGTAAATATGTTGGACCCTCTTTCAAAAAAAAAAACACAAAAATAAAATGTAATAACCAGTAAAACGAAATCACAGTGAATGTGAAAGAGAGAAAAATCATCATAAGATGAATAGCCATTGGGGGGGTTCACGGACTACGTGGCGCGCTCGGTCCACCCACTAAATTGTCACTAGTGAGTGGTTTATAAAAGAATCTTCGTTGTAGGTCCCAATCCCATCGAATCTTCGTTAAAAGGTCCCATCGAGAAGAATATGCGCTCCTCGGATGCTCCAAGATCTGGAAAATTATTCCCTGCACCGGGTGTACAAGCACATCTCATGCACCGCTCCCTAAAAAATATTGGGAGATTTCTCAAAATCAAAATCTAAATTATCTAAAAATTAATTTTTATTTTTTTTAATATATTTTTTGTAAAATATGAACGGCTGAAAATAAATATTTTTTTAAAAAGTGATAATATGAGTCTTCTAATCCAGATTGAGAATATATATTTTATTTTAAATAGTTTAAAAAAGTTTCTAATCAGAATTTATTTGATTTAGATTTTTTTATACTGTTAAAAGATTAAACATTTTATATCTACCATTAAAATTATAAATTTTGTAACTCTTTAATCATTAGGTCAATAATGTCGAAAAGATTTGAAATTTGATTTCTAAATACTTTTATGATCATCAATTTGAAAGGTCAATCATCGAAAACAAATAAGTGGCAATGGAGTCCATTTCCTATGAATAGCGTTCCAGCTTAACTATATATATATATATATATATATATATATATATATATAGAGCGCGCGTGCTAGGCTGGAATGCTATTAATAGCACTAAATTATTGGTGCTATTAAGTTTTTAACCATTGGATTAAAAGATGTGTGGTTGAGATAATAGTGGGCCTCTTGGGTTTAATGGGTGGTTAGGGAAATAGTAAAATCTACCGGGTGGAAATGATCAAAAGGGTGGTTGGGAAAATAGTAAAATCTAACGGGTGGAAATGATCAAAGGGTTTGATCTAAGGGTAGAAAACTTGATAGCACTAAATACTTGGTGCAATCGATAGCAGTGTAGCCGGACTCTCTCTCTCTCTATATATAGAATTAAGCTCATATGCTTGTAAAAGTAGCCAGTCATTGATGCTTATAGGTTTTTAGCCTTTGGATGAAAAGATGGGTTAGGATGATAGTAAACCCCTTAGGTTAAGTGAGTGGTTGGTGAAATAGAATGATCTAAGCAATGAAATTAATCGAAGGGATAGATCTAACGGTAAAAGCAAGTATAGTAGCCGGACTCATATATATATAATCTGGCTTCTGCGTTTTTAAAAGCACTTGATATTTGTAAATTTTTCACCGTTAAATTTAATTGTTTGACTATTTTTACTCTTTAAATTATGGCTAAATTACAGAAAACCCTCCTGTCATATCCCGCTTTTCCATTTTACCCCCTGTCATTAAAAAGTCGATAATCTGCCCCCTCGTAATTACCGAATTGTCTTTAGGGGGCAACGACGTTAACGGAAATGGTAAATTAACGAAAATGCCCCTTTTTTTTTTATTCCGAAGTTTTTTTTTTTTTTTTTTTTTTCTATTCCGAAGTTTTTTTTTTTTTTTTTTTTAAGGGATATTTTCTAAGGGTATTTTGGGTATATGAAATTATATTTTCAAAAAAATTGACGGTCAACTCACGGTCAACTGACGGCGGGGGATTATTGCACAATTCGATAATTACGAAGGGGCAGATTGTCGACTTTTTAATGACAGGGGGTAAAGTGAAAAAGCGGAATATGACAGGGAGGTTTTCTGTAATTTAGCCTTAAATTATACTATTTTACCAATCACCCATTAATTTTTAAAAGATCATTATCATCCTAACTGAATATTCCTATATCCCAGAACCAAAAAGTCACATGCACCAAATGCTTTTACAAACATAAAAGCTCAATTATTATATATATTAAATTAAATAATATATTTATTTTCGTACAATTCAAATCTTATATTTTTTTATATAATCCTTTTTAATATTCTATTAATTATTTTTATAATAAAAATGTCAAATTAAATTTTCATCGTAAATCTAAAATTTCAACAAAAGCTGATTCAATCACTAGAGAGTACAAAATATATAAAAAATAAAGAAATAAAGAAATTATATATCTATACCTATCTATTATTTCTCATATTTTCTTGCCACGTGGCAACATTTCCTTCATCTTATTCTAAAAAGGCGAATCTTTCACTTCTTCACAATACACAATACAATGCGTCCACTCGACTTCCCAGTTACCTCTTCAACTCCCCATCTCTTTAATTTTTCCAATTACACCACTGCCTCTTCAACTCCCCACCTCTTTAATTTCTACTCTCCTCCACAATACAATACAATGCGTCCACTCGCTTTCCCAGTTATACCATTGCCTCTTCAATTCCCCACCTCTTTAATTTTTCCAATTACACTGCTGCCTCTTCAACTCCCATCTCTTTAATTTCTACTCTCTAATCGCTCACGTAGATCCCACCACATCAACGAGGCCGTTGAGCGATGAGCCTGCTGGCGGCTGCGACCATCCTGTTGACTATAGTAGTCAAGGCCGAAGTCGTCGACAATTGCGCTGAGCCCGCCAACGATTACGGTCATCCAGCCCACTTTCTCGATCTATCCTCCTTCTGTCAATTTACGTTGCATCATCCTTCTTCATCGATTGCCATCGATCCCCGATTGGATCTACTGTGGTTTTCTACAAATTTTTTTAAAAAAATATATAATTATTTTGACTTTTAAGGGCTCTTCTTATACTCTGCCAACTTTTTTAGATAGTCTCCTCAAATTTCAATAGGATGAATTGTATGCTTCGTTGTTGAATTTCAGGTGTTTGATGAAATGCTTCCTTCTATTATGAGCCAAAGACATCATCAACCTTCTATTTCCAACCCCATGTGTTACCCGGTAAGTTTTTCTTCTTTCTAGCAGGGTGCAAAGAGAACTCCAAACGAGAACAATTTATTTTTATTGCCAATTTGAGTTTCCTCTCCATTCATGGATTTGATTTTTTTCCCCAAATTTCTTTTGAATAATCGTAGTAACGTTTAATTATTTTAAAGTTTTCTCTTAAATTTATCCTTTTTTTATACATTCATTTATATGCTTAGAACTTTATATTTTTATAAAATGTGATTATGGACACAATGATGTTCAATTGAACAAAGTAGATCATGGATTATTTTTCAACATTTTGATATATTATGTCCGAACTTTGCTCTTTTCTTTTTAGATTATTACACATATTACAAGTTTTTCTTTTAATTTTACCTACTTTTTTAATTAAAATTTAGTTGCTACTCTTTGTAATCCTACACCATATTAAATATATTTTTTCTATATTTTTTCAATTAGTAATTTTATTTTATTTTTTTTAATTCACTGCCCGCCGCATCGCGCGGGTTACTTCACTAGTTAATTTGATTTGGCGCTTCAATTTGAGTCTTCTCAATCTCTCATCTCCCTTTTTTTTTTAATTAAAATTTTAATAAATAAATAATTATTAATTATTGACTTCGGTGCATGGTGCGTATGGACCCACACGTACTCACTTCCTATTGGTCCGTTAAGCAAGTGGGCCCCACAGGAAAACTATATTTTAATTGGTGGAGTCGAATAAAAGAGTCCACTCTCTCGGTCCACTTTACCACACTACCCACGACGTTCCAAAGCGTTCAGTCGCGTTATCGGCCGTACACGTGTCCCCACGTCTCTGATCCAACGGTTCACCGCAGTCCACGCCTCGACCCGAAACTTTACTAATTCCCTCTCCCCTTTTCCCTTTCCTTTTCCCTTTCCCTCTTCCTCACTCTCTCTCTCTCTCTCTTTCTCTCTCTAGTGAGCTCTCTTTCTCTCTCTACATCTCTCTCTCGATTCCATCTTTTTAATCGTTGTTGATTGTTGATTCATGTTAGTTTCATAATATCCTCGATTTGTTTGTTGTAATTTGATGTAATTGCAATTGTGTAGAGATTAAATGTGTTCTTGTTGTGCATAATCGGGGTATGGGTTTTGGATTGCTTAAATTAGTATGCAATTTTCATTTCTTCACCAATTTTGATGACTTTTTTTGTGGTAAATATGGTGGGTATGGTTTGTACGTATGGAACTTTGTTACAAAGATTTGCAACTTTTTTTTTCTTTCTTTTCAGTAGTCCCACGTCAGATGTAAAAGGAATTTTGATCGGGATTGTGATTGAGAATATAAGACCTAACCATTTTAGATCTGTGGTTTGGATTTGACGAGTTATTCGTACCTGCTTTTAAATGTGTGTGCAGGATACTAACCAACTGCACTAAATAGTGGTGATATTTTTTTTACTCTGCAAATTTGGTTCAACAATTTATAGCTGATGTTTGATAAGTTGTATTCGTAATGCATTCTAACTTTTGATATAATTGATTTAGAGTTATTGGATGCTCGTGCATGTGTAAATTCGATTGGCATTTTGATTTGTAGTTTCTTTTCACCATAATGTTTGGTTCTCTTTTTTTCACCAATTTTGATTACTATATTTGTGGTAAATATGGTGGGTATGGTTTGTATGTATAGAACTTTGTTACAAAGATATGCAACCATTTTTTTTTTTTTTACAAGTTCATAGGTCCCATCAGATGGAAAAGGGATTTTGATAACCGGACCTGATGAGTTACCGGAAGAAGTGTGAGATAGGTTATTAAATAGGAAAGGGATTGTTATTGAGAATATAAGGCCTAACCATTTTAGATCCGTGGTTTGGGTCTGACGAGTTATTAGTACTTACCCCCTGCTTTTAAATGTGCGTGCAGGGATACTAACCAACTGCACTAGATAGTGGTGATTTTTTTCCCACTCTGCAAATTTGGTTTGGTTCAACAATTGATAGCTGATGTTTAATAAGTTTTATTCGTAATGCATTCTAACTTTCGATATAACTGATTTAGAGTTATTGGATGCTAGTGCATGTGTAAATTCGATTGGCATTTATTCGGCAGGGTATTAGTTGATTTCTAGTTTCTTTTCACCATAATGTTTGGTTCTCTTTTTTTTACCAATTTTGATGACTATTTTTGTGGTAAATATGGTGGGTATGGTTTGTATGTATAGAACTTTGTTACAAAGATATGCAACCATTTTTTTTTTTTTTTTTTAAAACAAGTTCATAGGTCCCATGTGACTCCCCAGTAGTCCCACGTCAGATGGAAAAGGAATTTTGATAACCGGACCTGACGAGTTATCATAAGAAGTGTGAGATGGGTCATCAGATAGGAAAGAGATTGTGATTGACAGTATAAGGCCTAACCATTTTAGATCCGCGGTTTGGATCGGACGAGTTATTAGTAGTTACCATGCTTTTAAATGTGCGTGCAGGGATGCTAACCAACTGCCCTAGATAGTGGTGCTTTCTTTCCCGCTCTGCAAATTTGGTTCAACAATTGATAGCGGATGTTTAATAAGTTGTATTCATAATGCATTCTAACTTTCGATATTATTGATTTAGAGTTATTGGATGCTCGTGCATGTGTAAATTCGATTGTCATTTATTCGGCATAATGTTTGGTTCTCTTATCTTGGTTATTTAGATGATTTGCATGTCTTAATTAGCTGGGTCGGCTTTTTTGCGCTCAATGTTGTGGCCTGTGGATTAGTAGAAGAATGTTTACTGCATATTATATCTTAGAAATGTTGCTGTTGTCGAGTGATTAATAATACGACCTATTCTGTCTACCTTTCTTTATGTTTCTTCATAGCGGGTGAATCTTCCAATATCGTCGTATCCATCTTGTTAGTTTTAATATAGATAAGTCTATGTGCACATGAAGTCATATAAATGAGAAGTAACATTTTGGTTTGGTTTGCCCTTTTTTATTTTAATAGTCAAGTCATGGCTGAAGGAGCTGATGGAAAGCACAATTCTAGTTTACCTCGTGTCGCTCTCAATGAGCGAATCCTTTCCTCCATGTCGCGCAGGTCTATTGCTGCTCATCCATGGCACGATTTAGAGATAGGTATGAAAACAAATTTGTTATATACATTCGTACATACTAACATACATGCGTACCGCTCTTGAGCTGGCTGGCTGGAGCCTCTGAAAGTGATATTTGAGTAGAGTTGTTTAGAAAAGCATTAGAAACTTTTCCTGTTCCGCCTCCTTAATAGCTTCTCGTCGACTTCAAAGTAGAACCTATGCTTTTGGGGCTTATTTTTTATGCTTTAGTGCCGTCTAGGTAGATATTTTCAAAGAAACACTAACAATTTTAACATTAAAATCTCCTTAACGGCATCCTTCCGTAGCGAAAGCAAAAGCTTCAAATTGGAACTTTTACTTTTGGTGCCCAACATGCAATAAGCTAGTTCTATCTTTCACCATCTTGATTTTTCTTTCTGGAGTATTTTTGAATTAAGTTCATATTAACTGTTTCCTTCCACCCATTTTCTTTTCTTTGTTTTACCAAACCCCCCTAAAACACTTGACCCTAGTTGCTGTTCTCTTCCTGGCTTGTCGTTTCTTTCTTTACCTTATTGAACGTATTATGCTATGCAGGGCCTGGAGCTCCTGCAGTCTTCAATTGTGTAAGTCCATACTTCAACCAAAATGCGCACAATTACATCAGAATTTAGTTTTATGCACAGTTCGGTGTTACCATCGTGTTTCAGCTGCATTTGGCGCCTCATGATGATTAAATGCTCTCCATATGCTTCTATAATATGTTTTGTTTTGCAAATCAGACATAGCGTGAGTTTCAAATGTTAGGGCAGACCGAGAGAGGCGATTGGCAATCTAGCGCATTGTTCTGGACTTTAATTTATCAAGCAATGTCAAGTGTCCTTTCGCAATTGATTTAATTTCTTTCGAGTATTATGCATATCTTAGAAGCTGCTTCGTATCTTTCGTGTTTGATTGAACTGTGATCTCTTCATACTTTTTATTTCAAATTGCTGCAGGTGGTCGAAATTGCCAGAGGCAGCAAGGTCAAGTATGAGCTGGACAAGGCAAGTGGTCTCATCAAGGTCAGAATTATTGCCTTCCTAGTGTTTTGATTTAAATTTCTCTCATGAGTGGAGTATGTTCTGTAAATCCTTGTTTGCTAAGAGGACTACTTCTCATGTGCATGGGTCGAAAGAATGGGTTGGGTGGCAGATAATATCATCCATCCATCAAGGATTTAAGTGCCGTGGCACGGGGTCGTGCCGAAAACTTGCCGGCACGGTACGGCACAGTGCGTGCCGAGCCGTGCCGATGAGTGTCGGTCACAAAAAATACATGCGTGCCGACACATAATGGCATGAAATATTTAATTTCTTTAGCAACAAATTTTTTTTAATTGCTTATTATGTATCTTTATTAAATATTTTGAACTTTATTAAAAAAATTACTTAGTAATTTTTTAAAAAAAGGGTTTTGAACTGTGTCATCGGCATGGGAGCTGTATCGTGCCGGTATTTTGTTGGCACGGTACGGCACGGTAGATACGGTCTGTGCCGATGAATACTTAAATCCTTGCCATCCATCCACCCCTCAAATAGAAAAAGGGAAATTTCGCTAATCTTGGTTCTCCTTCCGATCCACTGAGAACTATATAAGATCTATAGATGCGACTTCCAGTTTCATGCGATACTCTCGAGTATATACAGCCTAAACATGATAGGTGCTGTCGAAACTGTTGCTCGTCCGACTACCTGCCTGCATCTCTAGTTACACAACATTTACAACTACGACTAAACGGCCTCTTAGTTCTCATCCAAGTGACCGAAGAAGGCGAATTGATGCCTGGCAAAAGCATGTCGATATAGTTCGCACCCTGAGTGTATTGGACTACTTTAACTAACATTTTCATCTTTTTTGTCAGGTCGATCGTGTTCTCTACTCTTCAGTTGTCTACCCACACAACTACGGCTTCATCCCACGAACAATCTGCGAGGATAGTGATCCCATGGATGTGCTCGTATTGATGCAGGTACTTTCTTTATGAGGGATAGTTTTATGCTTCTAGTTGTTGCAATTCAAATTATGAGCTTATTTGTCGGCCTTTCAAGCCATAGGAAACTAATATATTTCTTTTGTGCATAGGAGCCGGTGCTTCCGGGTTGTTTCCTTCGCGCCCGTGCTATTGGATTAATGCCTATGATAGATCAGGTGCCTGTGCTATTGGATTGTTTAGTTTCGCAGCGAGAGCGACTAAGATTTCATAACATGATGTAGCTTCAGAAGTCTGAATTATGATAGTGGAATAAAAGTTTCTTAATGCTAGTACTTAGAATATGTCTTTCGTCTTTGAAATGCTACTCTAGGGTGAGATGGATGACAAGATAATAGCAGTTTGTGCCGACGACCCTGAGTTCCGCCACTACAAGGACATCAAGGAACTCCCTCCCCATCGCCTTGCCGAGATCCGCCGCTTCTTTGAAGATTGTATCCACTTCTACAAACCCTTAATACTTTGTCGTGTAAATCGTACTTACGCGTGCAAAATTCATTGTTTCGGTGCATTCATATGAACTCTTTTTTAACTTGGTTAATAGACAAGAAGAACGAGAACAAAGAGGTCGCCGTGAACGACTTCCTCCCCGCTGAAGATGCCATCAAAGCTATCAAGTACTCAATGTGAGTTTGATTTCTCCTTTCTTTTTTTTTTTTTTTTTTTTCTTTTTTTTTTGCGAAATATGGTCTCATTTTCTTGATTAATCCTTCTCCAAGCGCCATACAAACAATACCAACCGTAAAATGGAATCCAAATGTTAAATTATATAAAACAACCGTTATACTTTTAAAAGCTTAAGCTGGTAGAGTACAATGGTTGTTTCATATAATTTCACATGGTATCAGAACAGGAGATCCCGAGTTCGAGTCTCTTGGTTCTAGAGTGCTGAATATAAAATATATAAGGGGCAATTTTCTATATATCCCTAAAAATTTTCCTGTTTTTAGATTTACCCCTCTTAGAAGGCTAATATTAAAACTACCCTTTTTACGTTCCAGCTTCTTTCTAAAATACCTCTGAAGTTAAACTCTGTTAGTGTACCGTTTGGAGCTGCCGTTATCTGTGTGAAATTACTATTTTGCCCTTTCAAATATATCCTTCTACCATAACCAATTTTTCTTATGTATCTTTAAAATTTTCAATAGTTTTGGTAGATAGGGACAAAATAGGTATATCTAATAGTTTTTAACTCCGATTATTATTTAACTCTAGTTTAACCCTAGTTAACTTAACAAAGGGAAACGGTAGGGGTATTTTTAATAACGGTGGAACGTATGAAGGATATATTGGAAAGAAAAAAATAAGAGGGGTAAATCAGATATTTCTTCAGATTTCAGGGGTACACAGGCAATTATCTCAATATATAAACACCGTTCACTAACTGCTTAAATTTTTATAGTACAACGATTGTTTCATATAATTTAACATCAAATGTGTTAAATTTTAGTCGGCATGTCTCTCGAAGAGTGTAGCATTGCGATGAAACACAACGATTTACCCAATACATTTCCTAATGAATTTTCCGATATTACATGCAGGGATCTGTATGCCTCTTACATAGTTGAAAACCTGAGGCAGTGACTTTGTTTCACCCACCAATTGCAACAAACATCTTACCCACCCATCTCATAACTAATATTAGCAGTAAAATCATGCAAACACTGCATAACTAAATACTTTATCTGGTATATTGAATAAGCACTCATATTGCTGTTACTAATTTGCTTTTTAGAGCAAATCTGCATACTCTTTCCCTGCCTAGTTGGGAGTATGATTTTGGAGTATGAATGACTTGTTATTATGTTAATAGGAATTTGGTGCCTTGTTCTAATCTTAGTAATTTGCTTGTGTGTGGGGATTTTGTGAGATTCGTGTTCCTCGTGATGTTGATGGCATTAGTATCGCAAAATTTGCGGAGATTTGGTGGTGAATATGTGACAATGTGGCTTAAATATAGCCATTTTTATTAGGCACAAATCAAATTCGTGTGATCAGAACAAAGTAGTGATTTGGTTCTACGAATATATTTGTTAATGTATTATTGTTGGTGTCGGATTGTTGACGCTAATTATTAATCTAAAAAACTTGAGATGTTAAAAATATTCACCAAGCCTCGTTTGGATCGGGAATAAGGTCTAGAATAAGATTTTGTTTTAGTTCTGTTCTCCAAACGTATTTGGTTTGGATTGAACAGTAATTCTCATCTTTGTGGGATAAGCTGGTATAAGACTGGAACAGTAGTTTTAATTTTTTTTCTGGAACAATTTTATTCCCACTTGAGGATAAGCTTAATTAAAATAAATATAATTTTAATATTTGTATTAACTCTTTAATTAATTTATTAATTTATTAATCTAATTATTTAACTATTAGATAATTAATTAATTAATTAATTAATTTATTAAATTATTTGTATTTAATTAAATTATTTATTAATAATACTCATTATTTATAATTATTTTATCAATTAATATTTAGAATTATCAGCCAATAAATAAATAAATAAATTAAATTATTATTTAATTAATATTTTTATATTAATTAATTAGATAAAATATTATTATTTTAAAATTATATATATATATTTTTTTACTGTTTCAATTTAACTATTCAAATATTATTTTTTTTATTTTCAAAAATAATTTAATTTTTATCCAAATGCAAAGTTGGTCTTATTTCTAATGGTTCTTGAATTTATACCTATTTCTGGAATAAGCAGTTCTATCTTATACATGAACCAAATGCACCCTAAGATGCATAAATATAGCATTTATGGATCTTAATTGTGACTCGACTCAATTAGTTTTTCGTTATTTCGAATATGCAAATATAGCATTTATGGATCTTAATTGTGACTCGACTCAATTAGTTTTTCGTTATTTCGAATATGATTCGGTTCAATTTAAACTCTTGCTATTTTGAAAATGACTCGGCCTAATCTATTGGTGTATGGTGTTGTTGATGAAATGGTTGCTCTTTATTGTTCTACTCCTAATAAGATTATTTATTTATTTATTTAAAATTGGGGAGCAAGATCATTACACAAGTTGTTGGTATTGTTAGCAAAGTGCATCCTATTTAATCATAATTTATACTTTTATTATTATTCATTGGAAATATAAAATTTATTTTTATTTGAAAAATATTTTTCTCAACTAATGCCCTAGGTTCTTTGGCTAATAATGCACTTCAAAAGCTCTCGGTAAGGAGTTTTAATTCATAACAATGTATTATTTTTATTTTTTGGGGTTATTTATTTTAGAATTATTCTAGTTTTAGCACGCTTGGAATCACGCGACCCACTATAATTACTTATTGGGTCGGGCCTAAATTACGGACTACTTATTGGGCCGGGCCTAGTTTTAGCATGCTTGGAATCAAACACACAATCCAAGATAATCGATTTTGATATCAAATATAATCATCCGATCCGCTAGTAATAATAACTTCTTGCGCTCAGACCACTGGGCCAAAATATTTGAGTTCGATACCAAACGCCCTTCTTTTACTATTGGATGTCACATATTCTCCTATTTTAAATCTAGACGGCCTCAACAACACAATCAAACACACAATCCAAGATAACCGGTTTTGATACCAAATATAATTATCCGATCCGCTAGTAATAATTTCTTGCGCCCAGACCACCGGGCCAAAATACTTGAGTTCGATAGCAAACGCCGTTCTTTTACTATTGGATGTCACATATTCTCCTCTTTTAAATTCAGACGGTCTCGACAACCCAATCAAACACACAATCCAAGATAACCGGTTTTGATACCAAATATAACCATCCGATCCGCTAGTAATAATAACTTCTTGCGCCCAGACTACTAAACCAAAATACTTGAGTCCTATACCAAACGCCCCAATTTTTTTGAGGGTCATCTATTCTGGAATTAAGAAGCTTAGTTTTATTATATCTCATATATAAAATTATTTTAAATTCTAAAATGTAACACTTTTATACAATGATAATAATTTTTTCTTCTAAAATTTAAAAATTTATTTTGAATTTTAATATTAAAAAATATATAGGGACAGAAGTCACAGAACAGAGTCCAACAAAGTGTTACTGGGGCTTCTTACTGAAGTTTTGTCCAAATAAAAATAAAAAAAGCCACAAGTGGGACATAATGATTAGTGGGCCCACTACTAGCCAACTAGGGTTTGGCAACAAAATCTAGGGTCCACATGTGTATGTTGCATCTACAAATCTTTATATATATATATATATATATATATATATATATATATATATATATATATGGTTAATTACATACGGTTTTTTGTAAATATATCGAATAACAGATATATCCCTACAAAGTTCAACTTTTCATATTTATCCCTTCAAAAGTCCAACGTTATTCATATATATCCCTACCGTCTATCTCTGTTAGAAAAATTTAGTTAACCATAGATTAAATACTTAATCGTGATTAGTTAGTGAGGTAAATTTATTTTTTTACCCTTTCAGATATTTCTGTATTATTTTTTGAAAGGACATTTTTGAAAGGACAAAACTGTCATTTCATATATAATCTGTTAAAAAATAAACAGTGAACTAACGATAATAAACCGGAGGGATATATATAAATAACGTTGGACTTTTGAAGGGATAAATATGAAAAGTTTAATTTTGTAGGAATATATCTACTATTCGATATGTTTACAGGGAGCCGTATGCAATTAATCCATATATATATAAATTTATGAAAACTTCTTCAATATATGCCATTTTGGAATAGATCTTCAATTTTATTATTTATTATTATTATTATTATTTTTTAATTTTAAAATTTAAATTTAAGTTATTTTAGTTAGTTTAGCTGAATATATTATTAGATTTAATGACTTCGTTAGCTACTTAATTGTTAATTATTCTAATTTTACTTATCGAGAAACATTAATGGTACTAAATTTGATGAAACTATTATCGAATTTAGTAAAATTTCTAGTTTATTTAACTAGAATTATTTATTTCTAAACAAAATTAAAAATTAAGAAAAGTATCAATCAAACAAAATAAAGTTAAAGTTGAGGAGACTATTCACGGTCCGTGGTACCAAAGGTTGAATTTTAGTTGCTTCAAATTTTTAGTTAAATTTATTTTTTTTAAAAAAAATTATAATATTTATATTAAGGGAATCATTTCAGAATGACTCTCCAATCATATCATTTCTAAATTATTTGTTTTATAAATATTTTTTTTTTTATTTTTTATTTTTTTAAAGCTGTTTATCCACAAGTTGCCACAAGAGTCCTAATAAAATTATGAAGGAATGAATAGTGACCACAAGTTGACACAAGAATCTTAAAATTATGAAGGAAAAGTACTGGCCCCACAAAAAAAAAATAAAAAATAAAAAACACAAAATCCAATTGGGTGGTTTTGAATTTTGATCCTGTTATAGAGTCATATCACATCATCTTTGAGATTCGTGCAGTGTCACAAGTGTTGCAGAGATTTGTCCTTTTTCATGTGATATATATATATATATATATATATATATATATATATATATATATATATATATATATATATATATATATATATATATATATATATATATATATTTGAATTTATATAATTCAAAAACTCAAACTTGTAAATTTAAAACTCAAAAAACTATTCCCATGAGAATATCTTAATCCATCCCAACAAAATAATTAACCTACCAAATTGTGGTGTCACTTTTCAACTAATTAATTACCACTTTGCTCCAAATTATTGAGCTTACAAAATTTGGATTTGTATTTATCCTTACAAATTGTGTTGTGGTTGGTTTTTCGAAAAAGTATAAAAATTATTTTTAAAAAAAATAAAAAAAAGTTGTGAATAATTTCTTTTTTCATAATTTTTTTAGGTAAAATATTTTTTAAAATAGCGAAAATATATATTTTTTTTTTTATAAAATTTGAATCTTTTTTTTTTTCTTTTTTAAGCAGCATTACTTTAAAGCACTTTTGAGCTTATTATTATTATTATTATTATTTTTTAAAGGGCTCTAAAATTTTTAAGTACCCAACAACTTGTTAGTGGATTTGGACAATAATAAGGTTCAATCCATTTGAATAAACTCTTTAATAAGAAATGGACAAGAGAGGTCTACATCTTGGTGGCTGCTAAAACCTAATTATATATATATGTAGTGCAAAATATACACATTATAAAATAAAAACAACAATAAAAAATATTTATTATTGGTACTATCTGGTAGACTATTTGATTGGAGCGGAACAATTGTTAGCGGACATCCATTCGCTTCGTAACTTTTCGATTTTCTTCTGCGGTTAGCTGTTACTTGTGATACGTTTGTTCTATTCTTTCTCTTCTACACTGGTATCTTTTTTTCCTCTTATTTTTTTTGCACGAGGCTTGGATGTCTCATTTTGCAGCCGTAGCAAACTATCTTTTCTCAAAAAAAAAAAAAAGAAAAAAAAAAATAGTGGATTCATATAACTCTATATTGATGCCACTACCCACCCTTTTCATGGATGGAGAGTGCTAAAATTAGGGCATAAGACAATAAATAACAAGACACCCAAAAATGCTACATCTGGTGGGCCTTCTACTACTAGTCAGGAAAAGAGGAAGATATGTAAGTTCCTTTTCAGTTGCTTTCGGCTAGCGGCGAGGAACGAAAAGAGCGCAAGATATTCGGAATTCCTAAGTTAGAATGCGATAAATACATGCTATTCAGTGGACATCGGTCCATTCATATTAAGTGCATGCTTATAAACCTGACTGTTGGATCAACTTCTCTACTTGAAGAAATAGAAGTCACATATTCAATCTGTTTCGATCAGTTTAGCCTCGTAGCATGGAAGGCTAGCTTGGCCTTACATCTGTTGCCGCTTTCAATGTTAGCGATCTCAAAATAAAGTATCTAGCGAAAGTAAATGAAGATCCCACCATAACAAACTTAGTGATTTCGATTGACGCTAAAATAGGGTTATCGAAGATATTTATAAACACTTTTGATAAGCAACAATGTATAAAGACCAAATGGAATGGGTGTGATCCATGTGGTTTAATTAAGAACTTTTCACTATAACAAAATTAGGTTATAGAGACACATGTTTATGACACTTTTATATAAGTGTCCTATTTATATTATATCTATATCCAAAATTAAATTATAGAGATATATTTTTGGGACACATTATAAAAATGTGTCGCTATACACCATAGCGACGGCATATATAGCAACACTAACAATAAGCGTCGGTATTTTTGCCAGCGATAACTTTTTTAGATTTTAGAAACACTTAAAAGTATCGCTAGAGTATAATTTTATTGTAGTGTTTGTGGACTTTTTACTAGCTATTAAGTAGCAATAGTGGCACATAGATGATATTTAGGGCAATCAATTTGTGGTGCATGATAGGCCAATGTTTTATTGGGGACAAAATGTGACCCCTCATTAAGCACCTTGGACATTTGCCCTTTTAAGAAAAAAAAAATAAAAAAAAAGAACACACAAAATAATAGTAGCTAGCAATCATTGTTCATTCACCATTATTAAGTAAAAAAAAAAAAAATGAGACATTAAAATTAGGAACAACAAAAAAGGTAGGTACCACTTCAATTCAATCAAGGGCATTAAAATAAAGCTAGTTCTTTCTTAATGTAGTGGTTTTTTGGACCACTTCTATTTCCTTTTTCAGTGATAATTTTTTTTTTAAAAAAAATATTTAACAAATAAAAAAAGTGTAATACAAAGATTTTGATATCTAAAAGGAGTAGAAACTCTAATTAGTGCTTACTACCGTTGCCATAGAAAATTTTTTTTGATATCTAAGAGTAAACATATCAATGAAAAAAATTTCATATAATAAATCTTTTAAAATTTGTCTTATTAAATAAAAAAATATTGAAAAATACTATCTGTACGTTGCATCTAAATAAGTGTGCACATCTTACACCTCTGCATTTATGAATTTATAAAATCTCTTTAGGAATTTTAGTTAAAAAGGTAATAATAAGACTAGTGAGTAAATCTTACGCACTACAATAAAATTAGATTATATGGATATATTTTTATGACACTTTTGTGTAAGTGTTATATCATATCATGTTCAAACAAGTGTTAAGTGTCAAAAGTCATCACTTGTTAGCAAATATTACATGCCTAAATAGTTAGTCTTTGTTAGAGACATGCATATTATTTTCTACCTTACATTTCATAGACCATAGTTCTCTTCTCCCCCTTTTTGTCAACAAATAATACGCCAAAAGGAATATAAGGGAAAGAATAGTGAAATGTTCAAAATGTTTAAAAACAAAAACTGTCAAGGGAAGATAGAAACCTGCAAAAGAAAATGTCAGAAACATCAATCTGAGTCTGTGTCGTCGGAGTCATTACACCCAAATTTGGTAAAGATCTTCTTGACCAACTTTGCAAAATATTTAAACTTCCTTTTTATGCCGACTTGGGTGGCAGTAACCTTAGCCATGTCGGAAGATATCTGCGTTATTTCTTTTGACATGCGTTCTTGCTCCGACGATAGTCGTTGTTGCTCTCGATAGATTGATGTAACAGAAGCGTCATCCTCTGACGTAGAAGCTGCTGCTGCTGCTGCTTTTGTTGCTGTTGTTGCTGCTGTTGCTGCTGTTGCTGATGATCTCTTACCTCGGGGAGGAGTAGGTGTATCATCCGGTTTTTTGGAAAGTGACTTCACAACCGGTATTTGTGAGTGAGCTTGAGTCTGACGTGGACGTCAGGGCTTAAAGGGAGAACGAATATGACACTCTCCAAATTTAGATTAATCCACATATAAATAATATAATAAAATTAATTTTTTTAATCTGGCTATAATATTTTGGATTGTAGCAAATTTTAATAAATTAAGAGGGTTGAAGTGTAAGAGTTAAAATAGTTCTAGAAAAGTTGACTCTAACAAATTGGGGTGTCACAACATAGTACTAGTAGTTCTGACCCACATGATGTTGGGATGTGGCATAGGCACAATCCACAAATTAGTTTTACCTAATAATGATTATTGGAAACAAACTCTCCAATTTTAATGCAATAATTGATCCTCCCTATGCAATTTAAAATGAAGGGAGTCATTGGATGTAGCTTTCTTCATACTTTTCTAGAAAAAGAAATAAATCAATTTCTTGGATCCCACATAATAATGTGAGTCAAACTTATAATGAGAATTAGCTTATATAAGTATAGATTAGGTTTTGTAAAAAAAAAATTGCCTAAAACTCATCCAGTTTAATTATATGAAATGAAAAGGGTGAGATTCCATAGTTATCGGAGAATTCTTAAACAATATTGTTTGGACACCTTGTTCATCAAATTTTTCTCTGTTTTTCTGGACTGAGTAATGTTATGTATACGTCAAATTACATCTGTATATATAATTGATGAGCCAATTTTTATAAATTGATAGTTAATAAGTGTCTTGTGACATCCCAATAATTTCACATCGGATGAAAATGTAAATGTATTTGAATATATATATATATATATATATATATATATATATATATATATATATATATATATATATATATATATATATATATATAAGATATGAACACTAATAATAATAACTGAACTTAAGTATTTTGGGCTGTGGGTTGGACCCAACGAGTTATTATTGCTAGTGGGTCGGGTCGTTACATTTGATATCGGAGCCAATAACCAGCCGGAAGTGTGTGGCGAGTCTCGACTGAGCCTGAGTCTAGATGACAGGACTAGCGAGGCAAGTCTCATATCGCCTGGTGATCTTGGGCTGTTGTATAACGACCCGGCCTACTAGCAATAATAACTCGTTGGGCCCAAACCACAGCCCAAAATGCTTAAGCCCAGTTATTATTACTAGTGTCCATGTCTCATATAAACCCAATCACAATTCAATCCACATCCGATGTGGGACTATTGGGGGCGTCACAGACTCCCCCCGTTTAGGCCTGACGTCTCCGTCAGCCCAAACACACACACAGCAGCCCAAGATCACCAGGCGGTGTGAGACTTGTCTCGCTAGCCCTACCATCTAGACCCAGGCTCAGCCGAGACTCGCCGCACACTTCCGGCTGGTTATTGTCTCTGATACCAAATGTAACGACCCGGCCCACTAGCAATAATAACTCGTTGGGCCCAAATCACAGCCAAAAATGCTTAAGCCCAGTTATTATTACTAGTGTCCATGTCTCATATAAACCCAATCACAATTCCATCCACATCCGATGTGGGACTATTAGGGGAGTCACAGACTCCCCCCGTTTAGGCCTGGCGTCATCGTCAGCCCAAACACACACACAGCAGCCCAAGATCACCAGGCGATGTGAGACTCGTCTCGCTAGTCCTGTCATCTAGACCCAGACTCGGCCAAGACTCGTCGCACACTTCTGGCTGGTTATTGGCTCTGATACCAAATGTAACGACCCGGCCCACTAGCAATAAAAACTCGTTGGACCCAAACCACAGCCCAAAATGCTTAAGCCCAGTTATTATTACTAGTGTCCATGTCTCATATAAACCCAATCACAATTCAATCCACATCCGATGTGGGACTATTGGGGGCGTCACAGACTCCCCTCGTTTTGGCCTGACGTCCCCGTCAGCCCAAACACACACACAGCAGCCCAAGATCACCAGACGGTGTGAGACTTGTCTCGCTAGCCCTGCCATCTAGACCCAGGCTCAGCCGAGACTCGCCGCATACTTCCGGCTGGTTATTGGCTCTGATACCATAAAATCTGTCACGCCCCGAGTTTTGAAAAGCAGGCATAAATGGGGACGTCAGGCCTAAACGGGGGGAGTCTGTAACGCACCCAATAGTCCCACATCGGATGTGGATGGAATTGTGATTGGGTTTATATGAGACATGGACACTAGTAATAATAACTGGGCTTAAGCATTTTGGGCTGTGGTTTGGGCCCAACGAGTTATTATTGCTAGTGGGCCGGGTCGTTACATTTGGTATCAGAGCCAATAACCAGCCGGAAGTGTGCGACGAGTCTTGGCTGAGTCTGGGTCTAGATGACAGGACTAGCGAGAGAAGTCTCACATCGCCTGGTGATCTTGGGCTGCTGTGTGTGTGTTTGGGCTGATGAGGACGTCAGGCCTAAACGGGGGGAGTCTGTGACGTCCCCAATAATCCCACATCGGATGTGGATGGAATTGTGATTGGATTTATATGAGACATGGACACTAATAATAATAACTGGGCTTAAGTATTTTGGGCTGTGATTTGGGCCCAACGAGTTATTATTGTTAGTGGGCTGGGTCGTTACATGTTGTGTGTGTATTTGGGCTGATGTCAGACCTAAACGGGGGGAGACAATAGTAATAATAACTGGACTTAAGTATTTTGAACTGTGGGTTAGGCCCAACAAGTTATTATTGTCAGTGGGCCGAATCTTTACATGTCTTAACTCTTTATTTTAAAATCATAATTAGTTTTGATTTTGTTTGACCACTCAACTATTAAAGGAGCTTTATGCATTATATTTTTTGTTCTCTTCTTTTTATTATAATACAAAGTACAAACACACAAACTATTTATTCATATATATATATATATATATATATATATATATATATATATATATATATATATATATATATATATATATATATATATATATATATATATATATATTATGTTTTTAAAAAATCTAAAATATTTTGTATCTAGCAAGTTTTTTGTTTTCCTAATTGAGACAAAGTTGACACTTCTTTTGTGATAATTGAATATATATTTTTTTATCACTTTAGTGTCCAATAAAAACATAAATAGGCTTCATAGTTGACTAGGTCATTAATAAAACTAAAAATTCTCCAACCACCTTAATTAATAAACTACAATTTGAAAAAACATTTGATTCCAATCATTACTTTTGTGAAATAGAGTAAGATACAAAGTAATACCCCTAATAATCAACAAGTTTTTTTTTTTTTTTTTTTTTTTTTCTTTTTTCTTTTTTAGTTTTATTGAGTGGCCAAATAGAAGTATTTTTTGATTGGCAAATTATTTTTCGGTCGTTTACTTTTTAGAAGAAGTATTTTTTCTTTATTTTGGGCAATTCATTTTAGATTTTATAGAAGCATAGTACATTATTATTTTTTTTTTGTAATTTTTATTCGAAAAATAAAAAATATAGAAAAATATTTTTTATTTAAAATTGTTTTTTTTTTTTTTTAAGAAAGTGAGTTTTTACAACTATACGTGGAATCAAACACTCTATATACACTATAACAAAATTATTTTATAGCGACACTTTTAAGTGTCACTAAAATTTTAAAAAAATATTACTGAAAAAATACTAACACTTGTTATTAATGTCGCTATATGTGCAGTTAGGATGTATAGCGACACATTACTGTAATGTGTTCTAAAAATATGTTCCTATAACCTAATTTTGAATATAGATGAAATATAAATAAGACACTTACAAAAAAAATAAAATGTAATAAAAATATGTCGCTATAATCTAATTTTATTATAGCGATATAGTATTAATGGCGCACTTTTTTTTTTCAATAAAATAATTATCATATTTAGTGATGGACTGAATTTGGTTAGATCCAATCAATTTTTACCCCTTACAGAAAAAATAGTCATTTGTACAACTAATTTTCAAAATGATGAAAAAAAAAAAAAAAAATTTCCTACTGGTTAATAAAGCGGGTACAATCTTAATATTATTTGTGCACATTTTTTTCAATAAAAAGTGACTAGATTCAACGAATCTCTACGCTCGGTAGACAAAAAAAAAAAAACAATTATTTACATAATTAATTTTCAAAATATTGAAAAATAATAATAATTTCTGTTAGGGGATCAAACCCTGCACGAATCTTAGTATTATTGGTACACTTCTTTTTTTTTTAATAAAAAAATGATCATATTCAGTGACTAATTAAATTTGATCTGATCGAATGAATCTCAGCCACATATTGCAGATAATATAATTGGAATAACAACTGATAATGATAATATTGTAGGCAAATATATATATATATATATATATATATATATATATATATATATATATATATATATATATATATATATATATATATATATATATACTTCTTTTGGATGGGGGGTAAGATGTATATTTTTTTTTGGAGTGTGTACTTAGTATTTTTCAAAAAAAAAAAATTATTTACAAAATTAATTTTCAAGACAAAAAAAGAAAAAAAAAAAATCTTTCTACTGGTGGATCAAACCCGCACGAATCTTAAAGCAGGCTCCGCCTTCATGCATTGAACTGCGTTCCCATTGCAACAAAAATTAGGCAGAGTTCAGTGGAGAGTAGGGTGTAAACGAGCCTAACACGAGCGAGCTGGGGTCGGTTCGTATTCGGCTTGTTTAATAAACGAGCCGAACACGAGCTGATTCGATTAAATATCGAGCTGAAAAATTTGGCTCGTGTTTGGCTCATTTATTAACGAGCCGAACACGAGCTGGCTCGCGAATAATAATTTTAATTTTCATTCATACTATTAGATGTAACGTTTAAAGAAAATTAAAAAATTTAAATTTTAATCTAATAATTAAAATTCATAAAAAATTGATGGCCTCAAATCTAAATAGTAATATATATATATATATATATATATATATATATATATATATATATATATATATATATATATATATTCGAGCTGTTATCGAGCCGAACAGGAACGAGCTGACCCCAGCTCGTGTTCGGCTCGTTTATTAAACGAGCTAAAAAATTCGGCTCGTGTTCGGCTCGTTTACTAAACGAGCGATTGGATCTCGAGCTCATTTCGAACCGAACACGAGCTGGCTTGCGAACAACAAGCTGGATTGCCACCCCAGTGAAGAACAGTGGGAAAAATAAAAATAAAAATAAAAATAAAAATAAAAACTAGAGGCTTTTACACTAAAACTAGAGGCAGAGTCCAGTGTGGGTGAAAGATGCTCAATTTTACTCTTCCCAATTGATTTAATTTTGCTTATGATTAAAAAAAAAAAATTACATATATATATATATATTTATGCAAATTTTGAAGTTGCGAATTCTAAATAACTTGTGCAAATGAGTTCATACATATGATCAATTAGAACGGCCAAATCAGAATGCAACATATTTTTCTTAATAAATTAAAAATTTTGATAATTTTAAAGATTTTATTGTTGCAGAAAATCAAAATGCTGTTTAAACTCTAAATTGCACCTCTTTAATTTGGTATCATTTTAGTTTTTTTTGCTTCTCTTTTTTTTTAAAAAAATACAAATAATATGCAATTAAATATTTAGATGTGCAAATGAATTTAGCTTTTTGTTTAGTTATTTATTGATTAGCTTGTGCGTATTCTTTTTTGAAAAAAAAATAAAAGTTAAAACATTGATTGAACCCCTATTAATCAAATAATGTTGCTAATCTAATGTTACTAATCTAATGAATTCCAATGGGCAAAATATTTGCAATAAATTAATTTTTTTTAATTAATTAACAAAATTTGATAAAATGCAATAAATATCTAGATTTTTATTTGTTCTTATTATTTTTTTCTTTGTATTTTTTACTATAACATAATTATACTATAGCGGATCTTTTAAATATTTTTAAAATTTGAAAAAAAAATACTGCTATCAAAGATACCGATATTTATAATTAGTATCGCTATATGTACAGTCGTTATAGTGTATAGCGACACATTATTATAATACGTTCCAAAAATATGTCCCTATAACCTAACTTTGGATATAGATGAAATATAAATAGAAGAGTTGTATAAAAATATCATAAAAATATATTTTTATAATTTAATTTTATTGTAGCTTTATTTTATTTATTTATTTATTTTTAGTGGATGTGTAGGTTTAGGGACCAATCTATGTATCTTTTTCTCTTTATTTTTTAATTAAGAAATTTTGATTAGATATAACAAATATTATCTGCTTATAAAAAAAATGATTGTATTAATATAATAATAATAATAATAATAATAATAATAATAATAATAATCTAATTACATTAAATTATTAAATAATCTAGAGGGCAGAAGCATGCTGGGTCATATGTACAGTACATCACATGTAATGACTTTCTTTGGCTTGACCCATTCTAAAAATACTGGGGCCCACTGTAATTTCCTAGAAGCTACAAAGTCCAATACTTTTGAATTTATTAATACAAATATATTTAATAATATAATCTATACTTTTGAATTTATTATACAAATATATTTAATAATATAATCTAAGAACTACAACAATATGAGACAAATATATGGAACAATTTCCATACAAGTCCTTAGTATCACTAAAGAAAGATGGGTGCATGCATTCCTGTGTAAGTTCCCTATAAATATATAAGTCTAAAATATTTAAACTCACTTATTATTATTAAAATTTATAATTTTTTATATATTTAATCATAATTTTATTTTTATTCGATGTAAAATTATTAAAATGTTACAGATTTTTAAATAATTTTTAGAGACTATTGGGATGCCATGCTAATAATTTAAATTTTTCAGAATAACAACCGATTTTATTAGACCGTTGTTGTTGTCACTCTGATAATGTTAAAATTAAATTTTACGGTACAGATAACTAAAAGAATCATTCATTAATTAGTCTACTAGTTATTATTTAGGTTGCCTATTTCTGGAGGTTTTCGTGAGTGTGCTAAATTTCTTATAATAATATGAGTAGTTAGAAGACTCGGACAATTAGTTGGTAGTTTAGTGGTTCTTACCAAAGTTGCCTTTCTAGTTGTTGCTGTTGTTGTCACTCCGATGATGTAAAATTAGATTTTACTATGCAAATAACTAAGGCTCCGTTTGGGTACAAGAACTAGGGGGGGATAAAGGGGATATTCTCTCTTTGTACCCAAACAACAAAAAGCTGCTTGGAACAGCTGTTCTACCTAATTCCGGAATTATGAGGGAATAACTGTTCAAGCAGCAGGTAAAACAACTCCACCTGCAGTTTTTTTTTAAAAAAAAAATAATTAATTTTATTTTAAATTATAAATAATTTAAATTTATAAAATTTAAAATTTATTTCATTATTTTATAAAAATTTAATTCCCTCTATTCTTTTTATTCCTCTTTAATTTACCAAACACAATTTTCTTTATACCCGGTATAATTTTTATACCAATCCAAATATAAATTAACATTAGTTCCTGCTAATATCATAACTTATACCTATCCCCGGTATAACTAAATTTTTCTTATATCCAAATTAAACGCAGCCTAAAAGAATAATCTATTAGTCTAGAAGTTATTATTTACGCTGCATGTCTCTAGAGATTCTCGTGAGTGCGTTGCGTTTTTTAAAGTAATATGAATAGTTAGAAAACTCGAATAATCTCTCCTTAGTATAGTGGTTCTTACCAAATTAAAGTTGCCCTCTCCACTTCTTGTTGTTGTCACTCCGATAATATTAAAATTAAATTTTACAGTGTGAATAATGTATTAGTCTAACGGTTATTATTTAGGCTGTATGTCTCTATATAGAGGTTTCGTGAGTGTGTTTAGGTTTTTTTAAAATAATATGAATAGTTAGAAGACTCGAACAATCTCTCGTTAGTCTAGTGGTTCTTATCAAAATTACCCTCTCCACTTCTTGTTGTTGTGACTCCGATGATGCTAAAATTAAATTTTACGGTGCGAATAACTTAAAGAATAATCTATTAATTTAGCAGTTATTATTTAGGCTGCATGTATTTAAAAGTTTTCGTGAATGTGTTGAGTTTTTTAAAATAATATGAATAGTTAGAACACTCCAATAATCTCATGTTAGTCTAATGATTCTTACCAAAGTTGTCCTCTCCGGTTGTTGCTGTCGTCGTCGTCCTCAGTTTGATGATGCTAAAATTAGATTTTACAATAAATAATATAAATTTGATGATGCTAAAATTAGATTTTACAATAAATAATATAAATTTATAAGAATTATGGTAACATGTACTTAGAAGTCCATAGGCAAAATTAAAATAAAATAGAAAGTAGGTATTAGGTTTGAATCATGTTCTCTCACACGCTATTCTTTTGACTTCAAAGCATTTGGTTTTAGGCGAAAGCTCAAAGGACTTTAGCGAGTCAAAATGTTTAAGCCAAATATTATTACAAACATATGTTATCTTATATATATTCAATCAGAAATTTTTTTTTTTTTTATTTTTTTATTTGATGAATCCTTATATATATTTAATTAATTTTTTTTTTTCATTCGGTGTGAAACTGTTAGAGTTTTACAGATTTTTCTGTCCAAATCAGATCACAAGTATAGATCAGAATTACTAGACTCGGACTTCTCTGTCCAAATTAGATCATAAATATATATCAGAATTACTAGAATCTTTTTGTTCGTATTCAATTTATGATGTAGCGTTTTGTCCCATGCACATAGTATTTAGCTCTCATACTTCCGGCTGGTATTCGTCTCTGATATCAATTATAACGGTCGATCCACTAACAATAATAACTCGTCAGGCACAAAATACTTAAGTACAATTATTATTACTAGCGTGCATAATCTCTCTCACACACACATATATATATAATTAGACTGGAATACTATCGATAGCACTACCAATTTTTTGGCCATTAGATTAAGGGATATACGGTTAAAATGATAGTGATCTCCTAGAATTTAGTGAATGATTGATTGAATAATAAAAATTTTAAAAATTCACTATCATCTCAATCGCTCTATATATATATATATATATATATATATAATTATTTTTTTTTCATGCGAAACTATTAAAACATTACATTAATAAAAAAAAAAACAAAAATTTGAAAGTTTTACTGAGCCAAAAGGCTGAAATAAAAATGTAGATCCAATTTCAACTCAGATGTTCGCCAATGTGCTTATCCAAAAGCACTACTAATGAAAGGGTATATATAAGTATACACCTCTTTAGGAGTGTATATATAAGTATACACATTTTTAGAAGTGTATATTTTATATCCCATTCTATTTTGAGGTGGAGTGAATTCGTCACTCGATGTGACGAGTAAAATAATATTCATTTCAGAATGAAATGGGATGTAAGATGTACACCTCTAAAGAAGTGTATACTTAGCATTGCTCCTAATGAAACAATTTTAATTTTGCACCTAGCAATCAAAAAATGCTAAATTTTATGCTAAACAAATAATCCATAAGAAACAAATACAGTCGCAACCTCAAAAAGCCGAAACTCTAATTACTAATATTTTTTTAAAATAATATTTTATATATTTTTCAGTATTTTAATTTTTTTAAAAAAATATATTTTTTATATTTTTTTTATTATTCAAAAATATTTTCGCAGTTTGTAACGTTAAATAATTTCGGATTAAATCTAAATTAAATTTTTATCAAAATTAATAAAAATAAAATATTTATTTTAATAATAATAAAAATTAAGAACAAGTAAGGAAAATAATAATAATAATAATAATAATAATAATAATAATAATAATAATAATAATTTGATAGAAATAATAATTACTTCTAAATATTTTAAAAAATAAAATAGTAATTTTACGTGAGCATATAAATATATTATTATATAAAAAGGGAAATTTTTTTTAATAATATAATAAGATGAAGGAGGGTAAAATAGTAATTTCAAGTTGCATCCTCTCCCTATAAAACTCCACTTGGGATTGTGGGGTTTTAGATCAAAATTCTCAAATTCACAACACCTCCAATCCTAAACCTACTTCTATAAGATCCTCTCTCTCTCTCTCTCTCTACTCTACTCATAAACATGCCTATATAGAGAGAGAAACAAGAGAGAGAGAGATTTATACGCATACGTATACACATTCGTATACATATACGTATACGTATACGTACACATGGGGGTGAAAGGGGAGATACCCACCACTCTCCCCCGCCGCGGCGGCGGCGGCGGAGGAGGAGGCGGAGGATCTCCGCCGTCCATCCTAGGGCTCCAGCTCTCGGCCTTGATCGACCACGTGGCGCGCGTTGATTGGTCCCTCCTCGACCGCATCCCCGGCGACCGCGGTGGCTCCCAACAGGTCGATCCGATTAATAATTAAAAATAAATTAGTGGTTTAATCGCAACCTAATTTCATATAAACCCATTGATCCAAAATTTGGATTTTGATAAGTAAACAATTTGATTTTGTGGGGTTTAATTCGGTGTGAATTAATGTAGTATATATACGTCAATTTATAATTATAAATTTATAACCTAGCTTTTTTTTTTTTTTTTTTTTTTTGTCGACCTATGAATGAAAAATTTGATTTTGTGGTTTATTTGTGCGTGTATTAATTTTTATAATAATTATAACATAATTTTATATCGAACCATGAATCCAAAATTGGATTTTTGATGCGTCATACTAAATAAAAAATTTGATTTTGAGGAGCTTAATTGTGTGTGAATTAATGTAGTGTTTGTGGTAATATATATATATATATATATATATATATATATATATATATATATATATATATATATATATATATGTTAATTTATAATTATAAACAAATATGAATCGAAAATTGGGAAATTAAAATTTGACTTTGGAGCTAGATTATATGTATATTAATGTTGTATGCAAGGATTTAAGTGCTGTGGCACAGGATCGTGCCGAAAACTTGCCGGCACGGTGTGTGCCGAGTCGTGCCGGTCACAGAAAAAAATACATATGTGCCGACACATAATGACATGAAATATTTATTTTTTTTTAGAAGCAAAATTTTTTAATTGCTTATTATATATCTTTATAAAATATTTTGAACTTTATTGAAAAAATTACATAGTAATTTTAAAAAAAAAGAATTTTGAACTGTGCCATCGGCACGGAGTTGTATCGTGCCGATTATTTATAGTTGTATTATGTGTCCTGGGTTTTATTGTTATGGTTGTGTATAGTTTTGGATCTATTTGGAGCAAGTTTGATTGAAGTTGGAAACCCAATTTGTTTGTTTTTTTTTTCTGGAGAATTTGTTGTGTTTTGGTGTTTTCTAATGTTTTTTTTTTAAGTGTAAAATTTGATCTTTGTTATGTATATATAACACAAAATGAATTTTGGGTGTTCTGGTTCTTGCTGTGTATAGTTTGGTTTTATTGGTTTCTGGTAGTGTAGTTGGTGAAATCTCAAACAAAAATTGGAACTCAATTTGAGGTTTCTTTTTGGGGTAGATTATTTGGGTGCAAACTTTGTATTTATATCTTTTCGTGATGGAAATTTCGAGGCGCAATTTGAAATTTAGAATAATCTGATCTGTAATATGATATTGCTGAATGGTCATTTGTTAGCAAATTTGATTTTTTTTTTTGTTTAAAAATCAGTTTGAATTGTCTAAAATTATTCAAATTTAACACAAAGTTTTTGTTTTCAGTAAAAATAATTCCAAAGAAGAGTTCTATCTTTTCGCCTTACACTTTGTTTTGATCTTCGCTTTCCTTTCTGACGGACTTCGATATCTCATCTTTCTACTTTCGATTAGTATCCGCACGCATAATGAGTTAAATGAGTTACTGATGATTCACTTTTTCGACTAGTAACAAGTAGTTCTCCCTATATTTTGTGCTGCGAAAACTTCGACTTCGACTTCGACTTCTGCTTCTGCTTCTGCTTCCAGCAGCAGCAGCAGCAGCTGCTGCTGCTGCTGCTGCTGCTGAATCTGAAAGCAAAAGCATTGTAGTCTTCTGAAAAGATTGTATAATTGAGCCTCTGCGCTTCAAAACCGTTAGACGACCATGTTCATGGAATAATCGCATCAATCACCTTAAGAATTGATGCAGAATTATTGCAATGCATGAAATCAAAGAGCTTTGCAGCCCAAACACGGACATTTCGAAATCTAGTTTGTGAATAAATACATAAAGTAGATGCTCTTAGTAGCACGCCTTTCGTTCGATTCCTTTTTCTCGGTTTGTTTCATTTGAATTTGGCATTTCGTAATTCATATTTTACAAGCAGGTCGCAATTGAGGATTTGAATCACATACTGAGCGAGGTCAACACCCACATTAGCGACCTTTCTCCGATAAGGACTATGGCCGGTGGCAGCGTCGCGAACACGATCCGGGGTCTAGCTGCGGGCTTCGGGGTTTCGAGCGGAATCGTCGGTGCTTGCGGCGATGACGATCAAGGTGAGCTATTCTGCCGTAATATGAGCCTCAGCGGCGTTGATCTTTCGAGGCTCCGAACAAAGAAAGGGCCTACTGCTCAGGTTTCTCTCTTGTTACATTCCTATCCCTGCAAAGTTATCATCGATTTCATTCACGTTTGGATTTTCAATTCAAAGTTTCCTAAGATGGTTGTTGCTGCGAATACAATATTATGCAGCGTGGTTTGCGTTTTGAAAGAAATGCTATTTGTTTCAGTGCGTGTGCTTGGTTGACGCTAACGGCAATCGTACGATGCGTCCCTGCCTATCGAATGTAGTTAAGCTTCAGGTAAGCAATGCATTCCCTTTTTCGTTGAATGTCGCACTTGAATTAACTTCGTCTATTTCGACAGGCGAATGAGTTTAGAAGAGAGGATTTTAGAGGATCGAAGGTAATCGTCATCATTTGAATGAAATGTACAGCACTAAAGCTTGTTGCGATTTAAAATGTTCGAAAACGTTGCTGTCGATGCAGTGGCTGGTAGTGAGATACGCGTACTTTAACTCCGAACCGATTAACGCCGCTATCAAGATCGCTAAACAAGAGGGCGTCTCCGTCTCCATGGACCTGGCTAGTTTCGAAGTACTACTAGGACTGTAACAAAATTTCGTTTGATTCTCTTTTTGAGGTCGTTATCGCAAATTTATGATCCAAGATTGAATGGTGGCGACTGTCGATGTGCAGATGGTCCGTGATTACCGATCGCACCTCGTAGAACTGTTGGAGACTGGTAACATCGACCTTTGCTTCGCCAACGAAGATGAAGCTAGAGAGCTAATAAGGTGTGATTGTAGCTCTTCAATGTGATGTGAGTCTATGATCGGATCATTTTACTGTAAATATTTTTGTGCAGAGGAGAAGCAACAACTGATCCGGAGGTTGCGGTGGAATATTTGGCGAAGTATTGCAAATGTGCCGTGGTGACTCTCGCTTCCAAAGGATGCGTCGCGAAGCGTGGCAAAGAGGTTAGTCTCAATTTTCCATGCTTGTGTTTGGTAGAAGTTTGGAAATTGAAGGTATGTTGGTGAGGAAGTACGAACAGCGGTTTCAGAATAACCTGGTTTGACCAGAATAACAATTTTCGAATCATTTACGAATCGCAGGTCATCCGCGTCCCAGCAATCGGGGAATCGCACGCTGCCGACGCTACGGGGGCTGGCGATCTCTTCGCCAGCGGCTTCCTTTACGGGCTGGTGAAGGGGCTTTCGCTGGAGGACTGCTGCAAGGTGGGCAGCTGCAGCGGCGGTTCTGTGATCCGCGCACTCGGCGGGGAGGTGCTGCCGGAGAACTGGCAGTGGATGTACAAGCAGATGAAAGCGAAAGGGCTTTCGGTTCCCGATCTCAGTATCAGCAGCTGATACCTATCTTTCTGTGTCTGTTTAGTATTTCGAGTTCCTTTTCTTCTTTTTTTTGCCTTTTCCGAAATCGTCAATTGTCTTTCTGCAGTTAGATTTCTGTGGAGTAGGGCAGCATAAGGTTGCAAATTTTGAGTGCCTTTTTTTTCTTTCTGGTGATAGTCACTGGGCCTAAGATTTAATGGAAGAACCTTGCAATTGGGGAATTTATCTCTGTTTCTCTCTCTTGATTGATCAGAATTTTGTGAGATCACCTCCACTTGAAACAGCAATTGTCCAACAAAACCCTCCCTTATCTCTCTCTCTCTCTCTCTCTCTCTCTCTCTCTCTCTCTCTCTCTCTCTCTGGATAAATAGTTAGACCATAACATCATTGGTTTTGTCAAAGAAAAAGAGATAAAAGTGAGGAGAGTGAAAAAAAAAAAAAGGAAGAAAGAGCCAGTCCCCAGCAGAAACATAATCAATCGGGCTCTTGCAGTTTTAGATTGGTGGGTTCACGTAACTATCCGGCCCACTAGCAATAATAACTCGTTAGGATCAAAATACAGTCCTGTTTATGTCTCTTATATATCCAATCACAATTTCATTCTCTCCCCCGGTTTAGGCTTGATGTCTTCATACTCAATCACAACTCCATTCTCTTCTCTAGTTTATTCTCTCCCTCGGCAGCCCAGCCCAAAATCACCGGATGATGTTAGACTTGTCTCACTAGCCTTGTCCCCGTTTAGACCTGACGTCTTCATACTCAATCCGGTTTAGGCCTGACGTTTTCATACTCAATCACAACTCTATTCTCTCCCCCGGTTTAGGCCTGATGTCCTCGTCAGCCCAGCCCAAGATCACCAGGCGGACGTCTTCATACTCAACCACAACTCTATTCTCTCTCCCGATTTAGGCCTAACGTCATCGTCAGCCTTGCCCAAGATCACCAGGCGATGTCAGACTTGTCTCACTAGCTTTGTTTCCGTTTAGACCTGACGTCTTCATACTCAATCACAACTCCATTCTCTTTCCCGGTTTAGGCTTGACGTCCTCGTCAGCCCAGCCTAAAATCACCAGGCGATGTCAAATTTATCTCACTAGTCTAGTCATTCAGATCCATGACATAGCCCGTCACCTTGTATTTCAGACCCTAACTCAGCCGAGACTCAACATATACTTTCGGCCGGTGATAGGCTCTGATACTAAATGTAACGACCCGACCTATTAGCAATAATAACTCGTTGGGCCCAAACCACAATCCAAAATACTTAAACCCAATTATTATTACTAGTGTTCATGTCTCTTATACACGCAGTCACAACTCCATTCCCATCCGATATGAAACTTTTAGGGTATCACATTTCAGGGTGATCAACCTGGAACAGACAGATGAAGAGGGAGCAACAAAACAAAGAGGTTTAATTAAAAAATGAGTTAAATAGCACAAAATAGAGAATACCAAGTAATTTTTTCACCACTAAGTACTCAAAACAAATACCAAAGGCTTCTCATAACCTCCAATACGAAAAACAAACACACTTCCTTTAGAGACCATTCAAGCATTTTACTGCAACAACAAGAACATAAATTTCGTTCATAAAAAAAGAGAAAAAGTTCATGCATATTAACCACGCATCTCTATCCACCGATGTTCCAACTTCAGTTCCTAAAATGATAATAAAAATAAAAAAGATACGAACGCAATCAACTTCAGTTCGAGATTTTCTTAAGAGTACACCACATCATTGCGTTCCTCCGAAAGACTTTTTACCTGCGGTATCCCATTCAAATATCCATCGGCGCAGCCTCCTCGGAGCCTTTATCCTCCTCGGAGCCTTTATCCTCCTCCTGCATAGCAGCGCCACTGCTCTGCTCGCCTGTTGCCGCTTCCTCGCTAACCTCCATCGAATCAATCACTTCTTGTATAGTTTTCTGATCGATAATGTGGAACGGCTCCTCAGCGCCGACGATCGCCACCGTACAGATCGAGCTCGTGAGCTTCTCCCCCTGCAGAGTCTCTTTGATCGCGAAGAGAGCGTCTTTGATGAGCTCGTCACGGGTGAACTTGTTGAAGCTTTCGAAACGGCGTTCCAAGTACGTCTTTGCGGCCTGGGAGCGGGAGCCGATGGCGAAGGCTTGGTATTCAAAGTAGTTCCCGCTAGGGCAGTTGTAGTAGAGGTGTGCCCCCAACTCGTCCAGGCCCGCCACCAGGAGGCCCACGCCGTAGGGACGTTTCCAGGAACGTTGGGTACACACCTGTGTCGTAAAATATGTTTATACATATGAAGCTGAGAAGAAAATTAAAAATTTATAGTGTGACGACATTCACCACAAAATAGAGAATTAGGTCTAATGGTGAATATAAGAAACTGCCGAACGAAACAAGACCTATTCCTGAGAAGTTGGGGCTTCTCGACCACCAGGGACGAGGCTATGTTAAGGCCCAAAGTGGCCATGGCCCCCCTCAACTTTTTAATATTATTTATTAGTCCTAAGTACTAATTTAATAAATTTTTTTTTTAGATAGCCATGGCCCCCCTCAGCTTTTTAATATTTGCTTAATTTATTTTTTGTGCCAATATATATATATATATATATTTTCTTCTCTATATATATTTTAAATAGATAAAAATATATTAAGAGTCGCATACTTATAAGGTATTTTGAAATACATCCCTTAACTCCAAATTTTTTTATTTTTTATTTTTTTTTTAATTTCTACCTAGTGAGCTATTTTATTTAACAAAATAAAATATTATATTAAATTTAATAGCTATTTGATCTAATAATCGTTAAATGTTATAATTTTATTTATTTTTTTATTTATTAAAAATACTAAGAAATCTATCAATCGCTAACTGAATTGCTGTTAGATTTAATAAAATTTATAGTTATTTAAATATAATAATATAAATAAAATAATTAAAATTAAATATCTGTAATTAAAAATTAATTTAAATATTTTTACATTAATTATTAAATTAATAATTTTTTTAAAAAAAATTGATTAGATAAAATTATATTTATGTGCTAAAATTTTTATTTACATATATTTTGGCCCCCCTCATGATTAAATTCTGGCTTCGTCCCTGTCGACCACAAAAGAAATGCTCTTGAAAAGTAGCATATATACTGGCTTTCATCGATTACGGGAACACATGTTGTTCAACAGACACAATATTAAGAAAGAACTGTCTCGTTAGAAATGAAAGCGATCTGTGCATGCACCTCACTACTACACAAACAGATTTAACAAAAATGTAATAAAAGCACGGCGGCGACATACTGAAATATACTTCACTGCAGGTCACAGCATTTTGTGAGATACCAGAAGAGAATTCTCCATTCGTTGAACTTACAGACTGAATTAATCAAACTCAGTTAAGTCATAAAATGACTGAAGCTATATAAATGTAAGTGGTAATAAATGTGCAATGTAAGGAGGTGCTTGATTACGTGGAGGGAGGAACAAGAGGATAGGTAATCTATCCTTCAAATAGAGATCTAAACTCAATTAGTGGCTGAAATTGCTTGGTTCTTTCAGGGCCTAATGCTGTGATAAAAAACTAAAAGCTGTAAATTCAATCGATTGAATAGCAAATGGCAGATACATGAAGAAGAGGAAGAAGAAAAAGAAGTTGGTACGAGAAGAAGAAAGAAGAAAGGAATATATATCCACCATGAAACTAAAGTTCTAGTACGCTTAAGGAAACACCTAAAGGACATAACCTGCATATAGTTCTTCAATGTGTAACGATCTGTACCACAAAGATCCGGTGTATTTCATATGGTGCTAATCACCTTAATGCACAAATTTCCCTTGCCGTTTGACCCATATGATGCAGTAATAATACACATTATGCTGATCCGTAATCTCCACAAAAATAGCATTCAAATAGAATGATTTTATTTATAAAGAACAAGTGACTACGATCAGACCTCTGAGAGGCTCTAAATATGCTATATAATATTTTAAAAGTAATATGGAATAAAGGAAAAATAAATAGATAACAATAAGGCAAGAAGATCATAGGAGATCAGGATGAATAAACAGTAGAAGTCAAGCAATATAAGAACAATATCTTTTTCATCATATATCCATCATGAACCTTACAAGAAAAACACTCCTCCTGATCGATCACTTCTCAATTTATACTAGAACTCTTATAAGTCAATAGAATTGGAAAAATGAATGAAACTGTATAGGCTTTAGAAAAGTTATGCGAGAGTTGGGTATAGAATCTTTCAAAATTGAGACAGGAATATCAATCTGGACATTATGAGGTTACAGAAATAACCATTAGATCTGGATGGAATCAAATTAAGTCTTGATGACTCCAGATATCTAGCCCTTACACTACTAAATACATAGCACCATTAAAAAAAAAAAAAAACAACAAAGACTACACAAAAAAGAAAAGAAAAGATAATATGAACCAGGGAAAAACTAAACCAAATTAGACTATAACTTGACACTGAAACTGTTGGATAGAATCAGTTG